>OZ023318.1:44616715-44814215 GCA_964007375.1 Ophion obscuratus
TCCATCCATCCATCCATCCATCCATCCGTCCATTCTGATTCAACGACCAGATTCCACCGATCATGAGTACACGTCTATTCCAGACGTAAAGCTCCGCTGCATGTTCGAGATCCGCCTAAAATTGCGTTGTCATTTTTTTCAAAATTATATCCACGAGCGAAAAGAAAAATGGCAAAATGAGGCAGTAATTTCCATACTTACTGACATGATTAAACCTAAATATCGTTGACACGAGCTCAAGTCTCGACAGAGAGCGACTGCTAAGAAAACCGCGACAATTTGTGCAAACATAAAAGTTAAACGGACCGAGCTACATTGAACGTGATGGAAACATCGGACCTGCAGATACGGAAATGAAGATAACATGCAATACCGATTCTCGTATACTGAGAAAAATGGATCGTTGAATGTGCAAAATGCATTTCGTTGGCTCGAAATTTTGTTGTTTTAACAGTTTACTCAGTCATGCTAAAGAATCTACAGTCCACATCACTATACGATTTTAACACCAACTATACTGTTCTGTTATGCCAATCAAAAATCAAGTTGATTTTAGTGATTTAGTGAAAATCATTTAGTGATTTTCATCCCATTGATTTCTATCTGCCCGCGATTATGCTTGCCCATCGGGGAAATCTGTGGCGGAAAATACATTTTTCATTTTCCATCACTGCGCATGCTCGTAGAGATTGTTTCATTGCGATACGAGAGTGGGAGTGTAGAACTTCCCATATCGGAAAAGCTGTATGATTTCGATCACGATGCCATCCTCGGTCGTCCACTCTTACCGATAACAGTAAACATGTACTCAATGGATTGTGTCTGAGCTTGCTTTTAATATCGTGTGTTTGTGTATTTTTATATATTTTTATTTTATTGTAACAAAGAAATGTTCACTCGGAAGTTTCGAAATATATCCTAGAAAAATACTTCGCAGCTCGTGATGGCGACCATTAGGATCTCGCCCTCCAAGATTTTGAAAGTATTCCAAATTTTCAAAATTCGATATACGCTCTTTTACTTACAATTATTCGTGGATGTTCTCGAAGATTTTAACACGATAAAAATATGTTTTTATTTACGTTGAAGTGTTCAGTACCCAACGGCGATAAGAAATATATTAAGAAGCGCCTATTAAAAAGATAATCAACCGGATTTTCAAACGGTATGGCGTAACAAGGGATTCTGATCTATGCTTTTAAATCGTCCGGCGCAACATCGATATGTACGCCATAGAGGTTTTAAGTAGCTGCAAAAATGTCCACAAACATGATTTTTTCACAAGGCAATTGATTAATATACCATAACTATATATAGTTATATCTGAAAACGCTTACACTGCTAAACTTGTTGAGCTCCAAAATGTAAAATCTTCCTGCGGTTAGTTGCAAGGATTTGTTTGCTCGAAGCATGCATATCATTATGTGCTTTCTGTATTTCGTCGGGATCGAGTACCATTGGCATTCATAAAACGCGTCGTGCACATTTTTACTCTAGATATGATAAACGAGATTAACAAAAAATGATTCGCAGATATTGTATTCGTTAGCTTCCTTACCTCGCGCATGAGAAAATCACCCATCATGCAATAGATCAGTGTCAATCCGACCATTGTGAACGCGTAAAAGGCGTAGGACATGAAGTCTGGCAAAGACGTCATATCAGAGTTCTGAAGGCAAAAAAATTCGACGATTCTAAAATGCTTTACTTTATTCTTTATTCTGTGTTTTTGCATGATTTTGTTTTGTCGTCATTTCGACCCGTTATTTATATGTCTCGTACCATGAGAACACTATAGGCCGTAAGTCCAATGAGCACCGTCGTAATTACTAGTTCTTCCATCAAAACTAAATGGAAAATTTTATCGATCGTTTCAGCGGTCCTGACGGAGGACAATTTTCTATATTTAATTTTGTCCGAATCGATGAGTTCTTAAGGCGCTATACCAGTGTAACACTTTCAAAAATCTATTTTTTTGCCTTCTTCGACCGTTTATACTTTCAAGAAAATCATTATCATTTATATAATTTATATCAATATCATTCTATCTTGCAAAAATAGATAGTTAAATCTTTAAACGAGTTTTTCTCTAAATGAGGTTTTTCGAATTTGCTGACATTGTAACTCGAAGAGCAATTATCCGATTGACTTGAAATTTGAACTGAGTACTCTTGAATATATTTACTCTACAATGACGTACGATATTTTTGATTGAATGAAAATTGCCGATTTGGCGTTGAAAAAAACGACTATTTTATCGGCAAGAAAACACACTTTTTTCATAACTACGCCATTTTGTTAGATTTTGATATTTTTCGAAAATCCTACGTCATTGTACAGGAAATACCTTCCAGTTTACCGACATTTTTTCCTTTTTCGGTTTCAGCTACTCAATCGGCCGGAATCATGTCAGCAGTGGAGGAATTTTTTTTGGCGCCTCTAAAGGCAGCGCATGAGTCGCTTGGATCTCAATATTTTTCTATGAAAAAATTATGTGATATAGGTCAAATATAGCCGAATATATTCTTAATTGTCTGAAACATTTAATTGAGCACTTTTCTTCCAAAAAATCCCAAAAATCATTCAAATTTTCAGCATTTACACTGATATAACCCCTTAAGGTACTTTAGCTTATGATTCATTAGAAAAATGCATGACTAAAAAAAAACGCGTGACTCACTCAATGATCTGCAGGTGTTTAATCGTTATATCACGGAATGAAGATTCTAGATTGCTACAATCGTCCAACGAATCTGGGTTTTTGATGTTCCTTATTCGATAAGCCAGAATGGACAATTCGCCAGCAACGTGTACGATTATAGTGCAGAGAAAACAAATCGAAATTGTATGTGAATAGTAATAATAAAACATAGGAACCTGCGAGGCATATACGAGTGCGTATGTACGTGTATCGGTCACATTGAAGAAGAGACGTATCCGATAAGGCAAAACGAATGGCATCGTCTCGTTCTGTAACACTGTCAATGAAGGAACACTCCAAGTTCTAGGTACTACACAAGTAACATTTGCTCAGGCTGACGATAAAGGAAAATACGTTCGTATCGTTGTAATATAAAAATCGTTCTAACGTTATAACTTAATTGCATGTACGAATTTCTTTTGAGATTATTCGAACGCGTTGCATTCTGATATGTGTTAAAGAGTGCATCCCTCGGGGGAGACACAATCATAAGCAAAAATAACGTAAATGTAAAATTCTTAAATATGTCCTACGTGTAAACTAAAATCAGTCGCAAGCGGCAGAATATATGGATCAAGTGGCGAATTCCCAGTTGAAAGGATTTTTTAAATTAGTTTTTCACCTATATCTGTTAATGTTAAACTTTATCAGGGCAAAAGTCTTGAAAGGAAACATGCCTCACGACTTCTGCAGTTTTCGAAACGCTCAATTGATTACAGCGTTTGCATATAGTTTGGTAAAGATATATGGTGGAGCCCCGCGAGAAAATAAATAGAATTTTAGTAAGTTACAATTAATTCCACTACTATTAAGCAGTGAATGATCGTGAAGTCTTCCAAAAAGTTGCTTCCATGTATACACAACTCACAACAAAAATCTAAAAGATCTGCTGCCATTTTTTCATGACGCTTTTTCCTATAATTTTTTAGAGTAAAACAACATCTGATAGATACGCAAACACGACTATTGCAAATTCAAAGTGTTATAATTTCTCGACAGGTTAGTGGATCGGACCCAAATTTTGCATGCAATCAAAGAGCGACTAAAATAATAATGCATTCGATTTGAATTGCCACGGTAACATTTTAATAAAACTCCCAAAGCAGTCTCAAACAGCTTAGAAATTACGTAAAGAATTGTTACTTACCAGCCTTGATGATGGTCTCGAACGGCCAAAGAAGGAACATCAGCACAGTAAGAAACATTATAGTAGCGAGTACTTGAAAAAATATTCTCCCGATGGCAGTGTACTCAAGATACAAATATTTCTCTTTTTGATCCCTGTAGTTTTCTTTGTTCGCTGCGGCTTCAACTTGTTTTACGATTTTTATCAATGGCGCCGAGTGCCTCAGTACCAACATTTTAACGCCGATCATAAACTGCAGGCTGGACTCAGATAGATTCCCTACCACGAGGCTCGTGTCACCGATGGAGTATACAAGATCGTTTAATACCAGCATCATTTGTAATGTAAAATATACGTAGCCTATGTAAAACCTGACGTAACTAGGCTGCAATGGCCAAAATCCACCGACAGACATGAAACGTCTGTTCCAGGCGAGCAGGTCCCGAACTTTCTCTAAGTCTGCCTGAAGGAAGCCAACGAGAGCAGCATTATAAATTCGTTAAAAACTCAAATGTCGTTTGAGAAAAAATTAAAAATATTTAAAACGTCAGTTACTTTTGTTCGAAACAGAAAATAAAAAAAATAGTAAGTTTCGTTATTATCACTCACTGTCATAATTCGAATCAGGAATATTCAAGGTAAAGGTTTCTCAAAGACTGAACTCGTGAATCTTGAGTCGATAAACTGTTTGCATGAGGAACATCATGTATTGGAAACTCTCAGTCGCTCTCGTGCTCAAAAATTCATGAGGGCATCAGATATGTAAATACAGTGAATTACAGACCCTAGTTTAATAACCAAAGTTCTTACAAAGAATTATTCGTCGATTTTCAATGGTATTTTATCTATCGTATTTGTACGGTTCGTATTGTTTCCCCTCTTACGATGCACGAGAAACTTTCTGGTTTTTTTTTCTCTCTCGGCGCACCAACGTGAGCGGAAAACTGGGAAAACTTTTAATTACCGTGTAAAGAATATAATTGCAACCGATTATTTTAAATATTTTATCATGCGCGAACTCAACATTTTTGTAAACGCGATGTCCGTTGGTGGGGAGAGATATTCGAGTCTCGTTTACATGACGTGCATCATAACGGATAGTGGCGTTTCAACATGAAAAAAGTACTTATATATTTTCCGCGGTCAACGTACGCTAAAAAGCTTAAAATGAGACAAAGAATTTTTCTTACGAGGTTCTTAAACATTAGTACGAAATGAATTTATATTTCAATTTAATCCGTGCAAAAAGCAAATTCAAACGCACGTAACTTCGCAGCCGTAAGAAGACGAGGATGTTTAAGTTTTTAATTTCTATTCTCTGTACAAGTGTTGGTTTTTACCTTTTCGCATACCGAGTGCCAAAAAGGGCTCAAAGTGGAATCGGTCTCTGACGTGCATGAGCGCCCGTGATGTCCAATACGTAAGCGGCCTGGAGCACGTCTCCAGGTATATGAAAACACCACACGGTTTTTCGTAATAAAGAATGTTTCCTTTTTACTTTAAAAATTACTATCCAAAAGTGAGAACCAAAGTCCATGTGTGTTGGACAAAAAGAGAAGTGAGATTTAATTTACGCTACGCAACATCAATGCGTAAGTCATGGTGCTTACTGTAATCTAAACGGGAAATTTTCTATACACCTTCTTTTGAACATTAGAATTAATACTTACGAGAAAAAAGAAGACCGGAGAAGAAAAACAAATGAATCAAATATTGCCTAAATGCTCACGCAGGAGTTTTTGTCACTACAGACTTCGGGATTAAATTCTGAAGTTAGTGCGTCAATGAACGAGTTCGCTCTCAAAAGCGACAAGCATATTTTATCTCTACAAAATTCGCTTGGATCTCCGATTGCCGCCCTAAGAGCTGGTACTTCTCGTCTTCTATTACAATAAGAACTATCTGATAAAGTAAACATCTTAGAGGATTTTTCAGACGCAGGGAAAACCTTAACAGATTTCCATCCCTGATCAGGAAATTATTAATATCACTTGGACTAACAGCAAACGAGAGATATTTTGGAAAATGCAAAATCCGATTCGTGTTAATATGGGGCAAAACTTTTTGAGAAGATCAAAGATCATTTTATCGGAAAATTGGGACAGAATGTGAGAGTTTAAGAAAACATTTTAAAAAAACTATGATATCTATTCCAATCAAAGAAGAATCGGTGCAACACGAAACATATTCCGGCAAGAGTCCGAGTCCAACGAGAGCTCACAGCTTCGGTGGGGGTAGACTTTTTAACAAAAAAAAACTATGAGATTTATTAAACAAATGGAAGTTGACTGCAACCGGCAACGTTTATTTAAGTTACATGAAGGGATATAGGATCCAGTTACATTCACAAGTTTATAAACCAATTGTTCCGATCGAATCCAAAAGATCAAGACAAGATAACGCAGAAATAGAAACTAGAAGAAAATAGAACTAACGAATTACTGGACAAATGCGCAGCCGAAGAACGTCTGCCAAACTGACATTGATAAAAAAAAACAATTGAATCAAAAAAATATATTGGTAGATCCAAATAAATGTGCTGCTGCGGAGTGCCACCGATATGTGAGATTGTTACAATACCATGAAGAATTGGAAAATGTGATTGATTAAAATAACATATTATTATATTTGAAAAAGCTCTTCTGTTCTCTGAATATCTACATTATCCTTCAAATAAAATTATATTCTATTGAAATCATTCTATATACAATCCGTAGATGTATTGCATGAAATAATTAAGCGGTTGCTATAAACATTTTTTATTTCGTACAAAAATATAATCAATAGAATGAGTTATTTGTTTACTACATCGAAACGAATATCCCATGGGACGTAAGTCTTTCAATTTGTTTTAAATCTTTAATAAAAAATGAGCATTAGAATAATCATCCACAATAATAGTGGAGAGAATATCAGATATCCAATGGAATATCCATAGAGAGAATATCAGATATTAAACTGATAAGAACAGATACTACACTTTGATCTTAGCCACAGGCCAAAACGCGATACTCTTTACAGTTTTTCTGGCGTTTAAGTATGTTTTCGGTTCGCGCTACGCTTACGAGAAACGAGCGCGCGTGCGGCTTCTAGTGGTTACATCGAGAACTACGGGTTTCCTCACACCTATAATTTCGGTGGCGCTCGGCCATGATTTTGAGTGAATTTTTTCAACCAAATGCGCAAGAAACAAATTTTACTTTCGCATAATTTTTCAACCAATTCAGAGACTTGATTAGTATTTTTCAATAAAAATAGAATATTAACATTTTAACGAATAATGTACTTGAAAATCAATATCGGATGTGGTGAAAAAAAATAACATATTTATTGAATAGAAATTTTATCTGAATCAAACGAGCGAAATTCAATTTTTCTTGTATACTCGAATCAACAATATTCATATTATGAATTGAAACTCTTTTTTTGTTTGTTGCAGAAAATGCATTCAAAACTATATAATTTGTTCGTGAGAATTTTTTAGATAGTTTCAATAATATATTGTTCTTGGCTGACAATATATCTTTTGAAGGAAAAAAAACTTTGAGTTTTATCAGGTTAGTAGAACTACAACGTAAGTAGAACTACAACACATGTATTAGTTTCATCCTAATCAGTCAGAAATATCTCTGATGAGGTGAAAAGCAAAGTAGCCTTACAAAGTTCTTAAAGACAGGCTCCACTATTCAGGACATGTCAATGCTCTGGCCTGGTAGACATTACGCGACAATGTACTTGCTCGTAATGTATCCCGGCCAGAAGATTGTAATTTCCAAACATAGAGCGTACGCCGTAAAAACGATTTATCGATCTTTCCGGTTTGTTCCGTGAGGGGGGGGGGGGGTCAGATAAATCAGACAAGGCGAGTCTGCTCAGGGCCCGACACAAAGTAGGGAATGCCCGATCACATTTGTGCAGGAGCAGAAATTTAGGCAAAAAAAATTTGAACATAGGCACCATGAGAAATTCCTGTGGAAAAAAGATCGTAATAAAATATCTGTAGCTTATGGATATAGTTGAAAATTCAAAACACAGGATTCTCATACTTTCCTTGTACCCTCGTACAAACCTGGAACGGCAATGTTTGTAAATTAAAAAATAAATTTATTTTGACAAATTTTGAAAATGCATATCGAGAGTACACTGTAGGTTGCAAGTCCTAAAAATACGTATACATCGACAACGGAATGCAAAGTTCCAATAAGTACAGAACTCACTCGATTGTCTCGTGGTGTTCGAGCACGATAGCACGAAACACAATTTCTTGGTTGCAATTGACGTTACGCATATTCGCTGCATTAATGCGCCCCATTCGATAAGCATTAATGGATAAAACACCGGCCACTTGTACGTTCAATGTGCAGAGAAAACAAACCGGTATTGGATGACAATAGTAGTAATGTAACATAGGAGACAGCAAGTCATATACGAGTACGTATTTACAAGGAAACCGACGGCGGAAAATACGTTTTAATCGTCCGCGATGGTGCTTTTTCGTAGAGTTCCTATCATCCGCGACATGACAGTGGGTTGTGGAACTTTCAGTATAGGGAACGCGACATCATTTCGAGCATGATGCCAACTTTGATCCTCCATTCGGACCAACAACAATAAAAAGGACTAAGTGCATCTAATCATCAAGTATCTAATATTAATTCTTTATTTTTGTATGTGCGTTTTAATGTATGTTCATTCGATACAAGTTAATAGATTTTTACCCCGAAGTTCCGAAAAATATTCTAGATAAAATCCAGTAGAAAATGCTTCAGAGATCGTAGTGGGAACTATTGACATCTAGCCTTCCGAGATTTAGGAAGTATCTCGAGTTTTTTAATTTGATTATGCTCTTTCACTCACAACTATGCGTGGATCTTCCCCAATATTTAAAAACCACGAAAATCTGTATTTATTTTCGTTCAAGAGTCCAGTACGCAACGATGATAAGAAAGATATTTAGAAGCGCCTTTCAAGAAGATAATCAACCTGACTTTCAAACCGTACATGGTAAAAACGCACACTAATTTATACTTCTAAACCATCGTACGCAACATCGATATGTATGCCATAGACGTTTTGAGTACCTGAAAAAAAGTGCGCAAACATGATTATTTTACAAAGTAATCGATTGACATACGTCAACTATAGGAAGTAATACATGTAAACGCTTACACTGCTAAACCTGCTGAGTTCAAAAATGTAAAATCTTCCTGCGGTTAGTTGCAGAGGTCTCTTTGCTCGAATCATGCATATCATCATATGCTTTCTGTATTTTGTTGGCATCGTGTACCATCGGCATTCGTAATACGCGTCCTGCACATTTATACTCTAGAAATGATAAAAGAGATTGCCAAAAAACGATTCGCAGATATTGTGTTTATTAGTGACCTTACCTCGCGCATAAGAAAATCACCGGTTATGCAATAGATGAGTATCAGTCCGATCATCGATATCGCGTAAGTGACGAAGGACATGAATTCAAACATAGACGTCATAACAGATTTCTGAAGACAAAAAAACATCTCACGATTCTAAAATTCTCCAATTCTAGAATCCCAGATTACTCTGCTGCTTTGTGCCTTTTCATTTTTTTGTCGTGTCGACCCATTATGTATATGCCTCGTACCAAGAGAACATTATAGGCCGTGAGCCCGATGAGCACCGTCGTAATTACGAGTTCTTCCATCAAAACGAGATTGAAAATATCATCGATCGTTTGGGCAGTCCTGACGGGAGACAACTTTCGATATTTATCTTTACCCGAATCGATGAGTTCTTGCGGTACTTTTAGGTTATAATTTATCAGTGAAATATGTGACTCGAAAGAATAAATAAATCGCACCACTCACTCAATGATCTGCATGTGTTTAATCGTTATATCGCGGAATGTGGATTCTATATCGCTATAATCATCCAACGAATCCTCCTTGTTGAGATTCCTTATTCGATGAGCGAGAATGGACAATTCGCCAGCAACGTGTACGATTATAGTGCAGAGAAAGCAAATCGAAATTGTATGGAAATAGTAATAATAAAACATAGGAGCCTGCGAGGCATATACGAGTGCGTATGTACGTGTATCGGTCATGTTGAAGAAGAGACGAATCCGATAGGGCAAAGTGTACGGCATCGTTTCGTTGTGCATCACTGTCAATGAAAAAATAATTTAAAATCTAGTTACTACACAAGTAGGATTTGTTTAAGCTGACGATGAATAAAAACGCGTTTCTATCGAATATTTAAGGTAATCCTATCGCCAGGCTTCAATCCATAGGATTTTCATAATTTTTTTTTGAGCTTCACTAAATATATTAATAATCGTCTCTGTACAATTTCAGGGTCGGTTATTGACCTAATTGCAGAGAAAAAAATTAAAATTGCGTATTTTTGTGAAGGAATTCCGAGACGACATAGAAAAACCCAATTTCCGGTCACTACAAAAGTGTATATAATCGTGGGAAACCGTCAGATTCTCAAAAATAATCAGATTCACACTTGTAGTAATCCAAGGCTCTCAGAAAAAAATTACGCTTTTTGACCCAATTTTTATGTAATATTAAGTTTAATTCGAATTTCCGGTATTGGATTTATTACTACTTGCTACTATAAAGAGGCGTGACAGCAAGGCAACAGCTGACTGTAGTCCTAACCTCATCTCACTCATTCGAATTTCCATGCATATTTTATTTTGAACCGACATATTTCGCCGACACAAATTTTCCACGCTTTTTACCAGTCGTGGCACGAATATAATGCTTCATATTTCCCCCACCTGACATTGTTTTGACAGATCGATGTTGAAAAGCATAGAAGTTAAACTCACCTGGTTGAGTAAAAAGAGACGGACATAGAATCAATGTTGCAAATATCAAACCTAGAAATACTGCGCGAATCGTTGGGATAACTATTTTTTCATCATTCCAATTAAATGTAAACATTCATTAAACAGCTTACACATGGAAAATTTTAGTTAGTACAAATCATTTTTTTGCATATGTTAAAAATATAAATTGTACAAGTTTCGAGTATGATATGACTAGTGTGAAGCGATAGAATTACCTTAAATTAATTGCATATATGAAGGTATTTCGTGGTTATTCGAAGGTGTTGCGTTCTGATATGAATTGGGCAGTTCATTGCTTAAAGAAGATACAACGCTAGGCAAAGATAGCCCAAATGTGAAATTTTCAAATATAATTCCTGCGTGAAAAGTGAGATCAGTCGTAAGCGGCACAATACCTAGACCAAGCATAGAATTGCCAGTTATAAAGTCTTTTTGTATTATTGTTTCACCTATACTTGTGAATTTCCAACTTTATCAGGGCAAAACTTTCGGAACGGAATATGCTTCACGACTTCCGCAAATTTCGGAGGGCTCAATTTTGATCAGCATTTTTATACACTTTGGAAAGGATGAATGGTAGAGCCTCACAAAAAAATAAACAGAATTTGAGTGAGTTACAATTAATTACACTACTACTGAGGGGTTGCAGCACCAGGTTGTGGCGCTATCAGGAAACAATTTTTGTCAAAAATTGATTTAGAACTATTTTTTCGTCCGTGGAAACAAAAAGAACAGGGCAAAAAAATTGGATTTTTTTTAAGCAGCTGATATTTTGTTATCCAGGGGTTTTTCAGAAAACAAAAAACCATAAGGCCCCCCAAATTTATTCTAGTTTAATCATTTTCTGTATCAAATCAACTGGCAAGGCTCCCCGCAGACCAAAACACGCCGCGCATGGCGTTATCTGGCGGGAGCTGGAGCCGCCATTTTGGAGTTTTTAAAAATAAATAAATGTAAAATTTACTCTCCATTAATTAAGGGAGAATATTAGTGTGACAGGCTGAAAAATAAGGTATTTTTGGGAATTTTTTTTTAAACGGCTCGATCAAATCATTTGAAATTTTGTGTATTAATTATTGAAGTAATGAAGCATACAAGGAATTTCTTATTTTTAGTACATTTTGTTAAGCAGAGGAGCAGTCACAAAATGGCGTCTCAAAAAAAGACTCCCCGACGGTTGACAGCATAAGTGCCACAGCAAGCATGGGAAATGAAAAATTCAAAATGATTATTAAATTATCATAGTATAGCTATCGCATAATCGTAGGAAATTTGAAAATTTTGATTAGAAAAAAATGGCGGCCATTTAAAAAAAATCGAATTTTACACAACATTTTGCAGTAAATTGTTAATAAAAATAAAGTAAACAATTTTAAAAAAACTCTACGATGCGACGATAGCGATAAGTTTTCTAAAGAAAATCCTTTTTAAATGAAGTCAATTGGAGAAACTTTGACAGAGTTATGCTGTCAACCAGGTAAAAAACATAGTTTCGAGAAAAACGCGTTTAAAGTATAGAAGGCTCTGAGAGCATCAACGCTTGGCGCCAATTTCGAATAATTCTAAACCGAATATTATTTTGAAAATTTGTAGGCATATTCTTAAAGGCCAAATCTATCTATTTAAGCAAAAAAATCGATTTTTCTACACTGATATTACCCCTTAAAGAATATGATACGGTGAAACCCATTTGCAAAAGTATTTATTTTATGTTAAACAAAAATTCCTGAAGTTCATGCATTTGTCATGTTTCTCGAGGGCAACCTGTCCTTAAAGAGCGGTGAAAGCATTGATTTTGAAGTTAACGCATATTTTGGGTAAAGATAAGTTCCTTTTATAAGAGCTCTTTCGGCCATCAGTGCAGTGGTAAAGTGCTGTATCAGTGCGGTGGAGATGTCATCTTTGCTGAAGCTTCTCTTCGCGGTTGAGATTGAGAAAATTGTTGAGATTGCATCTTATATTGTAGCAAGTCAATTCAATAAGTATATTACTGATGATGCCATTGTTAAATTTCACAATTGGCCCAAGCGTACTGTGAATAACCGAGAACTTCGATGCAAGCCTAGCAAGACATCAAAGAGGCCAGAAAGTTTAAAAGAGCAAATCAAAAGGAGTCAAAAAACATCACAGCATCAATGGGAGAACTTGTGTATGGTCATGGGGGTCGCCACGGTGGGGCACGATAGGGCACTTGCCCGGCCCTGGCTGATGTAGTCAAGGGAAAATATACGAAAATAAAATTACATAATTTCAATATTAACGTTTCATGATTCGTACAAAATTAATACAGAATAGTATTAAAACTACGAGTAGGTAATTTTACTTTCGAGGCCTCAAACTGTTTGTCGGCAATGTATTTTTATTGTGTTTTTAAATATGTATGTACACCGATTAAGCCGTCTTGACTGGTCATTTTTCAATGGTCGTTTCTTTGCTGTATAGGGGAATACAGCGATGTGGTCCCATGAAAACGTTATGCAAATCTGCCAAGTACGTTTTCGAAAAATCCGAAACAAACTCATAAACCTAACACGGTTCCCTCAATCTGGGCCCTCATTCACGATGACAACTGAGCGAATCATTTCTTCGAAACCGCGCCAATTTGTATGTAGATGACACCGATCAACGTGATATGCGCGTGTCGCGACGGGTCTGACCTACAGAATTCAGGCCCAGTGTCCAGTCAATCGAAATGTCATAAATGTTTTGAGTGACAAACAAGTCAGATAATATAGTACGCTAATTATGGAATTTAAATGGAAGTAAAAAGCTAGCCTTCATAGGCTAGATTTAGATAAGTCAAGTCTAGTTAAGAAGTTTGGTAATTTCACCGTCGAGATTTTGTTAGGAACACGACAGTACTTTCTAAGCAACTTAACAAATGACATTAGTCGCATCTATGTATTCAAGTAAATTAATCTTGTAAAATAAAATAAATGAGTACCCAACAATTATTTAAAAACAATACCACCAAATCGTGTATTCGGCAAAACTTTGACCCGAACGTTCACATTTTACTGGTTGACCTCGAATATTTATTATTTTATTCTTAGAATTGCGAAAGTGTACATTTTAACGCCCAGCGAAGTGAGCTCCGAGCTGCTGTGCCAGGATAGGGAAAGGGTGCAGACGAGCGAAGCAGCCGCGAAAATGTTGTAAGTACAGCATACCATTTCGACATAATTACGGTCGATTATAGTTTTTGGAAAGATTATTTAATAAGTACTTCATATCGACATTACTCGCTTTTGCCCCCACCCCTAAATCGAGTCCCGGCTACGCATCTGTGTATCGGTCAGGAATCGCAGATTGAAGATATATAAAAAAAAATATATTTGATTTTGAGCCACTGACGCGGTACTTTTTTCTTTGCGCTTTTCTCGAAACTACTTTTTTCAACTGGTGGACAAAATATCGCGAGATCCAATAAACCCATATTAATGGAATTTATACCACATATTCTTTAAAATATTTTCTAAAATGTAGCTGGCGATTTTTTAGATTGGACGCCGCGTTTATTTTTTATTAATTTTAAAAGACAACATTTTGGTAAAAATCAGTTTTTTTCAAACAGCTGTCATTTCCACAGAAACGATTTTTTTTTAATTTTCTCTATGCATCTATCGCACTTAGGCAGTTATCTTTCTTTACAAGATTTTTATTTATTTTTCAGACGATGCCTGGCAGAAAAAAAAAGTTTCACCATCGGCAAAGATTTTCAAAAGAGGGTCTAGACGACTTATATTCCCCCATTTTTCAATTTTTTTTTTCAAATTCGTTTATAAAACTATAATGTATTGGTATGAAATCAAAATTATTTCTCATATTTAATATTCGCGTCAACATTTTTATCCCTATTTTGAATGCGAAGGTGGTGCAACCCCTTAAGGAGGGGTGATTGTAAAATCTTCCAAAAAGTTACTTCTTTTTCACAAAACGTTGGAACAACTGAAGTAATAATGCATTCGAATTAAATCGCCAAGGTGCCACTTTTATAAGAATTAAAACAATCTGAAAAACTTCAGTAGACCTCGCAAAAAAAATTGGTTCTTACCTGCTTTAATGATGTCTTCGAACGGCCCAAAGAGGTAGGTCACCTCGGTACTAAACGCCACACAACCGAGTACTCGAAAAAATATTCTTCCGATGGCAGTGTACTCGAGATACAAATATTTTTCTTGCTGATCCCTGTAATTTTCCTCTTTTGCTCCGTCCTCGACTTGTTTTACGATTTTAATCAACGGCAAAGAGTGCCTCAGCAGCAACATTTTAATGCCGACCATGAACTGCAGGGTGCTTTCGGATAGATTAGCTACCACGAGGCTCATGTCACCGAAGACGTTTATAAGATCACTCAATACCAGCATCATTTGTAACGTGAAGTACACGTAGCCTATGTAAAACTTGATATAACTTGGCTCCAACGGCCAACATCCACCGATAGACATGATACGTCTGTTCCACGCGTGCAGTTCCCGAACTTTCTCTAAATCGGCCTAAAGGAAGCCAACGAGAGCTGCGTCACAAATTCGTCGAGAGTCACCACGGGTGTGACTGCCCCAAAAAGGTGATTTTCGGGAATTTATTGACAGATAAGTATTGCATCGATTGTTTTGAAATTGCGAGGATATATTTGTGTATAAATTATGTATATACAGTAATTTTCTTTGTATGAAAATATTCAATTTTCAGTGGCTTATACGCGGTTTCCTGAGTACCAAAAAAAAGTTCTCCCACTGCTGCAGTGATTGAGGCATTCAGAGTGCCCGAAATTAAAAAATGTAAAAATTCCGACCATCCGGAAAGTATTGCTTGCACAATGGCGCAATATTTAAATCCAACAAAATGGCGGAGTTTTGAAAAAAAAGAGTTCCAAATGACGTTTAAAAATTTGACGGTTTTTTGCATGGCAAATTGACATTTTTATCCAATTGAAAAACTCGACAGTCATTGTATGGAGAAACGAATACTAAATACGCTAAAACAAGATTCAAGTCGTTTGGATTATTTGGATTCGAGTTAGAACTGCGGCAAATTTGAAAAATGTCGTTTCGAGAAAAACGCGTTAAAAGATAGAAATATTGATTTCAGTAAAGTGAAAGTATTTGAAAATTCTGTATCTTTCGTTCGAAAAAGAAAATAAAAAATTGTATCTTTCGTCATGGTCACTCACTGTCATGGTTCGAAAGTGGAATATTCAAGACAAAGGTTTCTTCGAGACTGAACTTGTCGATGGTGAATCGATAAATGGATGGGGAACATCAAATATTGTAAACTCTCAGTCGCGACGTGCTCGAAGATTCATGAGGGCATTAGACATGCAAAAACGGCGAATTATGGACCCTAGTTTGATAACTAAAGTTGTTACCTAGTAATCTCCGTCGATTTTCAGTGTTATTATCTTTCGTATTTGTACGGTTAATAGCAGAAAATTACACTATAATTGTTTTCTCTCCTGCGATACACGAACAAGTTGCTGTTTTTGTCTCTTTTTCCAGGAGCACGAACCCGAGCGAAAAAATGGAAAAACTTTTAATAACCATGTAAAGAATATAATTGCAACCGAAGATTTTAAATGTTTTATCATGCGCGAACGCAACATTTTTGTCGGCGCGATATCTGTTGGTGGGGAGAGACATGCGACGCTCGTGCACAAAACGCGCAAAATAACAGATAGTGACGTTTAAACATCATAAATGTACTTCTATATTTTTTCTCGGTTAACGTACGCAGAAAAGCTTTGGATGGGACAAAAGATCCTTTTTACGAATTTCCTAAATATTGTTTCAAAATTAGTTCATATCTCAGTTCAATGCGTGCAACCGTAGATGAAAACAAAAATAGCTTCACAAACCTAAAGAAACGAGGATGTTTGATTTTTCAAGTTTTATTTTCTGTACAATTGTTGGTTTGTACATTTGTGCATAGCCTGATGTGTGTGGGTGCTCGTGATGTCCAGTACGTAATAGTCCTGGAACACTTCCGCAGGTACAGAAAAATACCGCACAGTTTTTCGCAATGAAAGATGTTTTCTTTTTTCTTTAAAAAAAAAAAAAAAAAAGTGAAAACCAGCGTTCCTGTGTGTTGAACGGAAAACGAAGTGCGCTTGTGTAGATTGAACCTACGGTACATAACATCGATATGTAAGCAAAGGCCCTTTTCTGTACCTGATAAAAAAAATTCAAACACTATTTTCCGAACCTCACAATCAATACTTGCGATAAAAACATGCAATTACCGCTGCTATATCTGCTGAGGCAGAGAATGGAAAAGAAAAAATATAAATGTAAAATTCTAATAAATACAGAACTTACTCGATATCTTCTGATAGTCTGAAAAAACATGTCTTATTTTCTACGACGGCGCATTTTCATGGAGTTTCTTTCTATCGTGTCACAAGAGTCGGGGTGTGGAACTTTCGATATCGAGGAAGCAAAATGATTTAGAGCATGATGGCTGTTCCTCCTTGGTACTTCATTATTGCCAATATCAATAAAACAAAGTACTAAGTGCATCGGATCTAAGATTGCATTGCGTGCATTTTTATGTATTAGTATTTTATACAAACTAATAGATTTGTTTCTCTAAAGTTCCGAAAAAAAAAATTCAAGAAAAATCCTAATATTGAATGTTTCAGAGATGGTAAGATCTGAACCACCGAAATTTTGGAAATCTTTCGAGTTTCAAAAAAAATTCTTATACACTCTTTTACTCGCTTACTTCATTCATGGATCTTTTCGAACATTTTAACACGATAACAAGATCTTTTTAGCTGCGTTCAAATGTCCACACCCAACATTACTAAGAAATATTTCTAAAAGCGCCATAATCAACCCGACTCGCAAGCTATATGTGTTAAAAAAGCCATAATGATATATACTTTTAAACAACTCCACATAATATTGATATGCACGCTATAAAGGTGTTGAGTACCTGCAACGTCCGCAAACGTAATTTTTTTAACCGCCAGTAGATTGATAGACCAAAACTATATATAGTGATATATGGAAATACTTACGCTGAGAAATCTGCTGAGTGTAAAAACGTAAAATCTTCCCGCGGTTAGTTGCAAAGGTGTCTGTGCTGGAATCATGCATATCATCATATGCTTTTTGTATTTTATTGGCATCGTGTACCATTGGCATTCGTAATAGGCGTCCTCATTTATACTCTGAAAATGATAAACGAGATAAGCAAAAAAACAATTTGGAGATATTTCATTTATTGGCGTCCTCACCTCGCGCATAACGAAATGATCCGTTATACAATAAATGAGTATCACTCCGATCATTGATATCGAGTAAGTGACGAAGGATACGAATTTCAATCATAGACGTCATAGCATATTTGTGGAGGCAGAGAAAGATTCCACAATTCTAAAATTCTCCAATTCTGGAATCCCAGATTACTGTGCTGCTATATGTTTTTCCATTTTTTTCTGCCATTTCGACTGATTATTCATATGGCTCGTATGGAAAGAACATTACAAGCAGCGAGTCCAATGATCACCGTCTGAACTACGAGTTCTTCAATCAAAACGATATAAAAAATGTCGTCGTTTATTCGAGCAGTCCTGATGGAAGACAGTTTTCTGTATTTATCGTTGTCCCAATCCATCAGTTCTTCAGGTACTTTCAGCTTATAACGTATTAGTGGAATATGTATCTCGGAAGAAGAAATAACACATGCGACTCACTCAATGATCTGCGGGTCTTCAATCGTTATATCGCGAAATGCAGATTCTATATTGCAATAATCGTCCAACAAATCCGCGTTGTCGATCTTCCTTATTCCATAAGCCAGAATGAACAATCCATCCATCCATCCATCCATCAATCCATCCATCCATCCATCCATCCATCCATCCATCCATCCATCCATCCATCCATCCATCCATCCATCCATCCGTCCGTCCGTCCGTCCGTCCGTCCGTCCGTCCGTCCGTCCGTCCGTCCGTCCGTCCGTCCGTCCGTCCGTCCGTCCGTCCGTCCGTCCATCCATCCATCCATCCATCCATCCATCCATCCATCCATCCATCCATCCATCCATCCATCCATCCATCCATCCATCCATCCATCCATCCATCCATCCATCCATCCATCCATCCATCCATCCATCCATCCATCCATCCATCCATCCATCCATCCATCCATCCATCCATCCATCCATCCATCCATCCATCCATCCATCCATCCATCCATCCATCCATCCATCCATCCATCCATCCATCCATCCATCCATCCATCCATCCATCCATCCATCCATCCATCCATCCATCCATCCATCCATCCATCCATCCATCCATCCATCCATCCATCCATCCATCCATCCATCCATCCATCCATCCATCCATCCATCCATCCATCCATCCATCCATCCATCCATCCATCCATCCATCCATCCATCCATCCATCCATCCATCCATCCATCCATCCATCCATCCATCCATCCATCCATCCATCCATCCATCCATCCATCCATCCATCCATCCATCCATCCATCCATCCATCCATCCATCCATCCATCCATCCATCCATCCATCCATCCATCCATCCATCCATCCATCCATCCATCCATCCATCCATCCATCCATCCATCCTCTCTCGCTCGCTGATTCTCTCTCTCTCTCTCTACGTGTAATATATTTTAACCACTTTCTGACCCCCCTATCCCTATGTAAGAAACTATAAGTTTGGTTGACCCCCTACCCCCCTCAATCTTACGTTAGATCAGTATCTACCACAATTACAAAGAAACACAGTACGAAAAATATAAAAATGCGTTGGTTTGTATTATAGAAAAGTGATGTTTTAATATGTATTTTTTAACGTCTCAATTTTATGAATCAGTCCAGGGGCTCAACAGCCAATCAGCAAGTGAATCAGCGACTGGAACGTCTCTGCTCGAGACCGCGTGCGTTTTGAAATTATAAGTTTTACTTACTTTCATGATCTTACGTAATAACTATCTAGACCCCCTCTCGCCGCCACGTAAGAAAATATAAGACTTGTTCGGACCCCGCCTCCCCCAAATTGTCTTACGTAATAAATGAACAGCCCCTCATTTACATTACATTACAATTTTTAACCGCAGATGTATACTACATGTCATTCGGCATTTTTCAACCAACCACAGCCATTTAGCATGTCCCAGCTCCCTCCATTCTACTACAACACAGCGGCAGTGGAATGGGAGTAGCGTTCGTTTTATGTGACATGCAGCTAACCCCGATCCCTATTCCCAGCCAACCTCAACGAAGATATACATTTTTAAAAGCATTTTCAATGCTAAAGGATAAATCGAAATTATATGGAAATAGAAATAGTAATAATACGAGTGCCTATGTAAGTGTATCGTTTAAGTTGAAGAAGATACGTATCCCATAGGGCAAATTATATGGCATCGTCTCGTTGTTCGCCGCTGTCAATGAAAAAAACAATTCGACTTCTAGATACCACACACGTAACATTTGTTCAAGCTGACAATGAATAGAAACACGTTTCTACTAAACATATTATATCAATTTACGCCTTCTATAAAACATAAGGAACAAAAGCGCATTTCTATCAAATATATAGGGGAGACGGGGGCAAAATGGTATAGCGGGGAAAAACGGTACCGGGGCAAAACGGCACTGGGGCATAATGGGATCGGGGCATAATGGGATAGCCAAAAATGAAGTTTCTTGGTGCTTGATTTGGGGCAAAATGGGACAGAGAGGAGTGGAATATCAAATTGGGGCAAAATGGGACACACAAAAATGAAGTGTCATAGCCCGCTGAATTTGGGGCAAAATGGGATGACAGGAAAATGCATGCTTCGGCTCTATGAAAGAGCTGTTGAAACATAATCTAATCTAAATGGTGCTTGTGGTTCGTTTCAGTCCACATATACGCAGATAATGCGGACTGACCGATATATTTGTCGACACATATCCGTCGATTTCATGGGGAGCCTTTTCTGCGGGGGCTTATATTCGAAATCCAAGGAATCCTGGATTCGTTGTAATTCATGCGAGAAATGGGCCCACTATTCATGTGCCCATGCTCACGATAACTTAATCGAGTACGTTTGCGACAATTGTGCCGATAAAAATTAGCTTAGTTAAACAAGCAATAAAAATTAAATATTGCCACCGTTAAATTATAGTATCGTAAGTAGAGTGTGACCCAAATATCGTATAACATTCAATAAAACCTGTTTTTACGCATTTATTACCCCTCGTTTTTTACCCCTGCATTTCTTTCGTTTCTGCATCGAATTATTCCACTGTCCCATTTTTCCCCGATCCCGTTTTGCCCCAACCGCCTCTTTCTGAGGAACCTGATTTTCTCCGGCCCATTTTGCCCCAGGCCCGTTTGCCCCAATGACGTATTTTCCAGCCGTGTTGATTTTCACTATTCCATTTTGCCCCAAACCCGTTTTGCCCCGGTCCCATTTTGCCCCGGTCCCATTATGCCCCGCTATACTATTTTGCCCCGGTCTCCCCTAACTTAATTGCTCGAACGAAATTTTTAAAGATTTTCCGAGCGTGCTGCATTCTGATATGAATTGGGCAGTTCGTCACTCAAGGGAGATGCAATCATAAGCAAAAGTACCCCACATGGGAAATTTAAAAGAATACGTTGTACGTGTAACGTAACAACAATCGTACGTGGCATGATATGTAGACCAAGCCGTGTATTTCAAGTTCAAATCATTATGGAATTATTGCTTCATACATTTGTTAATATTCAACTCCATCAGGGCGGAACTTTCCAGAGTGAATATGGCTCACAAGTTTTGCAATTTTCGAGGGGCTTTATTTTTACACCGTTTCCATACAGTTTGGTCAAGAAATATGATACAGTCGAACGAGAAAATAAACCAAATTTTAGTGAGTATTATTTACTATTATTTACTATTATTTACAGTACTCTTGAGAAGTAAATAATTGCAAAATCTTCAAAAAAAATTACGTTTATGAATGAACAACTTACACGGAAAGTCTAAAAGATACTGTCCTCTTTGTTTATTACGCTCTTCCTCGTAAGATTTGAGAGTAAAACATCACCTGATAGAAACGAAGCGAAACTACTGCGAATTCGAAGTGTTGCAATTATTCGACAGGTTAGTGGATCGAAACCAACCTTTGTCTACAGGCTTGAAACATCTGAAGTGATAATACATTCAATTCTGATGACCATGGAAACATTTTTGTAAGACTCGCAAAGACGTTCTTACATACAGGTCTTGAAACGACGCTCGTATTTGATAGGCGGCGAGTGGACCGCTTAGTATCCAAGCTTTTTTTTTCTTATCGTCGCCACAGTGTGTCGTTGTGATCGGGGGGTGTCATGAGACTAACCTAAACCGATCATAAAACGTTTCGTCGTATAAGCTTGTCTGCGTATGACAGTTGACAATCGTTGCGCGTATAAAAAAAATTGGATATATCTAAATAGCTGTTAATGACAATTTAATTCAATAACAACAAAACAAAATATCAATCATTGTTATCATAGGCGCTTGAACTTTGCACGCGGGTAATATAGGTTTGGTTATATTTTTAAGCATGTGTGTATTCATTTGTTCATTTTAGCATGCAAATGCCTGCTTTTTTCGTTTACTTTCCGTGTAATGGATATTTCTTACAAAAAAGAAACAAGAACCCGTATACGGAGACAATACAGTCTAAAGCTGCCATATAATACACAAAGTGTGCTCCGCAGAGCTCCGGGGCCCCGCAAGGCCTCTGCTAGGGCTCCGCCGAAAAAGAAAAACAACTTCATACCTGCCAATAAATGGAAACAATTTAATCATTTTGCAGTGAAATTAATTGTCATGTAAAGTACCTTGTAAAGTAAAGTGTCATGTAACGTATCTAAAACATTGTCATGTGAAGTACCTATTTTTGTATGGTTTTCATGTAAAAATGAACATAAAACCAGGTTTTGCTTATTTTGGGGTTCTGTAAAATATTTAGTATTTCAAAAGGGTTCCGTCACCAAAGAAAGTTTGAGAACCACTGATCTAAGGTGCATGTGCTGTATGCAAGATAGCGACATATGATATTGCTTTCTTCTGCGCTCACGACACCCCCCTTTCCTAAGCGCACCATGCGGCCGAAAATTGAATCATAAACTGGACGCAAAAAAAACCTCCCCCCACTACCGTCGTTTCAAGACCTGTATGTACCTTTTATATCACCGTGTGACAGTTCTGTAACACGCCATCTAAGTTCTCACAAAATCCCATATTGACATTTAATCATGCTTTAACTCAATGCCACACGACAGCTACAAACCATTCTATTCTTCTTGGTTTCTTAGCGCAATTCATGCAGACTAGATGGCGTTAGTCAATTCTCACTTATCGCGAGATTGGAAGATTCGATTGCGCATTTAGTTTGTGAAAATCGAAAAAAATATCAAAACGACAACCCGAGTAGAAATCTTTCTCCAGCTACAACAAAGACCTGATCAGGCATCCTGATTTCTTTTTCCAGCCTTGATCAGAATTTTTTATCAAGCCCTGATCATTTTTGAAACACAATCCCTGACTTCCGTCTGATCAGGGTAAAAAATCAAGGCCTGATCAGGGTAAAAAATCAAGGCCTGATCAGCGTACAAAATTAAGGCCTGATAAGAGTTTAATTTTTCACGGCTTGATCAAAGTGAAAAATCATATGATTTTTCACGGCTCAGGATGACCGATTTATTCCTGAAATAAAAAATACAACGCATACACAAAAAAGAAAAAGGCACGACTTTATAAATAACGCTGATCGTTTATTGTTTAATCTTCATATAAAATCTATCACATATATTTTTCACATATATCTATGTGGAAAACAAACATCATTTTTCTTGTATTTGTATTAGGAGTACAACTTTGCAGTGACCGTTTTTTTCAAAAGTTTAAGGCTTTATTATAAAAAAGTGGCTACATATTTTTTAATCAAAGTACTGCCCGTCGCTAGCTACGACCTCGGTCCATCTTTCAGGTAGCATTCGAATCCTCCGTCGATAAAAGTCTTGGTCCTTGGAGGCAATCCAGGGATCGACTCAATTTTTGACTTCTTCGTAAGTACCGAAGTGCTGGTCAGCCAAATCGTGTGCCATTGACGGGAACAAGTGATAGTCGGAAGGGGCAATGTCTGGAGAGTACGGCGGGTGGGATAAAACCTCCCATTTCAGCGTTTCCAAGTACTTTTTCACGACATTTGCAACATGGGGTCGGGCATTGTCATGCTGCAGTATCACCTTGTCATGTCTTTCGTTGAATTGTGGCCGTTTCTCTTTGAGTGCCTTACTCAAGCGCATCAACTGACGTCGGTAGAGTTCCCCTGTGATGGTTTCGGATGGTTTGAGCAGCTCATAGTTCACAACGCCCAGCTGGTCCCACCAGATACACAGCATCACTTTGGATCCGTGAATATTCGGTTTGGGCGTCGATGAACCACCGCCGACACGTTTTCTCACTAATAGAATCCTCCCCGTAAGCATCTACAAGCAAACGGTGGGTCTCAGCCACAGATTTCTTGATGTTGAAGAAATAAATCATAACCTCCCGCAAATGCTGAGAATTCGGCTCGTAGGTTGCCATGTTTGAGTGCCTATAACTTTATAACGCATACACGTATCCGTTAGCTTTTTTTAAATTGTTTACATTGGCAGAGCCTCTAGTTTACAATGCCACTTTTTTTATTGAGCTAGGGCCACTACTTCGGCCGCAGTGGCTCTCTAAGTAAAACGGTCACTGCAAAGTTGTACTCCTAATAATAGAACAAAAACTCTATATAAACTAAGATATATCACTGTATTATATTCCAACTTATCATCCCGAAATAAACTAATATATTTTTTAAACAAAAACTTAAAAAACTTCGTGAATAAAGTAAACAGAGCTCAACGTTTTTATGACCAGACGTTTCTAGGAAACGTTACATTGGGCGTTCTGTTCGTTTTTTTCCGCGACGCTCGAAACTTGTCCCAGTCTTTTGCTGAATTAATCAGGCCTTAATACCGCTCCAACGGCTTGTCCAATTTGCTTCAAAAGAACTTCTATTCCGTGTTCCCTATATTTCGATGTGACAGCCACTGAAAAATACGAAAATGTGTATCCCACTTAGAATTCAATGTCTACATATATATCTATATAAGGTATGCACATTATTTTATTAGGGAGGCACAAATTTGAGCTCTATTTTTTTTCCTTTTTCTCACCATCCAATTATCCACCTTAAAGAAGAAAAAAGTTGTTGCAAAAGCTGCGAGCGGTCATTTTTCAATGAAAATTAGAATCGAAGCAGGAGAGTCGGTGCAGCGAAGACCAACCAAATAATGATAAGTTGACAGCGTAGTGCAGTTCAGTGAATGTAATGTCCATCCGAAGTGCATTTCTTATGAACTAACTTGCACCGATGGAATTACTTTCACTTAACTGAACTACGCAGTTAACTTATCATTATTCGGTTAGCCTACGCTATCCGGGCTAATCAGTACTGATGGCAAAACATTTACGAGATTGAACTACACTGTCAGCTTACCATTATTTGGTTGGCCTACGCTGTCTCTTTTTCTCCTCTGACAAAGGAGACGGACCAAGTAAAGGAAAATAAAAGCGATACACAAAACAAATATAAATCTACTTACATAGTGGTAGCGCCAACACATGCCAATCTTCAGGAATTTCGAGTTGTTCCTCGCTGAGAGGATCTGTTCCGGATCTGTCAAATGTATCATAATAAATATTTCAACCAATGCATATATAATTTGGCGTATGGTTAAATTATTTCAGTCAGATTTAATCCAATTTATATTTATAGATTGACGAATGGTAAGTCTTTGAAAAAAATTAATTGTTATACTAGCCTGCTGCTGTATTATTTCTTCGTTTTATTCCCTTATTCAGAGCCCGCTATTCACGCAGACGCAATCGTTGCGCAATTTTCTTCCGATTGTGTTTGTCCATCTTATTCACAACGCATACGTTATATGTAAAAATGTATAAAGTAATTAATAATATGTCTCGTGCTTCTCTCGTGTCTGTGTATCATTTGACAAGATGAGGTTAGGCACGTTTTTAGCGCCAAACTGTAGAAGTCTAGCTACATGATGATTGCTTGAAGTTAGCTCGATCAGGCGAATTGAAGTAAGCCGTACGTCCAGTTGCTTGACATCGCCTGAAGCTAGCCGAGTCAGGCGAATTGAAGTAAGCCGTAAGTGCGGTTGCTCGACCACCGCCTGACCCCAGCTTGATCAGGCAAATTAAGGCAAACTTAAATAAGGCCTTCGTACTACAAGGTGATCAGGCGCAGAACAAATATCAGGCCAGCCTAACAATTTTCCTACTCGGGAAACGGTGTGTGAAAAATATGGTTTTCTGCTACAAGAAGCAAAACAACTGATTCGAAGCATTCCATACATCATGAAGGAATGTTACGACACAATGTAACACATCTGTCACACTCTCTTCATTGCTTTATAACTAGCCCTCGGATTAAACTTTTTCACTGGATAAAATGTGTTTTTATTTTTTTTTAATCTACCATAACGTTAACTATTTGTATACGTTTACGTTGTTGAGTTATGGAGTGAAAAAAATCAGTAGTAGCTACACAGAAAAAAATGGTTCTCAACAGCCTTGATGATGTCCTCGAACGGCTTAGAGAAATATGTCACCTTAGTACTTAACGCCACACAACCGAATACTCGAAAAAATACTATCCCGACCGTGGTGTAGGTACTCGAGATGCAAATATTTCTCTTTCTGATCGGTAATTTTACTCTATTGCTCCGTCTTCAGCTCGTTTCACGACTTTTATCAATGACGCCGAGTGCCTCAGTAACAATATTTTAACACCGATCATGAGCTGCAGGGTCCTCTCGGATAGATTCGCTTCCAGAGGCTCAGGTCACTAAAGACGCTTCCAAAATCAATTGATACCATGATTATTTGGAGCGTGAAGTATAAATTGCCCATATAAAACTGGCGTACATCCACCGATAGACAATATACGACTGTTCCACGCGTGCAGTTTCCGACACGGAGAGAATTAAAAAGTAATTTTTGTCGTGAATTTCACGGTAAAAATTACCGCGATATATTTCAATGTAGTGACAAGTGGGAAAAACATAATAACTCGTATGCGACAAGTTTTTTTTAACTCACGCTACAGAAAATTTTAAGTACGTAGCTAAAATTTTACCTACCGTCGGTTAAAAATTACCAGTCGCACCGTACGATATTTTTACGGTACTGCACAGTAAAATTTACCTGCGTCAACCTCAGCAGAAAAAATTCCTATAAGGCTGGTAAAATATCCCCCCCCCCCCCCCTCATTGTGACCGATTCTTCCTTTACTGTTTTTGTTTACCCTTTTTCTCCGCCTTCTCCTGCCCCCCCCCCCTCTTGCGGCCCAACCGACTTCTCCCACTGTCATATTTCGCCGCGAAATGCCGAAGAAAAACATTTCACGACGACGAATGTACGCACAACTGGGTTTCGAACCCGGGACCTCGCAGCAGTCCGCAATTTCAGAGGCGAGCACGCTAACCACTCGACCATCGCACCAATTCATTAATAAAATGTATTTTTTGTTCAAAGACTGGTGCGATAATAATCATAATAATAACCAATCTGTTTGTTTTTTGTTGGGAATTTTTTTTTCTTTCATATAAATTGGTATACTCAACAAACGGATAAAGAGAGAAATTTAATTATTAGAATTTATTTTTCATTTAATACTACCATTTTTTTACAATACATTTCGTACCATCGTAAGCTCGAGTGATGTGACTAATTTGCACACATATTAATTTGTCATAATTTAAAATCGTAAAATCGTATTCACTCTTACACATTTCAAAAGCCGTTGATGTACGCAGTTTAGACGAATTTTTTTTGGGAACTCCCATCGCGCCATATAAGGAATAGATAGACCACTGAAACGAGACCGCGCACCCCTACTTAGCCCCACCACCATACCATTCTGAAGTGAAAGGTATGAAGGGAATTTTTACCACGCGGTGCCTCAAAATTTCCGTACCGTACCGCACGATAATTTTAACCAAGCGCGCACGATAATTTTTACCGAGAGCACAATACATTTTCCCATAACATACATCAAATTTTATAATAAATCTTAAAATAACTGTTATAAAAACGATACTTTTTTATAGACATTTTTGAAAGGCATAAAATAATAAAATGCACAGTAAAATTTCGCTGATATTATATATTTTTTAAATTTAAGTTTTGCGTATTTTGTTACGCATCAAAATTTACTAGAAAATCTGGTAAAATGTTCTATCTGAAGAAGAAATTTTATTTTATTTTCGTGAAAATCTGTGTTCTACCCAACAATAATAAGCGAAGTTTCAGGGTTGTCATCTGGTTACCGTTACTGCACGGTAATTTTTAACCTTTAATTCTCTCCGTGGAGCTTTCTCTAAATCTACCTGAAGGTAGTCAACGAGAGTTGCGTCATAAATCCGACAAAAACTAAATTGATATTGAAGAATAATAGAAAGTATTTCAAAACATATGTTTCTTTCGTTCGCAAAAGAAAACAAAAAATAGTAACTCTTGTCATTGGCACTCACTGTGATGGTTTAAATTTGGAATACTCAAGACAAAGGATTCTCGAAGACCGAACTCGAGAATCTTGAATCGATGTTTGATTATCAGCGGACTCAACATTTTTTGTATATGAAACACCCTTTAGTGTTTCTCTCTTTAGTTTTTTCGTTGACAAAAAAACGTGCACAACAACGAATAGCGACGTTTCAACATGACAAATGTACTTATATATTTTTCCCGCGATTAGTGTACGCTGACGAGATGTAAATGAGACAAAATACCGTTTTTACGATGTTTCTAATCATCGTGACAAATTTAATTCATATATCCGTTTCATCCGTGCAAATTGTGCATGAAAAAAAAATAACTTCACAGACGTAAAGGAGCGAGGGACTTTAATTTTCCAATATTTATTTCCTGTGCAAGTGTAAATTTGTACATTGTGCATACCGAGGGTCAAAAAGGGCTCAATGATCACTTATGGTTCCTGACGCGCGTGGATGCCAGTAATGTCCAGTACGTAAAAATCCTGGATCACTTCTCTAGTTACATAGAAAAAACTACACCGTTTGCTGCAATAAAAAATCTTTACTTTTTACATTTACAATTACGGTACAAAAGTGAGAGCAAGGCCATGTTTTTTGGACACAAAATGAAGTGTGCATTGTGTATAGCTAATCTGCGGTACGTAACATTGATGTATAAGCCATGACGCTTTTCAGTATCTGAAAAAAATCTTTCTATACGTGCATTCTTTTTTTAACATCACAATTAAGGGATAACACCACTCTAGCGACAAAAAACAAGACCTAACTTTGGCAATTTATTTTGGGAGTATGAAAAAAGGAATAGGATTTCTGTTGAGAGGGTTTATTTAACTCATATTAAAGTATGACAAAAAAAATATTATATTTTTCACACTAACTGGCGGCGACAGAGCGTATCTTGAAAAACGTGTTTTTCACAAATAGCTTCACGGGAGGACGGATTTCTCGTCAAATATAGGACCTGGAAGAAAAACCAAAAAAACTATTATATATATATATTAGCTATGGGACTATATCCCATAAATAAATCGATAAATCGAAATAAATCGATTTTTGGCAAAAAAAATAAGCAGTAAATTTATGATAAAAAAGAAATTTTACATTAAATCAAAAAACGGCTACGTACCCCCATAAAGAATGGAATTGTGAAGCTACTATCGAAATTTGAAATCGATCCATGCAAAGGTGTTCGAGTAATTCGTCCTCCCAGTTTAAAAAAAGTGGTTTCAAGAAAATCGCGTTTAAAGTTGTACGAGCACTTAAATCCTTGAAATTTTTGTTTACCCTTAATCTGCGATACATGCACCATACGAGGGAATTTTTGGTTTACCTTTAATCTGTGATGCCTGCACCATAAGGGATAACACCATCCTAGAGTAGTGTTATCCGTCAATACTTACGACAGAAATATGGTAGTTTCCCATTTGACACTCAAATGCTTGCATATACGTATTCGAAATTCCGCTGTTACATCTGCCGAGAGGCAAATGTTAGAGAAAAATATAAACGTAAAGTTCCAATAAGTACAGAACTTAGTCGATTATCTTCTCTGGTGGTCTGGCCAATTCACGTTTTATGTTTTACGACGGTGCATTTTCGTGAAGTTTCCTTTCTATCGCGACACGAGAGCGAGAGTGTAAACATTGAATGCCGGGAAAGCAGTATGATTTCGAACGTGATGGTTGGTCCTTCTTGGTTCTCCATTATTACCAATTACAATAGACTTTCACTAAGTCCATCGTATCTAAGATGTGTTCTTTACTTTTATATGCGTGCATTTTTATGTCTTTGTTTTTGATACAAGTTAACCCTTTGCACTCGAGAGATGACTCTCGCTTACCACTTTCTATCCGAGAGAAAGAGGCCTCGAGTGCAGAGGGTTAATAGATTTTTGCCCCGAAATTTCGAAAAATATCCGAGTAAAAACCCAGTGATAAGTGCTTTGGAGGACGTGATAGGGAATATTAAGATCTCATACAGCGAGAGGTGGACATACTTCGAGTTTTTTAAGGGGCTATACCAGTGTGACACTTTTAAAAAATCGATCTTTTTTTTACTTTTTCGACAGTTCATACTTTCAAGAATATCCTGTAAAAATTTCAAGGCCGTATCTCAAATCTTGTCTTGTCTTGCAAAAATTGATAGTTAAATCTTTATACGCGATTTTTCTCGAAATGAGATTTTTCAAATTTGCTCACATTGTAACTCAAAGAACAGTTAGACGATTCACTTGAAATTTGAACTGAGTACTCTTAAATATATTTACTCGACAATGACTTAGGATATTTTTTATTCGATGAAAATTGACGATTCGGCATTGAAAAAAAACGACCATTTTATAGGCAAGAAAACAGACTTTTTTCATAACTATGCCATTTTGTTAGATTTTGATATTTTTCGTAAATCCTACGTCATCGTACAGGAAATACCTTCCAGTTTAACGACATTTTTTCTTTTTTCGGTTTCAGCTACTCAATCGGCAGGAATTATGTCAGCCGTGGAGGAACTTCTTTTTGGCGCCTCAGAAGGCAGCGCCTAAGTCGCTTGGCTCTCAATATTTTTCAATGAAAAAATTATGTAATGTAGGTCAAATATAGCCAAATATATTCTCAATTGTCCCAAACATTTAATTAAGTACTTTACTTCCAAAAAATTCCCGAACATCACCCAAATTTTCAGCATTCACACTGGCAGAGCCCCTTAAATGTCTTTACACGGTCCGTCACTTAAAAATATGCATGGATCTTATCGAATATTTCAACACAATAACAATATGTTTTTATTTAAATTCAAGTGCCCGATAGCCAGCAGTGCCGAGATAAATTTCTAAAAGCGCTATCTAGAAAAATAATCAACTTGTCTTTCAAACTGCACATGGTCGAAAAGCATAGTGACCTATGCTTTCAAACCATCGTCCGTAACATCGATATGTACGCCCCAGCGGTTTTAAGCACCTGCAAAAATGTTCGCAATCATGACCTTTTCAGAAGCCAGTCGATCGATGCACCATAACGATACATAATTATATTTGGAAACACTTACGCTGCTAAACCTGCTGAGATCGAAAATGTAGAATCTTCCTGCGGTTAGTTGCAGCGGTCTCTGCGCTCGAATCATGCATATCAGGATACACGTTTTGTATTTCCTTGGCATCGTGTACCATAGGCACTCGTAATACGCGTCCCCCACATTCATACTCTACAGATGGTAAACGAAATCATCAAAAGTCGTTTCACAGATTTTTTTATTCATTAGTTTCGTAGATTTTTTTATTCATTCCTCACCTCGCGCACAAGGAAATCACCCGTTATGCAATAGACGAGTATTAGTCCGACCATCGATATCGCGTAAATGACGAAACACACGAGATCAAACATAGACGTCATACCAGACTTCTGGAGACAGAAAAAAATCTCACGATTCTAAAATTCTCCAATCCTAGAATGCCAGATTACTGTGCTGCTTTGTGTCTTTCCATTTATTCTTTTTGTTGTTGTCATTTTTATCCATTATTCATGTCTCTTACCAAGAGAACACTATAGGCCGCAAGTCCAAGGAGTACCGTCGTAATTACGAGTTCTTCCAACAACATGACATTGAAAATATCGTCGATTGTTCGGGCAGTCCTGTCGAAAGACACTTTTCAATATTTATCTTTGCCCGAATCGACGATTTCTCAAGGTGCTTTCAGCTAATAATTTATTGGTGAAATATGTGATCCAAAAGGAGAAATAAATCCGGCGACTCACTCAATTATATGCAGGTGTTTAATCGTTATATCGCGAAATGAAGATTCTCTATTGCCACAATCGTCCAACGAATCCAGGTTGTTTATGTTCCTGATTCGATAAGCCAGAATGGACAGTTCGCCAGCAACGTGCACGATTAAAGTGCAGAGAAAACAAACCCCAACTGTGTGGATACAGTTGTAATAAACCGTAGGAACCAGCAATGCATATACGAGTGCGTATGTACGCGTATCGATTATGTTGAAGAAAAGTTTCATCCGATAGGGCAATATGAATGGCATCGTCTCGTTGTGCACCGCTGTCAATGAAAAATCTCTCCAAGGTATAAATACTATACGAGTAACATTTTTTTTCAAGCTGACGATAAATGAAAACACGTTTCCATCAAATGTCATAGATCAATTTAAATTCTCTGTATTTTGAATACAGCTCTAATTCAAATAAAGAAAAATACATTTCTTATTCATAAAGATCAATTAGAACGTTCACCGCTTAAGAGAGATACAATCCTATGCAAAAGTAGATCAAATGTGAAATTTTCAAACATATTTTCTACGCGCGAAGTAGAATCAGTCGTAAGCCACATAATATGTAGACGCAGTCCCGAATTTCCAGTTGAAAGTGGTTTTAAATTATTGTTTCATATATTTATTCATGTTTAACTTTACTCGGGCAAAACTCCAAAGAGTCTACGACGTCTTACGACGTCTAGCATTTTCTAAGGGCTGAATCGCTTACAGCGTTTTCAGCTCGTTTGGCAAGGATAAGTGGTAGAGTCGAACGAGAAAATAAACAGCATTTGAGTAAGTTACAATTAATTACAGTACCATTGAGTAGTGAATGACTGTGAAATCTTCCGAGAAATTACTCTCATATATAAGCAACCGACAATAAAAGTCTAAAAGATACCGTGCCGTTTTTCATTATGCTTCTTCCCATAATATTTGAGATTAGAGCCACGTACAATAGGAAGACAAGCGACACTATTGCGAATTAAAAGTGTTATTATTGTATATATGTATGAATTTTAGAAGCTACATCTACCTAGAGGCTCGACAAAAAAATAGGCGAATTCCGATTTTTTTCTACCGTGAAACCGTTGGTGAAAAAGAAACGCTTTTTTCATCGCAAAGAGCTTTAAAAAGAAACAACCAATAAATACAGAAATCAACAAAAACATGGCCACTGGCAGATGATACATTTTCCAGCTTAAACGGTCCATCCAAAATCTAAAAACCAAACGGGCTATTCAAGTTAACAATAAATACGAGTCGTTGACGATAATCGATTTTCGAAAACATATTTTTAACAACGTGGCGACGATTTGAAACTCGAGCATACAAAATCTACTAAAAAAGTCATCATTTTTACGTAACTATTAAAAAATGAAGATCGAATTTGAAAAAGAGCGATCGTCAACGACCTTTAAGAAAGGACACCACTATAACTACCCATTGTCGATCGTTTTCTTTGGATTTTTTTTTAACGACAGAAGTAAAATACACGGTCAAGAGAATTCCTAGGCTTTATTAGTATGTAAAAAAATGTGTTTGTCTAAATAATACAAAATGGCGACGCACGAACCGCTATAGCACTACTGGAACTAACAAGGGGAGGACCTCAATCGGGACCCACCGATTTCGCCCGAACTGTGTGGGTAGAAGGAAGTGCCCCCCCCCCCCCCCCCACTTAGCATTCCTAAAATATTTCGCCTGAGTGGGCTATACAAAAGGGTAAAACGCTCTCAAAATATTTCCGAGTAGAGCTTGAGGGATATTTTTTCAACCAATTCCAAGTCAGCGGCATAGCGCAGTGGTCACGTGCATTGCTTGTCACCCCAGTTGCTTGGTTTCGCTTCTCGCTGCTACCGTTTTTCATTTAAATTTTTTTTTGATTTCTCGCTATGTTCTACTCAGGTGAAGTTTTTAATGAAAATAAAATCTCCGAAAACTCTTGCAATTAATTATGTACGTTGCTCTTTATTCATTAACAGAAATAATTTTACAATTTTTAGGGTGATCTTTATCGTAGAAACATTTGAAACATCCACATTTTTCATACCATGCACATTTTATAAAAGCAATGTTTGAGCAGTTACATTTTTCTAAAACATGCTTCATTGGAAAGCATACTTCATTCAAGTTTCGAAACGAAGGTTTTTCCTCTGTCAATTTGGATACAAACCAAGCGTACTCGATCATGGGAGTGAAAACAGGAGCACTAAATTGACGCTGCACGATCGAATTAACAGAGGAAAAACCTTCGTTTCAAAACTTGAATGAAGTATGCTTTATAATGAAGCATGTTTCGGAAAAATGTAACTGATGAAACAATACTTTTATAAAATGTGCCTTGTGTGAAGATATGTATGTTTTAAATGTTTCTACGATGAATATCGCCCTAAAAATTGTATTATTATTGCTGACAGTGAATAAAAAGCAGCGTACATAATTAATTGCAAGAATTTTCGGATCTTTTATTTTCATAAAAAAATTCACCTAATTATATAAATTAACTGCTTAAATATGAGGCATTCTTCATCAACTGGGCCACTTTTTTTTCAACCTCTCCAATTTTTTTCCAAACTTTGCCAGTTTAAAATATTAGTCAACAAGAACGTCTGTGATTTTTTAAATATTTTTTTAGGCATCCGTTCAGGATTTTCGATTTTTCATTGCGAACACTGTATCCGAAAAAATATTCATCAAACAAAAAAAAAAACATAAGAATGAAAACTTTTGATTTTTTCCGCTTTAACGAAAAAAAATCAAGATCATATTTTTTCTGCATTGAGAAAATTGAAATTTGTCAAAAAATGAGAATAACATTTTTTAAACCTAACAACACACTTTCGATTTCAGACAAATTTTACAGGACGTAATGAAAAATTGAAAATCCCGAACGGACGCATAAAACACTCTAAAAAAATCACAGACGTTCCTTCTGACTAATATTTCAAACTGGCAGATTTTGAATAAAATTGGAGAGTTTGAAAAAAAAGTGTTGATGTTGATGAAGAATGAAGGCAGTTGATGAAGAATGCCTCATATATATAAATTCTATAGCAAATAGTTGAACATTGCGAGAAATTTAAAAAAAAACGGTAGCAGCGAGAATTGAACCCAAGCCATCGAGGTGACAGGCAATGCGCTTGACCACTGCGCTGAGTCGCTGACTTGGAAATGGTTAAAAAATATCGCTTAAGCTCCACTTGGAAATCTTTGGAGAGCGTTTTACAGGCGAAACATTTTAGGAACGTTAAGTGGGGACCCACCTCCTTCTACCCACGCTGTTTGGGCGAAATCGGTCGGTCCCAATTGGCGTCCTCCCCTTGTAAGAGTGAAATATTTGGTAATTATGCAGAAGTAGGGCTCCACCCCAATTATTGGCGGGAAATCTTTTTTTTGCTATAAATTGCTTCAATAAGTCACTAATAATGATATTCAGCCTGTGGATGCTGACATTTATAATAATTTCCATAAATTATGGGGTTTTGAATTTCAAAGAAAAAGCAGTTTTCATACAGACATTCTCACTAGATCACCTGAAACATACACACACGCACGCACACACACACACAACCAAAGAAACCCAAACACATTCACACACTTACCATTTTCACTGATTTCCAGTCTCGTCTTTGGAATCGTGTATTTTTACGAACTTTCAACGGGAGCAGGGGGGAGGGGGAAATGACTGTTAAAATTTTACATCGGTATTATATTCTGAAAGGCTCGTTTTATAAATCCCCCACTCTTCACCTCCAGTTTATGTGTCGAAAATGACGAAAATGCACTATTTTATCGCGTGTTTCGCCAAACTTCAAAACCCGATAACTTATGGAAATAATTAAAAATGTAGGCCTCCGCAGGCTGCATATAACTAGTGATGATATAATAAAGGTGTGCATGCAAATAAAAATATTTGGCACTGAAATTGGGGTGGAGACCCACTTCTGCATAATTACCAAAAATGTTCGTTAAAAATATTAATTTTAGCAGGCAAGTATGAGGGAAAATTGAAAAATAATAAAAAAAAAATAGAAACGAGTTTGAAAAGCATTAGATTTTTTTAACCGCATTTTCATAAAAAGAGTGATATACTATTTTTGCCATTTTCAATTAATCGAAAGAAGCGCTCGTACTTGACTGTAAAAGCAATCTAAGACGCTACATTTAAAAAGTCAAGTCAATTGGACGAAAGTTGTTCGAGTTCTGCTGCGTGCCGATTTTAAAAATATGATTTTGAGAAAAACGTTTTTGACGTCAACGGTTTTATAGACGCTACAGCTAAAGAATTTTTTTCCGCAATCTAATGCCACCTAGTGGTAGAAAATTAAACTATCTTCAGTCGGCAACTGTTTCCCCGATGACAATAGCTCGAAAACCACGTTGAAATTGTTTTTTTCAGCTATACACGAATATGCATAATATTTTTGAAGGTTCAAAGGATTTTTTAAAGTTTTTCCAAAAAAATGATTTTCCGAAAGTTTTACAATGGTGTCCTCCCTTAATCGTTTCTCATCGTATCTCCTGTAAATTTAGAAACAATTCATCAAGTGGTCCTCGAGATATCACTATCGAATAAAAGTATTTTTGGAAAAGGTCATTTTTTACCCACCTAGGTACATGTAGCCCGCTAATAATATATATTCATATAATTATTCGACGAATTAGTGTATCGAACCCAAATTTTTCACAGAGGCTTAAAACAACCGAAGTAAATAACGCGTTCGATTCTAATCGCCATAAGAACATTTTTGTGAAGGACTTAAACAATCTTAAAAACCTCAATATTGGTCGCAGAAAAAAATCGGTTCTTACCAGCCTTGATAATGTCCTCGAACGGCGTTAAAAAGTGAATCACCTCAGCACTCACCGACGAAAAAACGAGTACCCGAAAAAATGTGATCCCGATCATAGTGTACTCGAGATATAAATGTTTTTCTTTCCGATCCCTATAATTTTCCTCTTTCCATCCATTCTCAACTCGTTTCACGACTTCTATCAATGGCCCCGAGTGCCTCAGTACCAACATTTTAACGCCGACCATAATCTGTAGGCTACTCTCGGATAGATTATCTACCATGAGGCTCAGGTCACCGAAGACACTTACAAAATCCATTGCTACCGTCGTCAGTTGTAACGCAAAGTATGCGTAACCTATATAAAACTTGACATAACTCGGCTCCAATGGCCAACATCCACTGATAGACATGATACGTCTGTTCCACCCGACCAGAGCCCGAACTTTTTCTAAATCTGCCTAAAAGGAGTCAACGAGAGTTGCGTCATAAATCCGATAAATCTTCATTGACATTTGAGAATAATCGAAAGTATCGACAACATTTGTTTCTTTCGTTCGAAAGAGGAAATAAATTGTAACTCTTGGCATTGTTACTCACTGTCATAATTCGAATGTGGAATATTCAAGACAAAGGTTTCTCGAAGACTAAACTTGTGAATGCTGAATCGATAAACGATTTGCATGAGGAACATCATCTATTGTAAATTTTCAGTCGCCTTTGTGCTCGAATATTCATGAGGCCGTCAGACATGCAAAAACAGTGAATTCAGGCCCCGAGTTTTATAACTAAGGTCTTTGCACTGTAATATACGTTAATTTTCAACGTACTTGCGATGTTTCGTATTTGTACGGTCAAATGCAGAAAATTGCACTATAATCGTTTCCTCGCATGCGAGATGCGCGCAACGTGCAACTTTTTTGTCTCTCCTTCCTGGCGCACAAACGTGGCCAGAAAAATGGGAAAACTTTTAATAACCATGTAAAGAATATAATTGCGACCGATTATTTTGAATGTTTTATCATGCGCGAACACAACTGTTTTTGGAAGCGCGACAGTCTTTAAGTGGGGAGAGATATTCGATCCTCCTTCACAAAACGTGCAAAATAACGAATAGTGACGATTCAACATGATGACTGGACTTGTGTATTTTCCGCGGTTAACGTACGCTCACGAGCTTCAAATGGCACAAATGGCCGCTTTTACGAAGTATCTAAACATTATTACAATTTTAATTCACGTTTTAGTTTGATCTGTGCAAATCGTAGATGATAACAAAAATAACTTCACTGACGTACGAGAACGAGGATGTATGGTTTTTTAATTTTAATTTTTTATTCAAGTGAAGGTTTGTACATTTACGCATACAGAGTGTCAAAAAGGGCTCAAAGTGGCTTTGGTCCCTGATGGTTGTGGGTGCCAGTGATGTCCAGTAGGTAACAGTCCCGGAGTAATCCTCTAGGTACATAAAAAATACCGCACCGTTTTTTTTTTTTTGGCATTGAAAAATATTTTCCTTCCACTTTGAAAACGGTGATACAAAAGTAAGAACAAGTCCATCCGCTTTGGACAGAAAAAGAAGTGCGCTTGTGTATATTTAACCTACGATACCTAAAATTGATGTGTAAGACATGGCGCTTTTCAGTTCCTGAAAAAACATGCTTTCATACACTGTATTTTTTGCTGCACCTCACACGAATATTTACGACGTAGAAATGCAGCTACCATTCGACACCCAAATTCTTGTATATACGTATTCGAACACGTGCTGCTAGATCTGCTGAGAGAAAGAATGGAAAAGCAAAAATCTGAATGTAAAGTTCCAATAAATACAGAACTTACTCGATTATGTTCTGGCAGTCCGGAAAATACATTTTTCACTTTCTACAAAGGCGCATTTTCGTGGAGTTCCTTTCTAGCGTGACACGGAAGTGGGGTGTGAAAATTTCAGTATCGGGGAAGCAGTATAATTTCGAGCAGGATTCCTCCTTACTCCTTCATTATCACCAATATCAATCGAAATCTACTAAATGCCCCGACTTTTTCCTTACTTTGATGTGCGTTCATTTTTATGTATTTCATACAAATTGATCATTTTTTTCTCCGAAGCACCAAAAATTAAGAAAAAAAATCGTAGTATTAAATGTTTTGAATCTATGTTAAGATTTGAACCACCGAAATTTCGGAAGTCTTTCGAGTTAAAAAAAAAGTTATTCATACGCTCCTTTGCCCGCTCACCTCATTCGTGGATCGTTTAGAATATTTTAACACGATAACAATATGTTTTTATTTACGTTCAAGTATCCAATACCCAAAAATGCTAAGAAATATTTCTAAAAACGCTTTTTAAAAAGATAATCAATATTACATGTAAGCTATATGTGGCAAAAAAGCATGATGATCGATGCTTTTAAACAGCCTCGCGTAACATCGATATGTACGCCATAGAGGTTTTGAGTACCTGCAAAAACGTCCGCAAACGTTATTGATTTAACCGGCAATGGATTGATATACCAAAACTATATACATTAATATATGGAAATACTTACACTGCTAAATCTACTAAGTGTAAAAACGTAAAATCTTCCTGCGGTTAGTTGCAAAGGTCTCTGTGCTCGAATCATGCATATCATCATATGCTTTTTGTATTTCATTGGCATCGTGTACCATTGGCATTCGTAATAGGCGTCCTCCACATTTATACTCTACAAATGATAAAGGAGATCAAGAAAAAAAACAATTCGGAAATATCGTATTCATTTTCGTTCTCACCTCGCGCATAAGGAATTCACCCGTCATGCAATAAATGAGTATCACTCCGATCATTGATATCGAGTAAGTGACGAAGGATACGAATTCAATCATAGACGTCATAGCAGATTTCTAGAGACAAAAAGAAATCTCACGATTCTAAAATTCTCCAATTCTAGAATCCCAGATTACTATGCGGCCATGTGTTTTTCCATTTTTTTTTGTCATTTTGAGCCATTATTCATTTGTCTCGTACCAAGAGAACATTATAGGCCGCGAGTCCAATGATCACCGTCGAAATTATGAGTTCTTCCAGCAAAACGACATTAAAAATGTCGTCAATTGTTCGGGCAGTCCTGACGAAAGACAATTTTCAATATTTATCTTTTCCCGAATCCATGAGTTCTTAAGGTACTTTCATTTTTTATTTTTTTCGTGAAACATGTGACTCGAAAGGAGAAATAAAACGCGCGACTCACTCAATAATCTGCAGGTGTTTCATCGTAATGTCGCGAAATGCAGATTCTATATTGCTATAATCGTCCAACAAATCCGCGTTGTTGATGTTCCTTATCCGATAAGCCAGAATGGACAATTCGCCAGCAACGTGTACGATTAAAGTGCAGAGAAAACAAATCGAGATTGTATGGAAATAGTAGTAATAAAACATAGGAACCTGCGAGAAATATACGAGTGCGTATGTACGTGTATCGGTCACGTTGAAGAAGAGACCTATCCGATAGGGCAAAACGTATGGCATCGTCTCGTTGTGCATCGCTGTCAATGAAAAAAAAAACAATTCAACTTCTAGATACTACACAAGTAACATTTGTTGAAGTCGACGATGAATAAAAACGCGCTTCTATCAACCATAATGAATAAAAGGACGATTCTATAAAATATATAACTTGATTGCATGTACGAATATATTTTAAGATTTTCCGAACTGGCATTCTGATATTTATGAGCCAGTTCATTCCTCAAGGGAGATACAATCCTAGACAAATGCACCCCGAATGTGAAATTCGCAAATATATGCTTCGTGTGTAAAGTAAAATTGTTAGTGTTAGAAGTATGTAGAACAATCCCTGAATTTCCAGTTTAAAGTGTTATTGAATTATTGCTTCATATACTTCTTAATATTTAACTTTATCAGAGCAAAACTCTCGGGAGCTGTAGATTTTTTAGAAGGGTCGTAAAAAATAGTTGACCGTTACGAGTAAACTAAGATTTGATTTTAGAAAAATTCGGTCCATTAAACTTTATATGTGTTCCATCGGGGCAAACTTCAACATCATTTTATATCACCATTTGAGAGTTCTGCAAAAAGCCATCTAAGTCCGTGTAAAAACCGATATTGACAGTCAATCCTTATTTAAATCAACGTCACATGATGGCAAACCATTCTATGGGTTTTTAGAGCAATTCATACAAACTAAATGGCGTTGTGAGTTGGATCAAAATTTGTCCGAAGTTCACTTATCGCGAGATTTCAAGATTTCAGTGTGCGTAAAATTAGTGAAAACAGAAAAAAAATATCAAAGCGACAAACGGTGTGTGAAAAATATAGCGTTGCTATCGGTAAATATTTACAAGTGGGCTCCAGCCCTAATCGGCGCCAAATTTTTTTTCACGTGTTCGGGACTATTCTGCAGTATGAAAAAATGTTTTTTTTTATAACGGGGGAGGGGTATTTTATTTAAAAAAAAAGTATTTTCGGAAAATATTCGATTTTAGAAATACGTTTTCTGCATGCTTACTCTAATTTGACTCGTACCCAAATAAACCCAAACAAACTCAAACAAATCTAAACCCATGTCATTTGACCTACTTGATGTCACCAAACCCGTTTCACCCGTGCCTTTAGAATAGTAAAAAAGCATTTGGGGGTTGAAATAAGGGTTGAAATTGTTTTCCCCTAACTTAAATATTATTAAAAATGCCCGGAAATACGTAGACTCAGGACAAAATTTCTAAACCTCTTTTCTAGCTGGAGCCTCACTTGTAAATATTTACCTAGCTTTCTACTACAACGAACAAAACAACTGCTTCAAAGCATTCCATACTTCGTAAAGAAATGTTACGACACCATGTATCACGCCTGTCACACTCCCTTTATTGCTTTATACCTAGTCCCCTGAATACATTTTTTGAACCTAGAATACGTGTTTGATTAATTTTTTTAAACCCACCCAAAGTTAACCATTTCTCAATGTTTACGTTATTAAATTATCGAGGGTTAAAAATCTCAGTAGCTGCTACATAGAAAAAAATGGTTCCTACCAGTTCTGATGATGTCCTCGAACGGCTTAAAGAAGTATGTGATCTCAGTACTTAACGCCACACAAGCGAATACTTGAAAAAATATTCTCCCGATCGTAGTATATTCGAGATACAAATACTTTTCTTTCTGATCCCTGTAATTTTCCTCATTCGCTCCGTCCTCAACTTTTTTGACGACTTTTGTCAACGGCACCGAGTGTCTCAGTACCAACATTTTAACGCCGACCATAACTTGCAGAGTACTTTCGGATAGATTTGCTACCATAAGGCTCAGATCACCGGAGACGTTTACAAAATCAATTGATACCAAGACCATTTGTAACGTAAGGTATACGTAGCCTACATAAAACTTGGTATAACTTGGCTCCAATGGCCAACATCCACCGATAGACATTATACGTCTGTTCCAAGCGTGCAGCTCCCGAACTTTCTCTAACTCTGCCTAAATGAAGTCAACGAAAGTTGCGTCATAAATCCGATAAACATTAAATTGATATTGGAGAATATTCGAAAAATATTTAGAACGTCTTTTTTCGTTCGCAAGAGAAAATAAAAAATGGTAACTTTTCTCATTGTCACTCACTGTCATGATTTGAATTTGGAATATTCAAGACAAAGGTTTCTCGAAGACTGAACTCGTGAATCTCGAATCGATAAAAGATTTGCACTAGGAACATCAAGTATTGTAAATTCTCAGTCGCTTTCGTGCTCGAAGATTCATGAGGGCGTCGTGTATGCAAGAACGGTGAATTATGGACTCTAGTTTAATAACCAAAGTTCTTACACTGTAATATACGTCGATTTTCATCGTTATTATCTTTTATGTTTGTACTTTCAAATGTAGAAACTTGTGCTGTAATCGTTTCCTCTCCTGCGATGGGCGAGCAATTTGCTAGCTTTTTTAAATCTCTTTCCCGGCGCACAAAAGTGAGCGGAAAAATGGCAAAACTTTTAATAACCATGTAAAGAATATAACTGCGACCGATTATTCTAAATGTTTTATCATGCGCGAACTCAACATTTTTGTGAGCGCGATGTTCTTTGGTGGGGAGAGACATTCGATGCTCGCTCACAAAACGTGCAAAATAACGAATAGTGACGTTGCACCATGATAAGTGTACTTATAAATTTTCGGGTAGCATACACTGAAGAGCTTTAAATGAGATGGAAATTCTTCCCTAAGACGTTACTAAACATTGTTACATAATTTGTGCATACCTCAGTTTAGTCTGTGCAAACCGTAAATGAAAACAAAGGGAACTTCACTGACTTAAGGAAACAAGGGTGTTTCATTTTCCAATTTTTCTCTGTTGCACAAGTGTAGGTTTGTACATTTGCGCACACCGAGTGCTAAAAAGGGCTCAAAGTGTATTTGGTCCTTGACGTGTGTGCGTGCTCATGATGTCCATTTCGTAAAAGTCCTGGAGCACCTCTCCAGGTAGATAAAAATACCGCACCGTTTTTTGGAATTAAAAATATGTTCTTTTTACTTATTAAATGACAATACAAAACTGAGAACCAGGGTCCTTGTGTATTGGACAGAAAAAAAAAGTGCATTTGTGTATATTTAACCTACTGTACGTAACATCGATATGTAAGCCTTTTTATTACCTGGGAAAAGTGTTTTCATACACACTTTTAGGAACCTCACGATTAAGGGGTTAGACTACTGTGAAAATGACGAACACTCGTTCGTTGCTGAAGGCAACACAAATTGAAAAGGTCCTACATGTGGTTCAGAAATCACAAATTGAAGGTAGCCTTATGATTACAATGATAGAATTGCTAGTCAGACGTTAAACACGTTTTTCTCGACAGTATGTCTTTAAAAACGGTGTACGTGATTTTTCGTATTCTAATAAACCGATTGGATTTCAATTCCGTAGACTTATTCAGTGTAATCATAGCTTAGGCTTTACCGACGTTAAAAAAAAAAAATTCATTAGTCATAAATAACAGAGATGTCATTTTTCCTCGAAAGATCGAGAAAAAAAATTCCATTTTTTTTAATAATGATTGAAACACGATAACGCTAAAAAACTCGATCAGGTCTTAGCCAATATTATTTTTATTTAGAAAAAATTCGTTTTTTTGTTTCAAGTCAATCGGGTGGCCAAAATCAAGTATCGTTGGGCCTCTAACGTTTCAAAGTCCTTCACGAGATTGTGTATGGCTTTTTGAATTATTAAATATTTTTTATTAAATATTGGTCCACAACTTTGTTAATGTCCGTGCAAAAATATCTCCAAATAATTTGTCTATAATCTTACTTATTCTTTCAAAATCAATTTTTCTGAATGACTCTGATTTTCGGTTCGTCACAATAGCCTCACGCCTTAATGCATACGACAAAAAATGCTACTATCAGTTGACACTCAAATGCTTGCATGTTTGTATTCAAACTTGCGCTGATAAATATGCTAAGTGGAAACATGTAAAAGAAACAATATAAGTGTCATGTTTCCAATGTACCGGGCTTAATCGATTATGTTCTGATGGTCTGGAAAATAAATTTTTCATGTTCTACTACGTGAAGGTGTGAAACTTTCAAAATCCTTGATCCTCTATTATTAAAAATTACGATCAAAATATTCTAAGTGCATCGAATCTACGATTTCCTTTTCACATTTACTTTCGTGTATTTTTATGTACTTATATTTGATAAAAATTAATTTATTTTTCTTCTCGGTTCCGGAAAGTAGCGTAGAAAAATCTTAGTGGTGCATGCTTGAGAAATTGTGATGGGAAATAGTAAAATCTCGTGCGTGCGTGTTTTTGGAACTATTTCGACTTTTTGGAATTTGTTTTATATGCTCCTTCATTCACAATGCTCCATGGATCTCCTCGAATATTTTAACACGATAGCGATATGTTTTTATTTACGTGCAAGTGTCCAATACCGAACAATGCTAAGAAACATTTTTAAAAGCGCCTATCAAAGAGATAATCAACCTGTCTTTGAAGTAGGTGCTAAAAAAGCATAATGATCTATGCATTTAAACCAGCGCACGTGACATCGAAATGTACGCCGAAGAGATGTTTAGTATGTACAAAAATGTCGGCAAACATGATTGTTTTTAAAAGGCAATCAATTGATGTACCATAAATATATATAGTAATATATGAGAACACTCACCCTGCTAAATCTGCTGAGTGTAAAAATACGCGGCACAATAATAGCGTATGTAGACCAAGCCCTGAATTATCAGTTAAAATTCAGTTCACATTATTGGTCCACCTATATTTGTTAATGTTCAAGTTTATTATACCTACATTCTCGAGAGTACGCACGCCTCAAGCCTTGTGCAAATTTCGAGGCGCTCAATTGTTTACAGCGTTTCCATACAGTTTGGTATGGCTATATGGTAGCGCCGATTCAGAGAGTGAATAGAATTGAAATAAGTTATAATGCATAAGTTATAGCATTCACTACACGACAATCAAGTAGTGAATGGCTGTGATGTTTTCAAAAAAGTTACTTTCATACATGGGTAATTCTTCCAAAAACTATCATTTGCATGTGTTCTGACTTTTTAAATGGACGTTCTTCCATTACTTTGTAGGCTTTTTTGAAATATAACAGTTAAAAATATTTCGAACCATTTCTACAAAATTGATTTGGCAAAGAAATCGTCCTTATCCTTCTTGTTTTCTGTATTTTGAGTATGAAAATCATTCCTCTGGAATATCACTATCCAACCTTTATATACAATAGCAAGCTGCAGAGGTACTAAAAATGCAAAAATTTTAGAAAAAATCTACAGATATTACACAAAGTGCAACTATTTCATCGCATTGAAAATGTAATCAGACTTTTCGGGTAATAAAAAAACCGGTACATATAAATAATATGAGTCGGGATTTATTATTGTTCAAGAAAAAATGATACATTGAGGTAAGATAATTAAAAAATTAATAACAAGAATACAATTGGGTGCGGAGAGGGCTTCTTTCAACCGATCACAGGCATTCAGCATGTCGCAGCTCCCCCCACCCTACTTCACACAGTGGCGGTGGAGTGGGGATAGCGTTAGTTTCGTGTGACATCCAGTTGACTCAGCCAGCCTGCCTCAACAAATATTTACAGTTTAAAAAGCATTGCAATGCTAAAAAACAGTAAAGAGAGCAATAAGTCGATATCACTATGATCATCGATATCGCGTGAGTGATGAAGAACACAAATTCAAACATAGTCGTCATAACAGATTTTTGAAGACAAACAAAAACCTTCGAGTCAAAAATTCGCCCATCCTCGAAAACCAGATTAGAATACCAGCACATCCTAAAACAATTCCAGGTCGAAATACAAGCACGGTGCTCCCAGACCCAAGTGTGTACGAATCGCCGGAATTACGAAGTAAGTACACCGTTTTTTTTTCTTCACTACATCGATTTAGAATAAGTTATATCGAATAAATATAATCAACTTTATTACATTTTTTCTATATCAACCATTTTCTTATTGATAAGTGTGATTTTACTATGAATGTATCACAGAATATATTGTAACGTTGCGTTACGAATATCGAGACTATCGGAGAAAGTGATGTGAGCGGGCTGTAGTAGCTCAGTGGTCAGAGCAGTCGACCGGCAACCGAAAGGTTCCGGGTTCGAATCCGGACCCAGAAGCGCACCCCATTTTTTTCTCGGATAGTTCTCTCTGAGTTTTTTCGAGGGATTCAAAATGGCGTCCAACAGCGGCCCACGGCCAAATCAAGAATATTCGTAACCAGAATTATCCTTGATTGCAGTGGAAAAGACAAGCGTCTCATCGAGCTAGTCCCCCTCCCTAGCCATCGAGCGAGGACGGCCTGTAGTAACCCTTCTCCCATCCGTCCCTCAGATAATCCCGCGCTTGAGTCCTCTTTGCTTATTGAGTTTAGTTTGGGCAAATTTCGAGTTGATGTTTGTAGAATGGGTAAAAATAGGCAACACGTATTTTTTTATATCTGCGGAACCCGATGTTTAAGGGTTGAAACGCACTCTCAAAAATTGGGGTGGTTTTCGTTTTTCGTCGATAACGTTTCAACGGTACGAGATATGAAAAAAATTCAAATTGTAACACTGTTTATTTTTTCGTGTGATATACATTGGAGATGAGAACGATAACGTTATCGGCGAAAAACGAAAAACACCCTTATTTTCGTGGGTGCGTTTCACCCCTAAAAATGTTTAACAAGCATGCCAAATTTCATCGAAATCGGAGAGATCGACCCGCGATCTTTCCTTGTAAGTGCATCGTAAACCGATACTGGTAGATGGGCGGTCGGGGCTAACGGTACTTCGAGTCACACTTAGCCATGTACCGGCTGGCGCATCAACCAGCGAGTGGAAGGCCAATACTTTTGGTACCTTGCTATAGATACTTGAATTAAAGTCTGTGCACCAGAGAATCAGAAGAATATACCGATTTACCGATGGGCCGTCTATACCGATACGTGTTTTCTAGTTTAACTTTTTAAGCGATTAATTTCAAAATGGCGGCTGTGCAGCGTTTATTTCAAAACTACATTTTTTAAGTTGGCCGCAAACATAACTTAGACAATTTTTAACCGATTCACTTGAAATGTTGAAATTATCTTGAAAAATTCATTGTCTGTAGAAGTACGTAGGATTTTTTTTTTTTATATTGCATAGATCATTGGTTATTAACAATTTTCTAGGAAAATTTGTGGAAAGTGAAAAAATTGCCTATTTTTTCAGCTTCTAGAGTGGATGAAGGCCCTGAGACGGCTGTGGGCGTAAAGGAAGTTCGGTTAGCAAAGTGCGGGTAGGGGCGATAGTAAAAAGGTTCAATTGAGCAGAGTCATACGTAAAAACCCGCAAGGTTACACTTTGAAACTCAGGAATTAATTAAGACATTTATGGATGAAAAAATCATACTAAGTTTATCGGAATTACGACGTCTTCTTTCCTTTTACATGCGTACATTCGTATATATTTCTATTTGATACAAACTAATAGATTCTTGGTTCGAAGTTCCGAAAAATCTCAGCAAAGTCCTAGTGACATATGCTTCAGAAATCGTGATGGGGAAGAGTATGATCTCATCCGCCGAGATTTCGGAAATATTTCGAGTTTTCACATTTGGCTATACACTTTTTCTCTCACTTCTATTATTCATGAAGTTTCTTGAATACTTCAAAACCACAGTAATATGTTCTCCTTTACGTTCAAGTGTCCAGCGATGACGAGAAAAATTTTCAAACGGGTCTGTTAAAAAGACAATAAACCTGACTTTCAAACTGTACGTGTTAAAAAAAAGCATGCTAATCTATACCTTTAAACCATCGTACGCAACATCGATATGTACGCCATAGAGGTTTTGAGTACCTGCAAAAATGTCCGCAAACATAATTTTTTCACAAGGCAATCGATTGCAATACCATACTATATAGTCAGACATAGAAAAGCTTACGCTGCCAAACCTACTGAGGTCAAAAATGTAAAATCTTCCTGCGGTCATTCTCAGAGGTCTGCTCGCTCGAATCATGCATATGATCATATGCTTTCTGTATTTTGTTGGCATCGTGTACCATCGGCATTCGTAATATGCGTCCTGCACATTTGTACTCTAAAAATGGTAAACGAAATTACCGAAAAATCATTCACAGATATTGTATTCATCTGTGTCCTTACCTCGCGCAAAAGGAAATCACCCGAAATGCAATAGACGAATATCAGTCCGGTCAACGATATCGAGTAAGCGCCGAAGGCCATGAATCCAACCATAGACGTCATAGCAGAATTCTGGCGACAAAAATAAACCCGCGATTCTAAAACAAGAAACCCAAAACAAACCCCAACAAGCCTGAACAAAAGAAAACAACAAACCCAAACAAAAAATGATGTTTTTGATGATTTTTTATTTAGTTGATATACCCAACCGAACCCGAAAACAAACAACAAAACTAAACAAAAAAAATGATTTTGTCCATGATATTTTTCTATTTGGCTGATATTTTTATACATTTTGTGTTAATTAAAAGGAGTATTCATCCTTTTTTTAATATGTTCCTCAAACAGCTTAATACTTAGGCCTATGACTTATGGTTTATCGTCGACACACGATTCGTGGTGCTAAACCAACTTGTGCCAAAACGTCTTTGCGCCAAAACGTCACCGCGCCAGAATGTTCCCGCACCAAAACGTCCTCGCGCCAAAACGTCCGCGCGCCCGAACGTCCTCGCGCCAAAACGTCCGCGCGCCCGAACGTCCTCGCGCCAGAACGGCAGCGCGAAAACGTGTCTGTGCCAAAACGCCTCCGCGCCAAAACGTCTCCGCGCCAAAACGTCCGCGCGCCTAAACGTCCTCGCGCCAAAACGTCCGCGCGCCCAAACGCCCTCGCGCCCGAACGGCAGCGCCAAATTGTCTCTGTGCCAAAATGTCTCCGCGCTAAAACGTCCCGCGCCAAAACGTCCGCGCGCCCAAACGTCTTCGCGCCAGAACGGCGGCGTCAAAACATCTCTGTGCCAAAACATCTCCGCGCCAAAACGTTCCCGCGCCAAAATGTCCTTGCACCTAAACGTCCTCGCGCCAAAAAGTCCGCGCGCCCAAACGTCCTCGCGCCAAAAAGTCCGCGCGCCCAAACGTCCTCGCGCCAAAAAGTCCGCGCGCCCAAACGTCCTCGCGCCAGAACGGCAGCACCAAAACGTCTCTGTGCCAAAACGTTCCCGCGCCAAAACGTCCGCGCACCCAAACATCCTTGCACCAGAACGGCAGCGCCAAAACGTCTCCGCGCCAAAACGTACTGCGCCCGAGCTGCATCGTGTCTTATTATATTTTTGTCGTTATCACTATGACCAATTATTCATATGCTTCGTACCAGTAGAAGAGAATAGACCGCGACTCCAATGAGCACCGTTGATATAACAAGTTCTTCCATTAAAATGACATTGAAAACATCGTCGATCGTTTGGGCAGTCCTGACGAGAGAAAATTTTCAACACTTATCTTTGCCCGAATCGATTAATTCTCATAGTATTTTTAACATATAGTTCATTAGTGCAATTGTGACACGAAGGAAGAAAAAAAACGCTCGACTTACTCAATGATCTCCATATGTTTAATCGTTACATCACGGAATGCCGATTCTACATCGCAATGATCGTCCACTGAGTTCACGTTGTTGATGTTCCTTATTCGATGAGCGAGAATGGACAATTCGCCCGCAACGTGTACGATTAAAGTGCAGAGAAAACAAATCGACATTGTATGCAAATAGTAAAAATAAACCATAGGAGCCTGCGAGGCATATACGAGCGCGTATGTACGTGTATCGGTCATGTTGAAGAAGAGACGTATCCGATAGGGCAAAGGGTACGGCATCGTTTCATTGCGCAGCACTGTCAATGAAAAAACACTCCAAGTTCTAGATACTACACAAGTTAAATTTGTTCATGCTGAAGATGAATAAAGATACGTTTCTATCAGATATATAACTTAATTGCATACGTGAATATGTTTCACGATTATTCGAACGTATTGCGTTCTCATATAAATTGGACAGTTCATGGCTTACGTCGGTTGGAGCGGTCCAATTGAGTCAAATGACGACTTATGATTTTTGTTTAAAGAACCTCAAAAAATGCTTTCGAGATATAAATTTATTCTGTAGGTGCTCATTTTTCATAGAATATACAATTGAAGGGCAAAATTGTGCATTTTTATATTTTTATTACGTGAATAGGACAAACTTTTGTGTTACTACCAACTTGAAAAAGTAAAACATTATGGACAATAATTATGAAAAAGCTGCCTCAGTGAATGTTTTATACAACTCAGAATGAAATGTTAAGTTCTTTATAATTATGCCCATTTAAATTTATGCCACGAGATTGTTTATTATTATCGTTAATTAATATTAAGGGATCTTCTCACTTTAGACGCTAAAAAAGGCTATTTTCATGAATTTTTGGATAGGTTCATATTATAGATATTGATATAAAAGTTGTTAAACTTAATCAATGCACTTCCGCAATACATTTAAAAAAATATATATTTCTTCAAGTCACTATTTATAGACGAAAATGGTAGTCAACAAATGTCCTAAAAAAATTATGTCTGCGCTGTTGATGATATCTCGGAGATGGATCATCCAAAGCAAAAAAAAATAAAACGGTTCTAGATTCAGTATGTTAATAGCGTATATCATACGATTTTTGATATATGCAAAAATAACAAAATGGCGGACATTTAAAAAACGTGTTTTTTCACCGAATTTGGCAACAAAAGGGAATATCAAAATTCGAAAAAAAAATCCTTGATATGCGCTATAGCTATAGTTGTAGAGAAAATGTGGTTGAAATTTCATAAGGATCGGTTCAGTATTTTCGAAGATTTTATCAACAAGCCGTCGAAAAACGTTGCTTCGAGAAAAATGCGTTCAAAGTTTGCTTGGGTTATATAAATACATAAAAAAATTGTTTATGTATTTCAAAAGTGTATTTATTAAGTGTAACAACTTTTATATCAATATCTATAATATAAACCTATCAAAAACATTCATGAAAATAGCCTTTTTAGCGGCTAAAGTGAGAAGACCCCTTAAGTGTTGCCGAAATAGGCAACTTCGCGGATTAGCCAAGATCCGTGATCTTTTATCAAACCTCAATGGTTCAATATTGAATATATATGGTTTACGATGGGGAAGATGATTTTTTCGGAATTTTTTTAAAGGTTTAGTTTGCGGCAATCCGTTGTTAAAAAAGGGTTTATCTCGGTGCTAAATAGCCAAAAAAATTACATCACCCGGAGTGTGAACGTCTTGCTCATCTAACCGCACGTAAAATTACTTACATTAAACTATTTTTTATTTCTGGTGTTTTGTAGTGATTTTTTTTATTCCTAAACACTCAGTATAGTCTAGACAATAACATCTATATATATATATATATATATATATATATATATATATATATATATATATATATATTTAAATCTTGGATTTTGGCTGATGATCCAACCTCAAGGAGATACAATCCCAGGAAAAAGTGGCCCAAATGTGAAATTCCTGAATATATGTCTAATGCGTAAAGTAAAATGAGTCGTAAGGGGCATAACACGTCAAAACAAGCCTCGAATTTCCAGTCAAAAGCCTTTTCAATTTGCTTCCAACCATATTTGTTAATGTTTAGCGTCATCAGGACAAAACTCTCGTGAGGGAATATCTATGCCTGAAATGAAAAATTAAAAAATCCGAAAATTATGAATAAAAATTCTGGTAGTGTTTTTTATTTCCATATGATTTATTTATGTTCTTGTGTATATGATAATTGGATTAAAACGTCTCCCGCCTCGTTAAAGTTTTTAGCTGCCCTCGGGATTTGAACCTACGTCTTCTAATTCTAGAGCTGAGCGCGCTACCTACTTAGCCATTCTAACACTTGTGTAAACTTTTTTTTTCTTTGCCGATTTTTATCAGTCTTGATGTTTATCAATATGCATTATCGCCGTCATATTGCGCTCATGGGATGTATCACTGAGAAATATGCATATCGCATGTAATCCTGCAAATATTCATCGTAAAATTCAAATTTGCCGTTTTATGAGTTCATCGTGCAGTCAGCGGATGATGCATTGGCTCATGAAACTTGAGTTGGTTCATTACTCAATTATTACCAATCATATTTGCAATTTGAAAACCAAACATTAACATAATACAGGTGCTGCTATTGAAAAACATCGGGAATTTTGCACTAACTGCCATTTTCAAATGTTGAAGAGTTTTAGATACAAATTGTATTTCACTTCTACGTCATATATGATGTACCCCTTGAAAAACGTGTAACTGAAATTTCTCTGTATACTTTACTTTACTTTATACATCAACAATTCTCGTTTTTATGAACAAATTAGGGCCGATTTTTTAGCGAAAAGAAACGAACATTTTATACAACATGATGCAATTTTGCGGAAAGAATCATGTTTTAAAATAATCGTGTGTACTTCTCTAGCGAAGTGACGATTTTTTTTGTTCTACATATTAATCCATAAAAGTAGTGCTTCCTCTCCCAGAGCAGCTAAAAGAGCGCACTTATTGTGAGAGTAAAACAGCGCCCTATAGAAACGCAAGTAAAATTACAAGTTCAAAGTGTTATAATTGGGTGGGGGTCAAAACGTCGAATGGTCAAATATAGAACGACAAAGATTTCGAAACGACAAAATCATGAACTCTTGAAATCACGAAGGTTAAATTATGCGAAATGTTATCCTTTGACCGATGACGAAATCGAATAACTATTACACCAAAGGATTATTTATTCGAGATCTCATTTATTCGAGAACATATATTCAGATAGTCTGTAGTTTGAGTCATACAAATACAGATTCGAACAATCTACAACATTCATATCTCCGAAATAGAAAAAAGTGAGTATCTAATATTCGTAATACCGTCTTTAGCGCCATTCGTCGAGACTACAAACTTCGAATGTGTAGATCATAGAAACGCAAATGATCGATAGTCCGATATGACGAATACCTAAATAGCGACCATGGCATGGCTGCCTGACCCAACTGACCACTAACACTATCTGCCATCTTCATTCTGAAACGCAAGTGGTATTGCTCGATGCCAAGTTTTCGCTATTCGGAGCGTTCGCCATTTTGGCCCACCGCTATTTTAACTGATCGACTTTTTGGTCCTTCGCATTAATGAATTCGAAATTGTAAACTGTCGTAATATTTACAATTCGACGATTTTACGTCTCGAATTGTCTGGTGTACAGTTCAATCGATATTTAGCTCTCATTATTTTGTTAAATCTGATATTTGTTTTTGCTATAAATCAACTTCGAGGTTTTTGTATTCACAATTTCGATGACCTATTTTACAGACTATCATAAGAGTGATCTGTCTATATTGGAACGTTCGTCATTACTGAATTCGAAATTTCGGTCCGTCTGAATATTGATCGGTCGAATTTCCGATCTCAATCCCAATCGATTTTCACCGCAATAGTACCATTTTCATAAAGCACGTCAGTAGTTGTCGCACAAAAGATTGATTCTTACCAGCCCTGATGATATCCTCGAACGGCTCAAACAGGTACGTCACCTCAGTACTAAGGGATACACAACCAAGTACTTGAAAAACTATTCTCCCGATGGCAGTGTACTCGAGATACAAATATTTCTCTTTCTGATCCCGGTAATTTTCCTCTTTCGCTCCGTCCTGAACTTGTTTTAAGATTTTTATCAATGACGCCGAGTGCCTCAGTACCAACATTTTAACGCCGATCATAACATGCACGCCAATCTCGCCTAGATTCGTTACCAAGAGGCTTATGTCACTAAAGACGTTTATAAAATCGTAGAATACCAGCACCATTTGTAACGTTAAGTATACGTAGCTTATGTAAAACTTGACGTAACTCGGCTCCAATGGCCAACATCCACCGATGGACAGAATACGTCTGTTCCACGCGTGCAGGTTTCGAACTTTCTCAAAATCTGCCTAAAGGAAGTTAACGAGAGTTGCGTCATAAATTCGATAATAACTAAAACGACGTTGGAGAAGAATTGAAAGTATTTGAAACGTCCGTTTCTTTCATTTGAGGAAGGACAAGAAATGATAACTTCTGTCATTGTCACTTACTGTCATGATTCGAATGTGGAATATTCCAGACAAAGGTGTTTCGAAGACTGAACTGGTGAGGCTCGAATCGATAAACAATTTGCATGAGGAACATTGAGTATTGTAAATTCTCAGGCTCGTAAACTCTTCGTGCTCGAAGATGCATGAGGACATCGGGCATGCAAAATTGGCGAATTATGGACTCTAGTTTAATAACCAAAGTCCATACCCTGTAATATCCGTCGATTTTCAATGTTATTATCTTTTATGTTTGTACAGGCGAATGCAGAAACTCGTGCTATAATAATTTCCTCTCTTGCAACGCGCAAGCAATTTGCTAGTTTTTTTTTTCTCTCTCCCTCGTGAGCGGAAAAATGGAAAAACTTTTAACAACGATGTAAAGAATATAATTGTTGCCGATTATTCTAAATGTTTTGTCATGCGCGAACGCAACATTTATTTCAAACGCGATGTTCTGTAGTGGGGGAAGATATTGGATCCGCGTTCACAAAACGTACAAAATAACGAACAGTCACGTTGCATCATGATAAATGTACTTATGTAGTTTCCGCGGTTAAGCTGGAAAGCTTTAAATTAGATGAAAGTCCGGTTCTACCAAGTTCCTAATTTTTTTCCCAATTTTTCTCTGTTGCACAAGTGTAGGTTTGTACATTTGCGCACACCGAGTGTCAAAAAGAGCTCAAAGTGTATTTGATCCCTAACGTGATGAGTGCCCTTGATGACCAGTGAGTGAATATCCTGGAGCACCTCTCCAATGATAGAAAAATACCGGGCCGTTTTACGGATTAAAAAATATTTTCATTTTACTTTTCAAAGTAAGAACAAGCGTCCTTGTGTGTTTGACAGAAAAAGAAGTCCGCTTGTGTAGATTTAACACACTGTACGTAACATCGAAATGTAAGCCATAGCGCTTTTTAGTACCTGGAAAAAATATTTCCATACACTTTTTTCCGAACCTCACAATTAAGGTGGGAGCCTGAATTAGAAGGTCTGAAAAATCGTTTTTTTTTTAAATTGCTTAAATCGATAGATAAACTATCCAAGAATATATTTACAAAGTTACAGAGGCAAATCGTAAATATTTTCGAAAATACAACGCCAAAAGCATAGAAGCAATTGACATTTGGTATTGATATTTTCTCCTATTGAAAACTTTGAAGTGCGTTTCCTCCAGTTTTTATTTTCACGAGTTTTCCAAATTGGCTGGCGTGATAGCAATAAACTAAACGACCCATTGAATCAAATCAACGTTTATTTTCTTCAGTATGGAAATCTCTTCTATGTGAATTAAAAAAGTCGTTAACAAAGTATTTTGAAATCATTTTTATAGCGGGTTAAAGTGTTCGTTTCACACATTTTTTTTTTTTTTCAAAATTGAGACACTTTATAATTTCACGACTTTTTCAGCTTTTTCTCAATTCACCCAGAAGAATAATACGTGACAATTGAAAGTTTTGTTGGTTTATTTGGTTCAGTCAAGAATTACGAGCTGCATCTTTCCCGCCGATTGGGGACTGCAGTGGCAAGACGCACATGGAATAGGCTGATAAATCTACAGTCATTTATTGTTTCATGCTGAAACCATTTTTTTCATACGTTTCAAATATACATGAAAAGATACCTCAATGTTTACTGGGCTCACTTGTTTTTTCCCTTCTGAAAAAATTCCTGAACAAAACGCTTTTTTGGATCTTCAATTTCAGGCTCCTGCCTTACGGGGTTAGGCTACTGTGAAAATTATTAATACTCGTTTGACGCTGAAGGCAACTCAAATTGACGAGGAAAGTCCAACATATGCGGTAAGAATCGCTTGAAGGTACACTTGAAAATTGACGGTACACTTACGATTACAACGATAGAACTGGTAGTAAGACTTTCAACGCGTCTTTCTCGAAATTATGTTTTTCAAAACCGTGTACATGATTTCTCGATATCTAATAAACGGATTGACTTCAAATTCGGTACACTTATTCACTGTAATAGCAGTTTATTCTTGAACGACGTTTTTTTCTTACCTTTTTTTTCATTAGTCATGAACAATAATTATGTTATTTTTCCTCAAAAAGTAGAAAAGAAAATTACCATTTTTTTGCTGATTAAAACAGGAGATTGTGTATAACTTCTTTAATTATTAATAGCTTTCAATGATATTTGGTGCACAGCTTTGTTCATGTACATACATGTCCAAACGATTTTCCAATCATCTTACTTATGCCTTTAAAATTCATTTTTCACATAAGCCTGACTTTTGGGTCGTTACAGTAGCCTAACGCCTTCATATACACGACATACAAATGCAACTACCGTTCGACACTCAAATGCTTGCATATACTTTCGCCGATGGATCGACTGAAGAGAAAAATGTAAAAAATATAAATGGACATGTAAAATGTCAAAACTACCTGATTTACTGGATTATCTCCTGGTGATATGGAAAATACATTTTTCATTTTCTATGACGTGGGGGAGTGAAACATTCAGAATCGGGGACGCAGTATGATTTCGAGTATGATGCAACCTTGGTCGTCCATTATTAAAAATAACGATTGAAATGTACTAAATGCATCGTATCTACTATTTGTTTTTCACTTCTATGTGCGTGTATTTTTATCTATTTGTATTTGATACAAAGTAATAGATTTTTCTTCGGAGTTCCAACAAATATCGTAGAAAAATCTTAGTGGTACATGCTTCAGAAATTGTGATGGGAAATAGTAAGACCTTGTCCGCGCGGGTTTTTGGAACGATTTCGAGTTTTTTAAATTTGTTTATGCGGTCCTTCACTCATAATGATCCATGGATTTTGTCGAATATTTTAACACGACAGCAATATGTTTTTATTTACGTGCAAGTGTCCAATACCCAAAAAAGCCAAGAAATATTTTTAAAAGCGCCTATCCAGAAGATAACCAACCTTAGTTTCGAACTGTAGGTGGTAAAAAAGCAGAATGATCTATGCTTTTAAACTGCCACACGTGACATCGATATGCACGCCGAAGAGGTTTTTAATACGTGCAAAAATTCCCTCAAACATGATTTTTTTTAATGCGGTCGATTGATATACCATAACTTCATATAGTAATGTATGGAAACACTTACACTGCTTAATCTGCTGAGAGTGAAAATGCAAAATATTTCCACTATTAGTTGCAAATATCAAATTCTCCCTTGTCCCGCGTGTAAAGTCAAATCAGTCGTAAGGCGCCATAATGTGTAGACCAACCGCCCAAGTTTGCAGTTGAGTGTCTTTTCAAATTATCGTTCCACCTATATTTGTTAATGTTAAACTTGATTCGGGCAAAATTCTTAAGAGTGCATGTGCCTCACGGATTTTGAAAATATCGAGGCGCTCAATTGTTTACAGCGTTTCCATACAGATTGGTACGGATGTTTGGTAGGGCCGATCGACAAAGTATAGTCAACAGAATTTGAATAAGCTACAATTAATTACACAATTAGGGAATCATCACAGTGTAAAATTGACAATTAATCGATTCTTTGCAATATCCGATAGAATACACGGTTATAAACGTTCTGTCCAATTTTTAGATCGAAATTCGAATCATTTCGGTCGCTAAAGCCTTTCTTAGAAAAAGTTAAGCCTTTCTTAGAACTTTAAACGCGTTTTTCTCGGAATGATATTTTTCAAAACGGTGGCCACTCTCAAAGGAAGAGTTCCCGTGTGAAATTTTATCAGAACATTCTTCACGTCATTCCTTATGTTGCTATGGAAGCTTTTTTTAATCTTCCTATTTTTTTTACGAAAAACTCGAAAAAGCTAAATTTGATACTTTTTGTTCAAACCACCGCTATTTTTTTCAAATTTCACTAGAAAAAAAACCACCATAGAAACATAGCAGCTTTCCTACAAATTAATAATTATTTTGAAATTTTTGTTTCAGATAAGATTTGCAGCCACAATCCTGGCCACCAGGGGACACCATTTTTTTCCACGCGATTTTCCGCACATAAAAACAATGTTAAAAAAAATAAAGAAATAAAAAAAATCATTTTGCGTTAATCGGTGCTTCAATTTGTAAAAAAAGAAAAGACCGATTAGCTTATCCTATCCACTTTTTCAAAAATCAGCTATTTTTCGGGCGGTCACACTGTGTTGTTTCCTTAAATAGCAAATGGTCGTGAGATCTTCCAAAAAGTTACTTTTGTATATAAACAAGCTACACGAGAAGTCTAAACGATACTGTGCCGCTTTTTCTAATTTGCTTCTTCTCGTAATATTGGAGAGTATAACAACGTCCGATAGGAATGCAAGTGCAGCCACTGCAAATTCAGTATTCTAATTATTCGACGGGTTAGTGGAATGAATCCAAATTTTGCACACAGGCTTGGCACAACCGGCTTAATAATCCATTTGATTTCAGTCGCCATGAGAACATTTTTAAAACACTCTGAAACCTCAGTAGTTGTTAGACAAAAAATATTGTTTCTCACCAGTCCAGATGATGGTCTCCAACGGCATTAAAAAGTACGTCACCTCAAGACAACGCCGCGCACCCGAATACTCGAAAAAATATTCTACCGATCGTAGAGTACTTGAAATCCAAATATTTCTCTTTATGATCCCTGTAACTTTCCTCTTTCGCTTCGTCCTCAACTATAGGGTAGACTGGGTACGGTTCAAACAAGAAGTATAGCGCGCGACCTAGTCGTCGTAGTAGCAGAAGTGCAAGGGGGAAAAGAAGCGGTTTGCACGTCCAATCGTGTTTGCCATTGTTGTTCCGTCAACAGCACGTTGTAGTTGCATATAGCTGCCCCTATTGTGTTTTGGCAAGAAAAAATAAATATTTTTATTCGGAGTTGTCTCCCAATTATTCTGTTGATTTTAAATGTAGAGTATTAAGTTTGTTATGCTCGTAAATGGGACCTTAAAAGTTCAAAGAACGTGATTCGTAGCGTTGTAAGATAGTTGGCTTCGACACTGTGAATTATGTTCGACTAAAAACTACGGTCAGTATGGTTGGAACGATTTTTGTGGGCAAGGTTGCACCGTTCTATTTTTATTTTTATTTTTATTTTCTATATGCCAAAGGACTAAAGCAAATGCTACGCAAAAGATCAACATCCCACGCGAACCATCAGGAAAAGAGTAGTATTACTGCATTGTTTGTATAGCATCTTATATAGGGAGTTGTCCAAGAGAGAAAAATGGATACAATCTACAAAATGCTAACTCAGGGCTCACGAAAAATACACAGACGGCAGTCCCAACTGCTAATGCCTTATCTGTTAGTCGGATTAATCCTTCCTGTAACCCAGTCCAACAAATTTCAATCTCAAAAGTGTTTAATTTTTCTTTAAGGAATAAAGATACGCTAGTTCTATTGATTTAATTTCTAAACAAGATTCAATTACTATATCTGTTCTTGCAGAGGTGCTTTATTTCACACTGACAACTTCTCTTTGTTATAAAAAAAGTTTCATTTTATGTGAGTCGGTTTTCTTTCCATGTTGCGTTCGTTTCTAGTTAGGAGAGAGATTAAATATTGTGTTACTTTATTTAATGTTTATGTTTATTATTGACTAATTTTTAAATATTATGAAAAAACGGTGCCATGTTAGCCAAAATATGATAAAAGGCTTTTTTCTGTAATTCAAGTGTAATAAAACTATATTGAAAACCTTTTGTCTTGGACCTTTCGTATCTGTTACAACTGACCCTCGTACCAGAGTCAGCTGTAACAGAGGCAGACTTGTTTAGAAATTAATCTTCTAGTGTAATTATTGTACCTGGAATCATTTGAAAGACAATATTGGTAAGTTACAATCTCTTATACACAATCAGATTTCTTCTCTAGGATTTACAAACCTTTTCAAATATGCGTCGTACAAAAGCGGTTACGTAGAAACACAACGATGATTATTCTAAAATCCAGTAGAATTTTCCTTTTGACAAAATGCACTCACCTGCGATATTTACGACGAAATTAACATTAGCCATTGTCTGTTGTATAAAGATATCTCTTTGTTTCAAACACTTTCATCGCTAATAGTGATTAGTTGAACCATTTATTAAATATACAAATGCTAAAACTTGTGTTCCTAAAAAGGTGTAATCTTCGAAAGTAGGACGTCTTATAGGAGCATGAAGTTAGCCGGGTATTGCAAAAGCCTTGCCTGTTTCTGCGCTCATATGAGTGACCAATTAGAGGGTGCTTTTCAACCCGTTATTTGCGAGATGTCAATTTAGTAGAAAAAAGATTTGCGTCAGCTATATTCAACCCTCTATACATGTGAAAAGCACCACTTCAATCAGACCAAAATCTTGGTAGCATCGCATACATGAACAAAGTATTACAATAAACGATACGCAACTTGTTATATTTATCGTTATCTTCATGTACGTATATTCGTCGAAAATCCAATATTCTTTTTTCAATTCAACGTTGTTTTTACTTCGTCCCCTTCACAAGTTATACCCAAAAAAGATTTAAAATAAAATACAATTTTTTAAGAGTGCATTCAGCCCGTTGAAAATGGTGTTAAGCAGAAACAAAATTTTTCATAAAAAATGGTGTAATTTGTAGGATTTTTCAATACCGCATTCTGAGTCCCGTGCGCAGTTTTGCTGTCAAAAGACGGTGGGGCTAGTGTATTTCAGATAAGTATTTCATCGAGTCATCGAGCTCGCTTGCGTTGACAAGAATTTAACTTGGTATCGCAAATATTAACCGATTATACGCCAGTATTTGACAAAAAACGAAAGGTATTTTAAACCCTTTGCAAGATATCGAAAAAACAGTAAATATGAATCTGCTACTTTTCCATTCTCTTCATACGCGTAAAAACCCAATCAGATGAACGTTTTCCAGGATGTGCCTTTGAAAAATTGCATTTTCGCCATAATCGATATAAAATTGGTTCTTAGCCGCATCGTTCTGGTCTCCAATGTATAGTACTCGGAAAATTAAGCATTATTGCAATTCGAAATTTCTTCGTATCTCATTTATTTTTTTAGTTATCGCCAAAAAGCGAAAATCAACCCCATATTGAAGGGTGTGTTTAATCCCTCAAAAATCGGGCTGCACCGACATAAAAAAATACGTATGGACTATTTTGACCCACTCTCCAAATATGGCAAATTTCATCAAAATCATAGGTGAACACCACCCGTGAAAAATTTGCCGGCGCTTAAGATGCGGCCGACGCTTTGTACGATATTCAGCACCAACCACTAATACCCAGTGTTAGCCCTTTATACGGGCCAATGATTTGGCAATCATTCTGCCAGTGGTCATTTGAAGCATGGCAAACCAATGAACATCCAACCTTGGGCCAAATATCGATTACCAACTGTCAGCCAACTATCGGCTCCCAGTGTTGGCCCCGAACATGGGCCAATCGGTTGATCATGGGTGTGCCAGTCTCGAATTGAAGCTCGGCACACCATCGAAGAGCCAACGCTGGGCCAGTACTAATTAATGACCGTCGGCCAATTGTCGGGGCGAGCGCAGGCCCTGAGTCTGAGCCAATCGGTTGACCGTGGTTTTGCCAATGCTTATTTTTAGCATGGTAAACTGACATATTGCCAATCCTGGCCCAACACTGGCTTTGAACGGTATAGTCCATACATATATACGAGAATGCTTTTTTACGTATATTATTATTATGTATTTTTTTTATTATCGCTGCACGCAATTTTCTACGTCCTGTGATGTAAAAAAACTCATAATTACTGTTATCTGAAATTCACTTTATTAAAAATAAAATTGATTTATACTAAAGTTTTGTGGTATATTAGAAAAATGCCGAGTTATTATGATAGTATTAAGAAACGTCGAGTGTTAAAACGACGACAAAAATTAGGAGACTCTGCACAGCAGGTTAGGATCAGAGGCAACGAAACAAAAAGACAAGTAGATAGTGAAACAAATGCGGAAACATTCCACGAATAAGTGATTGTGCATAACGATATTAGTGAATCTAATTATTCTTTCGGTGAGCAATCATCGAGCACAGAAGCTTGTGAATCTGATCGATTGTTGGTTAAGCATTGGGTTGTTTTGACAGCCATACACTGGGCCAACGGTAGCCCGAATATTGCGCCTCCCATATGAAGCCGACCTTAGCCCTACTATGGGCCGGTGATCACGTCAACCGTCAGCCAATGATCGTGATCTCTTTAGCCCAATGTTGGGCCAATACCCGACCAACTGTCAGGATTTCCGGTGAGCCTATTATCGGCCAACCTTACATCCCAGCGTTGGGCCGAAGAGATCACTCCTACCTTGGCGCAACACTAAACCGGTAGTGCTGCCGTTCATCGGCCAATGGTAGAATGTGATTGGCGTGACACTGGCTCGAGGTTGGGTCGGTTGCGTCGTTTTTCAGGGGCCCAATGTTGGGTCAATACCCGGCCAACTGTTAGGATTTCCGGTAAGCCTACTATTGGCGAACCGTACATGCCAGCGTTGGGCCGAAGAGATCACTCCTACCGTGGCGCAACACTAAGCCGGTAGTGCTGCTGTTTATCGGCCAATGGTAGGATGTGATTGGCGAGACGCTGGCTCGAGGTTAGGTCGGTTGCTTCGTTTTTCACGGGCACGCGACGTTCATTTATAAGTGCATCGTTTCTACGATTTCGTCTTCACTTGTATGTATTCAAATATCCAAATTAATGGATTTTCGATCCGAAGTTCCGAAAAATACCGTAGAAAAATCCTAGTGGTAGATGCTTCTGAGTCTGTGATGGCGAATTGTAAGATCTAATTCACCGATATTTAGGAAGCATTGCAAGTTTTACAAATTTGATTAAATGCTCTTTAACTGACGATTATTCATAAGTCTTCCCTAATGTTTTAAAACGATACAAATATCGTTTTTTTATGTCCAATACCCAATAAAGATAAAGAGCTGACTTTCAAATTCTACGCGGTAAAATGAATAATGCTCTATACTTTTATACCACCGTAATAAGTGACATCGATTTTTACGGCACAAAGGTTTCGACTACTTGAAAAAATGTCCAAAAAACATGATTCTGTAAAGACAATTGATTGACATACCACAACTATATTTAGTATTGCATAGAAACGCTTACCCTGCTGAATCTGCTGAGTGTAAAAATGTAATATCTTGCTGCGATTAGTTGCAAAGGTCTCTGCTGGAATCATGCATATCATCATATGCTTTGTGTACTTCGTTCGCATCGTGTACGATCGGCATTCTTAATGCGGATCCTTGCACATTTATACCCTGAAATTGATAAATGAGATTAACGAAAAACAATTCGCTGATGGTGTATTTATCGGCGTCCTTACCTCGCGCATAAGGAAATCACCCGTTATACAATAAGTCAATATCACTCCGATCATCAATATCGTAAGGGGCGAAGAACACGAATTTAGACATAGGCGTTATAACGGATTTCTGGAGACAAAGAAAACTCTCGATTCAAAAATTCTCCCATTCTAGAATCCCAGATTACTGTGTATTTCCATTTTCGTTTCGTTTTTTTTTCTCTTCATCTCGACCCATTATCCATACATACAAAGGGAACGTGATATATCGCCTCTTCCTTCAAAGTGACATTGAAAATATGGAAGATTGTTCGGGCAGTCCTGACAAAAAACAATTGTCAATATTTATCTCTACCCTAATCGATAAGTTCTTGGGGTACTTTCAGCCTATGATTCATTAGAGAAATACATTACTCAAAAGAAGGAATAAAACGCGCGACTCACTCAATCATTGGAGTAAAAAAGCCACTCGCCAGTAAAAAGAATCAAAAGGCCAGATTAAGTTTTGCAAAAAATCTCAGTGTTGGGCAGCATCAGATTAGCGGAAAGTGCTGTTTTCCGATGAATCAAAATTTCAATTATTCGGCAGTGATGGTTGGAAGTACATGAGACGTCCAACAGATACCACAATGTAACCCATGCAGACATTTTGACCGGGATACCCTATGTCCGATCAAATCCCGATCAGGATTTGTCATAGATTCCCCAAAACCGGTATCCCGGTTAGAATCCAACTTGCATCAGTATCGGCATATGTACGACGACGATGGCATCATTTTGAAAATTTTGGCGTCACGTGTATTTTCTGTATTACTATGGAATTCCTATCTATAGATAGGAATTTCTGCCTATAGATTCATATCTATAAAATTCCTATCTATAGATAGGAATTACATAGTAATACCGAAAATACACGTGATGCCAAAATTTTCAAAATTATGCTATCGTCGTCGTACATATTCCGATACTGATGCAAGTTGGATTCTAACCGGGATACCGGTTGTTGACGGCGAAAACCAAATTTGATTGACGAAGTTCCGAGAGGAGCTCCGAGCGCAGTCTCAACAATTTGCAGGTGGTAGGAGAGAGGAGGGCTGGGTTGACAGCCAACTCATGTGTTTTAGTCCCGAAAAGAACACCTGGCAGGGTGGAGGGGAGCAAGTTCCGGGCCCAACGCTACGTTGGTTTTTTTTGGGCTTTAGCCCTTAAAAGGGCTGTTGGGTGGGCAAGCGGTGGTCCGGTTATTCAGTTGCCCGGGTTGTCGTCGGGGGGTGCAAGCCGGGGGGGGGATGGGCAGGAGTTATTGGGAGCGGGTGTGGGGAGGAAGAGGGGCTAGGACCTTTCGGGTAGGGGGCGACGGGGAGGGGGGTGGAGCAAGAGGTCGTTGGGCAACCGGTTGTAGGGCGCGAGTTAACTCGTCGATTATGCAGTCGAACACCTGGCTAAACTCGGCCTGACTTCCAACTGGGGGTGGTGAGAGTGATGCGGGGGGTAAGGGGGGACATGAAAGTGGAGGGGAAGCGGGTGGCGGGAGCGGGGGGGCCTTTAATGTCACGGCGTTCGTAAGTTCGGGAGGGGTGTTCTCAAAGTCCCACTTGAGGGTGCGCAGGGTAATCCGCGAGTCCTCGCCGTGCTTGGTAACGTGCGACGTACCACTCACAGTGGTGATGGCACGGCGAAGACGCCGCCTGCGGAATGCGTTGTCGGCCGGCCGTGGCATTAAAGGGAAAAATAAAATTAGAGAAAAAAAAAATTTTAATTAAAAAAAAAAATTTAAAAAATAAAAAAATAAAAATAATAATAATTTAAGATTCAAATAGTTCGTTCAGTGAGTGGCTGGGGTAAAAAGAAACGAAAACAAAATATTTATAAATAGGTTCGTTTATTTTTCTACGAACACGCACGAAAACAAAAAATAATAAAACGGAAGCGCCAATACCCACGCAAACGCAAACACAATTAAAAAAAAAAAGAGAGAGAAAAAAATACGGGCTTGGTTTCGCGAGTGGATGAGAGGGGAGAGGGTACTCGGCGAGGGTCGCTTCTCCAGCGAGTAGGGCCGAGGGGTCAGGAGGGTCTAAGGCCACTTCTTCAGTGAGTACTTAGCTAGGGAGAGTTCTTGCCACTTCTTCAGTGGGTGAAGAACTGAGGCCGAGCGGTCTCGCGCTCAGCCTTATATACCCGGCCCGGAGCGGCGGCTCGCCGCCGAAAGTCCAGGCACGGGTAGTAGAGCACGAGACCCCGGTACCTATGCTCTGTATTCGTACGGCGCGGTGTAGTGTGGCAAGGACCCGAACCGCGGCGCTGGTATCGCGGGCTGGACAAAATCGCTAGACACGGCGCGTTTCGGGTATCTCCCGTCGCAAGTTACGGCGCTGAGGTCGCGGGAGTTTTAAATGTCGTGTTTGCAGTGTACTCAACGCATATGTGTGACATTCGGAAGGCAAGTACGTTAAAAATAAATGTTCGTGGTAAATTAGCTCTGAACAATCACAGGCGTTTTGGTATAATTAATAAATAAAAATGTAGAAATTAGGTGTATCAATTATGTTTTATTTCTTTCTTTCTTTTTCAGGTATCGCAGCGCGGATGATTCGACCATCGATTAACTGGGTAAGTCGTAGCATTTCAATTAGTTATAAAATAATGTTTTGTTCTTATAGGTGTAATACGCATACAATATTAATGATAATTTCTTCTGACTTTTTTCTTACAGGTTGGCGTCGGGAAGCCATCGGAGAACTGACGGAAACGGTAAGTATAATAATAAAATTAATGTTTTAAATAATTATGTTCCCTTTTCAGGCACGCGTCGGTAGACCGACGGAGGAAATTCGAGAAGCTTAGAACAGGGAGCGCCAGCGTTCCTCGTTTCAATTTTTATAATATGTGTAATAAGGATAAATGAATAAAGTTAATGTTTTCCTTTTTCTTGTTTTGAATTCCGAAGATGAATGGGCGAATACGACGTCAAAATAAAGTGTGCGCCAAAGCGACGTACAACACGGTTTTGGGGAATAAGTCTCTGTTTATACTCACCGACATCTCGGTGGGTATAAACATGCATTTAAGACAAATTAAAATCAAATTCACAATGATTAGATTAAAATTTACACCAACCGTGAGTTCTTACGTATTTCGAGAGAAAACATTTCGTCGAGGCAACGAAATTTTTGCAAAAAAAGTTGTGAGTTTCAAATATTACATTATAAATATGAAAAAAATCACAAAATGAATTGTGAATTTCCTCAAGTTGAAGAAAATAAAAATCGACTTCACGACAGTTATATTAAAATTTACACCACAAGTGTAAACGTATTTTGAGAGAAAACATTGTGTTGAGGCAAATAAATGTTCGCACAAAAAGTTATGTGCAAAAATTTCTTTGCCTCGAGGCAATGTTTTCTTTCAAAATACGTACGAACTCACTTTTGGCGCAAATTTTAATCTCATCATTTTGAATTTGATTTTAATTTGTCTTAAATACGAAAAAATTCACAACTATTTTTGTGAATTTTTTTGTATTTATAATTTCTTGTCAATACATTTGCATTCATAGATTTTGATGTGAATTTTTTTAATTCACATCAAAATCTCGCGATCTGCCATTTGAATCTTTGGACAAATTTTTTTTTACTGATAGTTTAATGCCCCAAAACTTTATAAATGTTATTTATTTTTATAATAAATTTAACATGTCATAATTCCATTTTTGACATTTTATTTCAGCCTGTATTCACCCGTGATCCTTCCCAGATTCCTCAATGATTCCATGGGGAATCTATTTAGAGTCATTAAAGGATCCGGTTCTGGATCCCTAATGGAATCCAGTTTACGGATCTTACATTTAGTCTTCGAATCTGATCCGATATCGGACTAGATCCCGACTGGGAGCCCGGGATACAAGTCAGAATCCAGCTGTATCGCTGCCAAAATTTCTGCACGGGGAGGTATCAAATTCCTACCGTAAAACACAGTGACGGGAACATTAAAGGTTTGGGGAGCATTTTCTGACGACGGTGTTGATCCGCTAGTACAAATTCAATGGTACATGGACGCTACAATCTACAGAAATATATTGCAAGTACACATACTCCCATTTGCAATGAAAAAAATTCCGCGTAGTTGGATTTTTCAACGCGATAACGACCCCAACCATTATTCACGTTCGTAAAAGATTTTCTTAGAAGCCGCAAAATAAAGATACATTTGGTGAGTAAAATGTAAAAGATCCTGTACCCTCCTTTGCATTGCGCTTGTTATATCTGTAAGTACCATAAACTGTCATAAAAGCGCGAATAAAACTGCTGCAAATTCATAGTGTTGAAATTCTTTGACAGATTAGTGGGATGGGGGTCAAAATGTCGAATGAGCAAATATATAACGACAAAGATTTTGAAACGACAGAATGATAAACTCTGTAAATAACGAAGATTAAATTATTCGAAATTTTATCCTTTGACCGATGACGAAATCGAATAACTATTACACCAAAGGATTGTTTATTCGAGAACATATATTCAGATAGTTTGTAGTTTGAGTCATACAAATACAGATTCGAACAATCTACAACATTCATATCTCCGAGATAGAAAAAAGTGAGTATCTAATATTCGCAATACTGTCTATCGCTAAAAGCCATATATCGAGACTACAAACTTCGAATGTGTAGATCTTAGAAACGCCAATGATCGTTAGCCCGAAATGGCGAATATCTAAATGGCGAATATGGCCTGGCTGCCTGACCCGACTGACCACTAACGCCCACTACTATCTTCATTCTGAAGCGTAAGTGATATTGCTCGATCCCAAGTTTTCGCTATCCGGACCGTTCGCCATTTTGGCACATCGCTATTTTAACTGATCGACTTTTTGGTCCTTGGTTTTAATGAATTCGAAATTGTAAACGGTCGTAATATTTGCAATTCGACTATTTGACGTCTCGAATTGTTTGGTGGATATATACAGGCACCAGTTATACAATACGAATAGACCCATCAAAAAGTTGAACAAGAATACAAATTCGTACATAGACACCATGAGAGATATACGTGGAACAAAAGTGAAAAGTGAAACAAAACATTTGTAGAAAATCGACAATAGATGAAAATTCCGTCAAATATTTCCCCCTGTATGGACATAGGTTTTCCACAATTTCCTTGTACCCTCGTACGACCGGCAATGTTTGTAAATTAAAAAATAAATTTATGACGATTAATTTTGAAAAATGAATGTAATACCGATTGCAGAATAAGATTCCTGTAGAAAAAAATACATACCGTGAGTGCGCTGTAGGTTGCAAGTCCTATGAGCATGGTAGACATTACGAATTCCTCCAACAAAACGACGTTGGAAATATCATCGATCCTTTCAGTGATTCTCATGATAAATAACACTGCTTCGATTTTTTTTATACCGATAAACTCACCTTATCACTGTATACGTTATCTTTCGCTGAATACTCATTTCCGTTGACAATTGCAAATAGGTATACATTGACAACAAAATGCAAAGTTCCAGTGAGCACAGAACTCATTCCATGAGTCTGATCACGATGTCACGAAACGCTATTTCCGGATTACAATTGACGTTGCGCGTATTCGTTGCATTTATGCGCCTTATTCGATAAGGAAAAATGGACAATTCGTCGGCAACGTCTGCGATCAATGTGCAGAGAAAACTCACCGATATTGCAGGACAATAGTAGTAATAAGACATAGGAGACGGCGATAGATATAAAAGTACGTATGTACGCCGAAATCTACGGCGGAAAAAATATTTTCCATTTTGTACGACGGCGCATTTTTATAGAGTTTCTTGCTATCGTGACATGGGAGTGCGGTTGTGAGCCTTTCAGTATCAGAAACGCAGTATGATTTCGAGTACAATGCAAACCTTCTTGGTCCTCCACTATTACCAATGAGAAAGCAAGTGTGCTAAATGCATCGTAGTTGCGATGTCTTCTTTCGTTTTATATGTGTGCATTTGTCTATATTTGTATTCGATACAAACCATTGGATACTCGGTCAGAAGTTGTGAAAAAATCTCACACAAGTCTTACTGGCAAATGGTTCAGACATCGTGATGGGGAATATCTCATGCGCCGAGATTTTTTCAATATTTTGAGTTTTGAAATGTGATTACACACTTTTTCTCTTACTTCTATTATTGATCTATCTTCTTGAATATTTTCAAATCACAATAACATGTTTTCCTTTATGTTCAAGTGTCCAGTACCAGACGATGGTGAAAATGACACTTAAACGCGCCTGGTAAACAAAATAAACATGACTTCCAAACTGTACGTGGCAAAAAAGGCATACTAATATATACCTTTAAACCACCGTACGCAACATCGATATGTACGCCCCAGCGGTTTTGAGCACCTGGAAGAATGTTCGAAAACGTGATTTTTTCGATAGGCGATACATTGATATCCCAAAACTTCATATAGTCATGTATAGAAAAGCTTACACTGCTAAACCTGCCGAGTTCGAAAATGTAAAATTTGCCTGCCGTAATTTTCAGATGTCGCTCCGCTCGAATCATGCATATCATCATATGCTTTCTGTATTTCGTCGGCATTGAATACCATCGGCATTCGTAATACGCGTCCTGCACATTTATACTCTAAAAATAACGAACGAGGTTAACAAAAAGTGATTCGCGGATATTTTATTTCTTACAAGGTTGCAAAGTCCTCATCTCTCCGATTTTTACGAAATTTGACATGCTTGTAGAATGTGTAAAAATAGTCGGCACGTATTTTTTTCATGTCCGCGGAACCCGATTTTCAAAAGGTGAAACGCACCCTCGAAAATAGGGGTGTATTTTCGTTTTTCGTCGATAACGTTGTCGTTCTTATCACCCATGTATAGTACACGAAAGAATAAACATTGTCGCAATGTGAGTTTTTTTTCATATCTCGTACCGTTAAAACGTTATCGACGAAAAACGAAAAACACCCACATTGTCGAGAGTGCGTTTCAACCCGTAAAAATCGGGTTCCACAGATATAGAAAAATACGTGTCACCTATTCTTACTCATTCTACAAGCATGCCAAATTTAATCGAAATCGGAGAGATCGTCCTCGCAACATTTACTTGTTAGTGTCATAACCTCGCGCAGAAGCAAATCCCCTGAAATGCAATAGATGAGTATCAGTCCGACCGTCGTTACCATGTAAGCGACGAAAGCCACGTAACCAATCAGAGACGTCATGGCAGATTTCTGGAGACAAAAAGATCCCAGCCTACTGAGCTGTTTCGTGTCGATTAATTTTTTCTTTAATTATCGTTTTGACCGCATATTCACATGCTTTCATACCAGGAGAACAGTATAGGCCGTGAGCCCAATGAGCACTGTCGATATAACAAGTTCTTCCATTAAAATGATATTGAAAATATCGTCTATCGTTTGGGCAGTCCTGACGGGAGACAATTTTCAATATTTATTTTTGCCCGAATCGATCAGTTCTCAAAGTAATGTCTAGTTATAATTTATTAGTGCACTGAGAAAAAAAACCAATTAAATTTAAAAAAATACATTGGTTGACCCAGATAAATGTCTGATCACGGAGTGCGACCGATATATGACATTGTTACAATGCTATAAAATATTGAGAAATGTGTTTGATTTTAATGACATATTATTTGGTTTGAAAATCTCTTCTGTTCTCGCGTGCGGCTTCTAACGGTTACTCCGAGAACTACGGGTTTTCTCGCACCTATAATTTCGGTGACGCTCGGCCATGATTTGGTTAAATTTTGATTGAATGATTTGGACCAAAGAAAAAAGGAGATTGAATCGATTGCTGCAATATATTCAGTGCAATTATACACGTGTCATATTAATAGCATATTCTTTTACCTCAAATATATAATTTTATTGAACATATATGTATTTTAATAAAATATTTAATGACAACAAGTACATATAGTTTTCATTTAACGCGATTGTATAAAAAAATTTAATAAAAATGACTACGATTTCATCGCTTCGTGTATGTGCAAGAATTAAATTTTATTTCCGCATATTTTTTTAACCAATTCAGACATTTGCTTAATATTTTTAAATCAAAATAAAATATTACTATTTTAACGAATAATGTACTTGAAAATCAATATCAGATATGGTGAAGATAATGAAATAACGTATTTACTCAATAGAAATTTTATCTGAATCAATCGAACGAAATTCAATTGTTCTTGTGTACTCGAATCAACAATATTCATGTTATGAATTGAGTAGCTTTTTTTGTTCGTTGCAGAAAATGCATTCAAAATTATATAATTTGTTCGCGATAATTTTTTAGATCGTTTCAATAATATATTGTTCTCGGCTAACAATGTATCTTTTGAATGGAAAAACCTTTGAAATTTATCATGTTATTAAAGTCAATAGCGTTTTGTTTGGACTAATAAATCCGATTATTTACACCGACAATTTTATAATTGAATCAACGAAACTTTATTAAATAACACCAATGATATTGGATCAATGATTTTTTTTCTCAGTGTGCAATATCTGTGACACAAAAGAAGTAATAAAACGCGCGACTCACTCAATGATCTGCATGTATTTAATCGTTATATCGCGAAATGTGGATTCCATATCGCAATAATCGACCAACGATTCCACGTTGTTGATGTTCCTTATTCGATGAGCGAGAATAGACAATTCGCCGGCGACGTGCACGATTAAGGTGCAGATAAAACAAATCGACATAGGATGCAAATAGTAAAAATAAATCATAGGCATCTGCCAGCAATATACGAGTGCGTATGTACGTGTATCGGTCATGTTGAAGAAGAGACGTATCCGATAGGGCAAAGTGTAAGGCATCGTTTCATTGCGCAGCGCTGTTTGTGAAAAAAAAACATTCCAAATTCTAGACACCACACGAGTAAAATTTGTTCATGCGAACGATGAACAAAGATACATTTCTATCAAATATATAACTTCATTGCATATGCGAATGAATTTCAAGATTATTCAAGCGTGTTTCCGTCTGATATGAATTGGACAGTTTATCAATCAAGGAGGTTGGAATAGTCCAGTTGAGTCAGATGAAGTTTTTTTTTTCAATAAACCTCGAAACAATCCATACGAGATTTCTTATGTAGATGCTAAATTTTCATAAAATATTATATTTAAAGAGCAAAATTACGCATTTTTATATTTGTATTATGGGAATAAGAAAATCTTTTGTGTTACTACCAGATTGAAAAACTAAAACATTATCGATTATTATGATGAAAAACTGCATCAGTGAATGTTTTCAACAGCTCAGAATGAAATTTTGAGTTATTTATAATTATGCCTATTCATATTTATGTCACGAGATTATTTATCTTTAGCAACAATTAATATTAAGTGTAGCCGAAATACGGCAACTTCGCATACATCGAAGTTGGCAGCAATGCTCTCCATTCGCCAGCCAAGATTCGTAATTTCTTTAATCAAACCTTGCTAGTTCAATATTAATGTGTATGGTTTACGGTGGGCGAATGGCTTTTTTTTCTAAATGTTTACACAGGTTTAGTTTGCGGTAATCCGTTGTTAAAGATGGTTATCTTGATGCTAAATAGCATAAACAATTACATCATTCGGAGTGTAAACGTCTTGCCCACCTAACCACATGTAAAATTACATACTTTAAACTATTTTTCATGTCTGGTGTTTCGTAGTGAAAAAATGTCAAAAAATTCGTAAAGTCTCAGTGTAATCTAGAGAATAACATTCATTTTTTTTTTAATCTTGTATTGTGGCTAACGCTCCAACCTCTTCAAAGAAGATACAAAATGACATAATACGTCGACTAAGCCTATTTTTTTTGTATTGTCAAAAACGGTGTTAATGATTGTCAAATCTTCTAAAAGGTTAATTTCGTATACAAACAATACACACCAAAAATATAAGCGATCCTGTGCCCTTTTTTTAAATATTCTTTCGAAAAAATCTACAGATATTATTAAAAGTGCAACTATCATATGGCATTGAAAATGTGTCTGATTACATTTTCTATGCCATGAGATAGTTTCGGGTAATAAAAAACAGTTACATGTAAATAACCATGTGTCCATGTATCCGTCCATCCATCTACCCATCGACCCATGTGTCCATCTATGCATCCATCCATCCATCCATCCATCCATCCATCCATCCATCCATCCATCCATCCATCCATCCATCCATCCATCCATCCATCCATCCATCCATCCATCCATCCATCCATCCATCCATCCATCCATCCATCCATCCATCCATCCATCCATCCATCCATCCATCCATCCATCCATCCATCCATCCATCCATCCATCCATCCATCCATCCATCCATCCATCCATCCATCCATCCATCCATCCATCCATCCATCCATCCATCCATCCATCCATCCATCCATCCATCCATCCATCCATCCATCCATCCATCCATCCATCCATCCATCCATCCATCCATCCATCCATCCATCCATCCATCCATCCATCCATCCATCCATCCATCCATCCATCCATCCATCCATCCATCCATCCATCCATCCATCCATCCATCCATCCATCCATCCATCCATCCATCCATCCATCCATCCATCCATCCATCCATCCATCCATCCATCCATCCATCCATCCATCCATCCATCCATCCATCCATCCATCCATCCATCCATCCATCCATCCATCCATCCATCCATCCATCCATCCATCCATCCATCCATCCATCCATCCATCCATCCATCCATCCATCCATCCATCCATCCATCCATCCATCCATCCATCCATCCATCCATCCATCCATCCATCCATCCATCCATCCATCCATCCATCCATCCATCCATCCATCCATCCATCCATCCATCCATCCATCCATCCATCCATCCATCCATCCATCCATCCATCCATCCATCCATCCATCCATCCATCCATCCATCCATCCATCCATCCATCCATCCATCCATCCATCCATCCATCCATCCATCCATCCATCCATCCATCCATCCATCCATCCATCCATCCATCCATCCATCCATCCATCCATCCATCCATCCATCCATCCATCCATCCATCCATCCATCCATCCATCCATCCATCCATCCATCCATCCATCCATCCATCCATCCATCCATCCATCCATCCATCCATCCATCCATCCATCCATCCATCCATCCATCCATCCATCCATCCATCCATCCATCCATCCATCCATCCATCCATCCATCCATCCATCCATCCATCCATCCATCCATCCATCCATCCATCCATCCATCCATCCATCCATCCATCCATCCATCCATCCATCCATCCATCCATCCATCCATCCATCCATCCATCCATCCATCCATCCATCCATCCATCCATCCATCCATCCATCCATCCATCCATCCATCCATCCATCCATCCATCCATCCATCCATCCATCCATCCATCCATCCATCCATCCATCCATCCATCCATCCATCCATCCATCCATCCATCCATCCATCCATCCATCCATCCATCCATCCATCCATCCATCCATCCATCCATCCATCCATCCATCCATCCATCCATCCATCCATCCATCCATCCATCCATCCATCCATCCATCCATCCATCCATCCATCCATCCATCCATCCATCCATCCATCCATCCATCCATCCATCCATCCATCCATCCATCCATCCATCCATCCATCCATCCATCCATCCATCCATCCATCCATCCATCCATCCATCCATCCATCCATCCATCCATCCATCCATCCATCCATCCATCCATCCATCCATCCATCCATCCATCCATCCATCCATCCATCCATCCATCCATCCATCCATCCATCCATCCATCCATCCATCCATCCATCCATCCATCCATCCATCCATCCATCCATCCATCCATCCATCCATCCATCCATCCATCCATCCATCCATCCATCCATCCATCCATCCATCCATCCATCCATCCATCCATCCATCCATCCATCCATCCATCCATCCATCCATCCATCCATCCATCCATCCATCCATCCATCCATCCATCCATCCATCCATCCATCCATCCATCCATCCATCCATCCATCCATCCATCCATCCATCCATCCATCCATCCATCCATCCATCCATCCATCCATCCATCCATCCATCCATCCATCCATCCATCCATCCATCCATCCATCCATCCATCCATCCATCCATCCATCCATCCATCCATCCATCCATCCATCCATCCATCCATCCATCCATCCATCCATCCATCCATCCATCCATCCATCCATCCATCCATCCATCCATACATGCATCCGTGCATCCTTCCATCCATCCATCCATCCATCCATTCATCCATCCATCTATACATTCATCAATCCATGCATCAATCCATGTATCCACCCATCCATCCATCCATCCATGCATCAATCCATGTATCCACCCATCCATCCATCCATCCATGCATCAATCCATGTATCCACCCATCCAACTATCTCTATGGATCCATCCATCCGTCCATCCATCGCATCTACATGTAATTTACATGTAATTTACACTACATTACAATTTTACCGCAGATGTACACTATATATGATTCGGCATTTTTCAACCAATCACAGGCCGCAGCACGCCGCAGCTCCCCCCACTCTACTACAACACAGTGGCAGTGAAGGGGGGGTAGCGTTGGTTTCGTGGGACATCCATCTAACTCGGAACCCTATACCCAGCCAACCTCAACAAACATATAAATTTTTACAAGCATTTTCAACGCTAAAAAATAATATCTGAGAGTAAACAGCGTCCCATACAAACGGAAGCAAAACTACTACAATTTCAAAGTGATATAATCGTTTTTCCAAGCACGCGAGCTTGGAAAAACTGTGATAATGATGCATTCAATTTCGACCGCCATAGTAACATTTTAATAAAACTTGAACAGTGTTCGAAACCTCAGTAGTCGTTACACAAAAATGAATATGTAAACAAATATTTTAAAAAAAAGCTTTCATTGAATGTACTAAAAAGTGGAAAACAATGTTTTTACGCAGCCACCTATATGTGACTATAAATAAAAGCTTGAGGCGCCCAAATTGTTAAATGTTTAATAAATTTGATGAATTCAGTTTCATTAATCGTATTTAATTCGGCATAATAGTAATTTGAGAAATTATGATGACACGTTCATACACTGTTTCGGGATTTTTATTTTAGAAATCTAAGGTTGTTTTGCCGTAAATTGAATACAGTTCAGATGTTAACGGATTTATTTAAATGAAAGATTATATGTCTAAATTGTGAGCGCCCCAAGATTTTATTTATAGTCGCATATAGGTGACGGTAAAAAAAATTATTTTCTACTTTTTCGTCAATTAATTAAAAGCTTGTTTTTTAAATATTTTTTTACATGAAAATTATCTTCTACTTTTTAGTCTTTAATTGATTTGACTAGTTAGTTGTTACTGGTGGTTTACTATTTTCCGAGTTTGTACGTGAGGAACATGCAATGCTTGTAAAAAATAACAAAGACTGTAATTGGGATTGAACTTACGACTCATTGCTGAATATAAACGTTTTACATACAAACACAGTCGGCTACGAATTTGTTTGGGTGTTCGTGAGACTTTATATGAATGATTAGACATCGCTAATTTTACATGAAAATTTCAAAATGTTATGGATATATATTTTTTTTCTTTCAAATCATGCATTGTCACCATTTAGATGCATGTTTGCACAATTTCAGAGCTCTAAGTAGTCGCGAAGTGGGTGAAATGTCGATTTTTCGTTTTGCATCTCACAGAAAGTCACGTTGAATAAAAGATTGTGAAAATTGATTCTTACCAGACCTGACGATGTCCTCGAGCGGTCCAAAAAGGTACGTCAGCTCAGAACTCAACGATATACAACCGAGTATCCGATAAATTGTTCTCCCGATGGTAGTGTACTCAAGATACAAATATTTCTCTTTCTGATCCCGGTAATTTCCTTCTTTGGCTCCGTCCAGAACTTGTTGCAAGACTTTCATCAATGGCGCCGAGTGCCTCAGTACCAACATTTTAACGCTGATCATAAAATGCACGCCAATCTCGGCTAGATTCGCTACCAAGAGGCTCAAGTCACCGAACACGTACAAAAGATCGTTGAATACCAGTACCATTTCTAACATTAAGTACACGTAGCCTATGTAAAACTTGACATAACTCGGCTCCAACGGCCAACATCCACCGATAGACATCATACGTCTGTTCCACGCGTGCAGTTTCCGAACTTTCTCAAAATCTGCCTAAACGAAGTTAACGAGAGTGGCGACATAAATTCGATAAAAACTATAATGACGTTGCAGAAAAATTGAAAGTATTCAGAACGTCCGATTCTTCCATTTGAGAAGGAAAAAGAAATAATAACTTCTGTCATTGTCACTTACTGTCATGATTCGAATGTGGAATATTCAAGACAAAGGTTTTTCAAAGACTGAACTCGTGAGGCTCGAATCGATAAACGATTTGCATGATGAACGTTAAATATTGTAAATTCTCAGGCACTTTCGTGCTTGAAGATGCATGCGGGCATCGGACATGCAAAACCCGCGAATTATGGACTCTAGTTCAATAACGAAAGTCGTGACAGTGTAATAGCCGTCGATTTTCATTATTATTGTCTTTTGTATTTGTACCGTAAAATGCCGAAAATTGCGGTATTATTGTTCCCTCTCCTGCGATGCACGAGCACTTTGCTGTTTTTTTCTGACTCTCCAAGCGCACAAACGGGAGCACGAAAATATTAAAACTTTTAACAACCATGTAAAGATTCGAATTGCGGTCGATTATTCTAAATGTTTTGTCATGCGCGTACTCAACATTGTTGCAAACGCGATGTTCTTTGGTGGGGAGAGATATTCGAACCTCGTTCTCAAAACGTGCCAAATATCGAACAGTGACGTTGAACCATGATAAATGTACTTATATATTTTCCGCCGTTACCGTACGCTGAAATACTTTCAATGAGATGACAGAACCTTTTTACAAAATACCTAAACATTGGTTCCAAATTAATTCATACCTGTGTTTAATCCGTGCAAGCCGTTAATGAAAAGAAAAATAATTTCACAGACGTGAGAAAACGAGGGTTTTTCATTTTTCAATTTTTCTTTGCTGCACAAGTGTAGGTTTCTACATTTGCCTTCACCGAGTGCCAAAAAGGGTCCAAAGTGTACTTGGTCCCTGATGTGCATCGGTGCTCGTGATTGTCCAATACGTACAAGTCCTGCAGCCCTTCTCCGGGTACATAAAAATACGGCACCGTTTTTCGCAATAAATATTGTTTTCTTTTTACTTTTAAGATGACGATACAAAAGTGACAAGTCGATGTGTGTTGGACAAAAAAAGAAGCGCGCTCGTGTATATTTAACCTACAATACGTAAAATCGATGTGTAATCATGGTGCTTTTCAGTTTCAAAAAAGAAACTTTCTACACACTCTTTTCCGAACCTCACAATTCATATTTACAACAACAAAAATTCACTTCCCATTCGACACTCAAATGCTTGCATATACGTATTCGAACTTCCGCTGCTACATCTGCTGGGTGAACAAATGTCAAAGAAAAAATAGAAATGTAAAGTTCCAATTAGTACAGAAGTTATTCGATTATCTTCTCCGGTGGTCAGGAAAAAAATATTTTTTATTCTCTACGACGGGCACATTTTAGTGAATTTCTTTCCCATCGTGACATGAGAGTGGAGGTGTGGAACTTTTGGTGCAGGGGAAACAATATGATTGCGAGCATGATGCCAATCTTGATCTTTCATCATTATCGATAAAAATAAAAATGTACTAACAAGGAACACCACTTTGGTGTCCTCCTCCAATTTTGTTGAAACTTTTTTATGTGGAAGGGTATCAAAAACTAAGAGGCACGTATTTTTTTTATCGGCGGAAAAACGGTTTTAAAGAGGGAAAACGCACCTTCGAAAATAAAGGTGTTTTTCGTTTTTCGTCAATAACGTTATCGTTCTCATCTCCAATGTATAGAACACTAAAAAATTAACATTGTGGCAATTTGAATTTCTTTTATATCTCATAAATAAATGAATCAATTTAATATCTCAAATACATCCCACTTTTTGGAGGGTTCGTTTCACTCCATTACACCGTTTTTCCGCTGATAACAAAAATACGTGTCTCTTCTTTTTTGATACTCTTCCACATAAAAAAGAGGACACCAAAGTGATGTTTCTTCTAAATGCATCGTATCCAATATTTATTCTTCACTTTTATGTGGCTGCATTTTTATGTATTTGTATTTAATACGAATTAGTACATTTTTGCCCTGAAGCTACGAAAACTATCCTAGAAAAATCCCAGTGCCAAGTGCTTCAGAGACGATGATGGGGAATAGTAAGGTTTCGTCAGCCGAGAGTTTGTTTGTATTTCGAGTTTTTTAAACGTGTTAGCACGCTCCGTGACCCACAATTATCCATGGATGTTCTCGAATTTTTAAACACAATAACAGTATGTTTTTTTATTTACGTTCAAGTGACCAATAGCCAACAATGCTAAGATAAATTTCTAAAAGCGTCGATTAGAAAGATGGTCAAGTTGACTTTCAAACTGTACGTGATCAAATAGCATAATGATCTATGCTTTTAAACCAACGTACGTAACATCGATATGTACGCCCCAGCGGTTTTGAGTACCTGCAAACATGTCCGCAATCGTGACTTTCTCAGCAGGCAGTCGATCGATAAGCCCTAATTCTATATAGTAATATATGAAAATACTTACGCTGCTGAACCTGCTGAGTTCGAAAATGTAAAATCCTCCTGCAGTTAGTTGCAGAGGTCTCTTTGCTCGAATCATGCATATCAGCATATACGTTTTGTATTTCGGTGGCATCGTGTACCATAGGCATTCGTAATACGCGTCCTCTACATTCATACTCTATAGATGATTAACGAGATTTAAGAAAAAACGATTCGCTCATGTAGGTTGTCTCAAAATGACGCAGCACTTTTTAGTGTAGAATATGAATTTTGATTGAAGGTAGATGGTTGCATACTAAAAGTAACCCCAATGAAATGTTGCCCCTCAACTCGCTCCAACCCTAAGAAATAGGAGTCGAAAACTTAAAATCGCCGTATCTCGATAATTAATCGCCCGATGAAAAAATGTTTCAAACAAAAGTTGTTTGGAATAACAAAATACGTATAAAGTTGTCTGACGTCCAATCCCTTATCTTTGAAAATAGCGACCCAAAAACACGAGAACACCAGACCCAGACAATCATCGCCAAATTTTCAAGTCGTTTTTGTGCCGCTTTTTTCAAAGATATGGGGTTGGACGTCAGATAACTTTATACGAAATTTATTATTCCAAACAACTTTTATCTGAAACCTTTTTTGATCGGCCTATTAATTATCGAGATACAGCGATTTTTAAGTTTTCAACCCCTATTTCTTAGGATTGGGGCGAGTTGAGTAGCAAACTTTCATTGGGGTTACTTTCAGTATGCAACCATTTACCTTCAGGCAAAAATTCATATTCTACGCTAAAAAGTGCTGAGTTTTCGTTTCTTTTACTGGACTATATAGTGTTCCACACATAACCTTTATTTGTTTGTACCTTACATTAAAAGTAAAATATTCGTACTTTTCACGTAAATAATACGTTTTATTAATGAATAAAAATATCAGGTTATTTTGAGACACCCTTTGTTTTATTTATTAGTGTCCTTACTTCGCGCATAAGGAAATCACCCGTTAGACAGTAGATGAGTATCAGTCCTGTCATCATCATCGAGTAAGTGATGAAGGCCACCAGAGCAAACATGGACGTCATAACAGTATTCTGGAGTATACAAAAAATCCCACGATTTTTAAATGCTCCAATTCTAGAATCCCACATCACCGACCACCTTTCCGTTTTTTTTTCTTCATTTATTTATTGTCATTTTAATGCATTGTTCATGTGCCTCGTACCAAGAGAACATTATAGGCCGCAAGTCCAAGGAGCAACGTCGTAATTATGAGTTCTTCCAGCAAAACGAGATTGAAAATATCGTCTATTGTTCGGGCAGTCCTGACGAAAGACAATTTTGAGTATTTATCTTTGCCCAAATCGACGAGTTCTTAAGGTGTCTTTAGCTTATCATTTGTTAGTAAAATACGCGACTCGAAAGAAGAAATAAAACGCTCGACTCACTCAATGATTTCCAGATGTCTAATCGTTATATCGCGGAATGCAGATTCTATATTGCGATAATTGCCGAACGAATCCCCGCTGTTAATGCTCCTTATGCGATAAGCCAGAATGGACAAGTCGCCAGCAACGTGTACGATTAAAGTGCAGAGAAAACAAATCGATATTGTATGGAACCAGTTATAATAGATCATCGGAACCTGCGAGACATATATGAGTACGTATGTACGTGTGTCCGTCAGGTTGAAGAAGAGATGTATCCGATAAGGCAAAACGTATGGCATCGTCTCGTTGGTCCCTGCTGTCAATGAAAAAACAATCCAACTTCTAGATACTACACATGCAACATTTTATCAAGTTGACAATGAATAAAAGCACGATCCTATCAAATGTATAACTTAAGGGGTTAGGTCACAGTAACGGCCATAAAATCATGTACGAATTAAGCTGTTAGCAAAATTGGCGTGACAAATAACTTTAATAATTTTCACTCGATTTACTTCAAATTTAAAAGTTATGTTTCTAATTGCATTTCGCAGAGAAGTGCGTAAGGAAATTCTGATTAATCGAAAACTATTCATTTTATGAGCAGTTTATGAGCAGTTATAACGAAATTTTTCACTGAAAATTTATTTCTTAAGTTCAAATACCTACAACTTTTGCATAAAACAAAACAACAAAAACAAAACTTCTTGTCAATCTACATTAGAATTTGTCATCACGGTTTTCTAAAAAAAAATCCAAGAATAAGCTATTTTCGACTGTTACAACTAGGCATAATCCGTTAAGTGACATACAATCCTAGGCAAAAGTATCCCAAATGTGAAATTCTCAAATGTATGTCCCACGTGTAAAGTAAAATCAGTCGTCAACGGCATAATATGTAGACCAAGACCCGAATTCCCAGTTAGGAGGCTTCCTAAGGGGTTACACGTGGTTGGAATTTTTGAAAAAATCGATTTTTCGTTCTCGACGGATTTTTATAATATAACCGTTCAAAAATATTCTCTGAAAATTTCAATTTGGTCCGTTGAAAATTGGCGGAGTTTCGAGCGTTTACAGGTAGGTCCGCTTACCGCTTTACTTCACCGCTCATTTCACAGACATTTTTTGTATATCAAAGGCAGTCCTTAATTGAAGGATTTTTTTTGCAATGCATACTTTCTTTTATATGAAGGAAAATAAAGTGTTCTTTTCACCGAAATTTCGACGATCACTTTCGATAGGCGACCATTTTTTTCAAAAATTATTATTTTATTGAATCCTTCGATAAAATACTAGATAGTACGGTACAAAAAGTAAATTCATTCGGTTTTTTGATTTCAGATGATTTGTTCTCGAGCAGGAGTGGTCACCGCGAAGGACCTTTTTGCACAGCGGTCTGTGCGATTTACTGTATCTTCGTCGTTTATGAATATTTTCCAAGAAAAAAAATTGTCAAAAATACTTGAAATGATACCCTTTACTATGAAAAAAAGTTAAAAACCTGCACACATTTCCCAAAAAAAATCTCGAAAACCCGTTAAATTGTGGTTTTGTCCATATTTGTTAATGGTTAACTCTGTCAGAGCGAAACTCTTGAGAGTGAAAATGACTCACGACTTCTCCAATTTTCGAGGGGCTAGATTCTTGACAGCCTTTCCATACCGTTTGGCAAGGAAGAATGTTTATTCTTCCTTGCCAAACGTATCCTTGCTATTCTGTTTATTTTCCCAATCGGGAAAATAAACATAATTTTAATGAGTTACAATTCGCTACACTACAATTAAGTAGTCAATGACTGTGAAATCTTCCAACAAGTTACTATAATATATAAACAACCCACGCAAAAAGTCTAAAATATACTGTGTCCTTTTTCACGACGACTTTTCTTGTAATATCTGTGAGTAAACAAACATCCGATAAGAACACAAGGCAAACTACTGTAAATTTAAAGTGGTGAATTTTTCGACGCGTCGGTGGACAAAACCCAAATAATGCATTCGATTTCAATCGCCATGGCAACATTTCTGTAAGACTCTTAAACTGTTGTAAAAACCTAAGTAGTCGTTGTACAAAAAACATTGATTCTTACCAGCCTTGATAATGTTCTCTAACGGCTTCAAAAAGTACGTCACCTCGGGACTTAACGCGATACAAGCGATTACGCGAAAAAATATCATCCCGATCGTCGTGTATTCGAGATACAAATCTTTCTCTTTCTGATCCCGGTAATTTTCCTCTTTCGCTCCGTCCTGAACTTGCTTAACGATTTTTATCAATGACGACGAGTGCCTCACTACCAACATTTTAACGCCGACCATAACCTGCAGGGTGCTCTCGGCTAGATTGTCCACCATGAGACTTACGTCACCGAAAACTTCCACAAAATTCACCGATACCAGGATCATTTGTATCGTCAAGTATACGTAGCCTATGTAAAACTTGACGTAACTCGGCTCCAACGGCCAACATCCAATGACAGACATGATACGTCTGTTCCAGCCGTGCAGTTTGAGAACTTTCTTTAACTCGCCCTAAAGGAAGTTAACGAGAGGTGCGTCATTAATTCGATAAAACTAAAGTGACGTTGGAGAAAAATTGAAGGTATTCAAAACGTCCGCTTCTTTCGTTCGAAAAAGAAAATACAAAAATTCTCACTCACTGTCATGATTCGAAGGTAGAATATTCAAGACGAAGGTTTCTCGAAGACTGAACTCGTGAATCTTGAATCGATAAACGATTTGCATGACGAATATCAAGTATTGTAAATTGCCAGTCGCTCCCGTTCTCAAAGATTCATGAGAGCATATCAGACATGCAAAAATGGTGAATTATGGACCCTAATTTAATAAGCAAAGTCGTTACACGGTAATATTCGTCCATCTTCAATGCTATTATCCTTCGTACTTGTACCGTCAAATGCAGAAAATTGGGCTGTAATAGTTCCCACTCCTGCGATACAAGCATACAAGAAGAATGGCAAAACATGTAATGACCATGGAAAGAATATAATTGCGATCGATTATTCTAAATTTTTTATCATGCACGAACTCAACTTTTCTTTTAACCCGATATTCTTTGGTGGGGAGAGATATTCGATCCTCGTTCGCAAAATGTGTGAAATATCGAATAGTGACGTTTCAACACGATGTTCTTATATATTTTCCGCGACCAACGTCCGCTGAAACGCTTCAAATGCGGTAGAAGACCCTTTTTACGAATCTCCCAAACATTGTTACAAAATTAATTTATGCCTCAGTTTAATACGTGCAACAAGCCGATGAAAACAAAAATAACTTCACAGGCGTAAAGACACATTTTGCTATTTTTATTTTCTGTACAAGTGTAGATTTGTACATTTGCGGATACCGAGTACCAAAAAGTGCTCAACGTGCGCTTGGTTCCTGACGATGCGTGGGTGCCCGTGACACCCGGTACGTAAACGTCCTGGAACACTTCTCCAGGGACATAAAATACTTACTTTTAGATATTAATATTTTTTTCAACTATCTGAACATGAAAATTTACTGTCAAAATGATTATTTAAAAATTTACCTTCAAAAGTGAGAGCCCGAGTCCATGTGTGTTGGGCAGGAAAACACTTGTGTACATTTAACCTACGATACGTAACATCGAAATGTAAGTTACGGCGCTTTCCAGTACGTGAAAAAAGAAATTCTATACTCACTTTTCCAAACCTCGTAAGTACTACTTACTGTGAAAATTCCACCACCAATAGACACTCAAGTGCTTGCATGTGACCTATTCGAACTCATGCTGTTAAATCCGCTGAGAGACAAAATGTAAAAACGTCCCGCGGTTAATTGCAGAGGTCTTTGTGCCCCAGCCAAACAAATCAGCATACCTTGTCCATACTCAGACTGCATTGCGTACCATCGACACTCGTAAAATGCGTCTTGCACGTTACGAGGTACGAATTGAAAATTGTTAAAAAATAGCCGAAGGGGGACACACCTATCGGATCACTGACCCTGTATATGAGGAAGTTACCAGGTGTACAATAAACGACAATCGGTACGAACAGAGTCATCAAGAAATTGATGAAGAAAAAAAATGTAAAAATTAAAAAAAAACCCCTCTGTAAAAAATTTACAATAGATCAAAATACAGTATGAAGCTTTTGCACAGGTTCCTTGTGCCATCGTGCAAACGAGAAACGGCAATTTTTGTAAATTGAATAACAAATTTATGTCGATTAATATTTAAAAAAAAACATTTGCACGAAAATATTACTGTAAAAAAAATACATGCCCAAAGTCCGCTGCCGGTTGCAAGTCCTCTAAGCATGGTAGATATTACATGTTCCTCCAACAAAATGACGTTAAAAATATATTCGATCCCTTGGGTGGTTCCGACAAGACATAAAACTGTTTTGAATTTTTTCTTTACCGATCTGTTCACCAAATCACTGTATATATCATCTTTCACTTAAATCTCATTTCCATCCACATTTGAAAAATATAATCCGCCGAAATCTGCGGCAGAAGAGAGATGTTTCATTTTCTACGACGGCGCACTTTCGTAGACTTCCTTTCTATGGCGACACAAGAGTGGAGTTGTAGAGCATTCGGTATCGGAGACACATTACGATTTTGAGGACGATGCCATCCTCGGTCTTTCATTTTTATTAATGCCCATAACAAGAGAAATGTACTAAGTGCATTGGTTCTAAGCTTTTTTATTTACTCTTGTGTGTGTACGTATTTCTGTGTATTTTTATTTGATACGAATCAATCGATTTTTCCCCGAAGTTCCAGAAAAACATCGTAGAAAAATCATAGTCGAAAATTCTTGAGAGATCGTGATGGGGAATAGTAATGCCATCAAGGATCTCATCCACCGAGATTGTGGAATGTACTTGAGGTTTGTAAGTTTGATTTTACACTCTTCCACTCACAATCATTCTTGGAGCTTCTCGAATATTTTAACACGATAAAATTGTGTTTTTATTTACATTCAAGTTACTAATACCCATCAAATATAGGAATGTCATTTATAAGCGCCTATTAAAAAGATAACCAACTTGACTTTCAAATTATACGTGGTCAAAAAGCCATAATGATCTATACTTTTAAACCACCGTACGTAACATCGATATGTACGCCATGGAGGTTTTAAGTACCTGCGAAAAGGTCCGTAAACATGATTTTTTTCACAAGGCAATCCATTGATATAACGCAACTATATATTAGGGTGGCACAAATTTCAGCTCTATTTTTTTCCTTTTTCGCACCATCCAATTATATTCCTTGAAGAAAAAAAAATTATCGTGGAAAGCTGTCAAAAAATATTTAGAGGTCGCTCAAGCCTCCCAAAAATTATAATTTTCATTAAAATATCGATTTTTTTTAATTTTTTTTTTTTCATCCACTTCTCAACCATGAATTTTACGCTTTATAATTTTTAAATTAACCTCGCGAAAGCTCTTGCCGGCCAATAAATATTGAGTGGTCGCTCAAGAGCTTCGAAATTTCCAATTTTCGCCATTTTTTTCACTCTTCTCACTCATAAATTGGACGCTTTTATATTTATTGGCCGGCTAGAGCTTTCGCGAGGTTAATTAGAAAATGTTAAAGCGTAAAATTCATGAATGAGAAGTGGACGAAAAAAAATATTGAATTTTTAACGACAATTTGAATTTTTGGGAGGCTTGAGCGACATCTAAATATTTTTGACCGCTCGCAGCTTCGGCGACAATTTTTTTTTTTTTTTTTCTAAAGGAAGATAATTGTATGGTGAGAAAAAGGAAAAAAAATAGAGTAGAAATTTGTGCCACCCTACTATATATATACAGTAATATATAGAAACGCTTACACTGCTGAACCCACTAAGTTCAAAAATGTAAAATCTTCCTGCGGTTAGTTGCAGAGGTCTCTTTGCTCGGATCATGCATATCATCAGATGCTTTTTGTATTTCGTAGGCATCGTGTACCATCGGCATTCGTAATACGCGTCCTGCACATTGATACTCTAAAAATGATAATGGAGATTAACAAAAAAGGACTTGCAGATATTGTACTTATCGGCAACCTTACCTCGCGTAAAAGGAAATCACCCGCTATGCAATATATGAGTATCAGTCCGATCATCGATATCGCGTAAGTGACGAAGGACATGAATTGAAACATAGACTCAGAAACAGATTTCTAGAGACAACAAAAAAATTCAAGGATTCTAAAATTCACCAATTCTAGAATCCCAAACTACTGAGTGGCCCCATGTTTTTTCTTTCGTACCACGAGAATATTATAGGCCGTGAGTCCAATGAGCACCGTCGATATTACGAGTTCTTCCATGAAAACGACATTGAAAATATCGTCGATCGTTTGGCCAGTCCTGACGGAAAACAATTTTCAGGATTTATCTTCGCCCGACCGATGAGTTCTTAAGGCCTTATATACCTTTGAAAGAAAAATGTATCGTCTCGATTTTCAAGGGTGCATAACCTTTAAAAATAAAATAAAAATGAATCGTTTTTTTCATTGGCTTAAATGATGTTTGAACAACCCAAGAATATGGTCCGAAGAAAAATGGGTCAGAAACTTTAAGCGCATTTTTTTTAAATCGTGTTTTTAAAATCGAGCGGTCTCGTGGCACCGAAAACTTTTAACCCATTGACTATGCAATTTAACTGTAGCCTCTTAGATAGATTCTCTAGCGAAGTATTCATGATTGTTTAATTTATTAATAATCAAATAAATTTAATATTAATAATAATAATAATTTGAACCGGTGCGATGGTCTAGTGGTTAGCGTGCTCGCCACTAAACCAGCGGACCGGGAGGTCCCGAGTTCGAATCCCGGTCGCGTACATTTCATCGTGAAATGTTTTTCTTCGGCATTTCGCGGCGAAATAAGACTAGTTCCACGACCGGGGGGCGAATTCGATGACCGGCAGTATTGGTATAGGTTTTCCGCAGTTTCCCTATACCCATGATAGAAAATGTCATGATGAATATAATACGGAGGGGGAAGTCGGCTGCGGCCGCAAGAGGGGGGAACAGAGAGGAAGATGGAGAAAAAAGGAAGTAAAACAGTAGAGGAAAGAACGGTCATAATGTGGGGAAGAATAGGTAACAAACGCGAAAAGCGTGTACCTAAGGAAAAAACCAATAAAAAAAATAATAATAATAATTTTAATAAAAAAATAATCAAATCATCAATAATAAATTTATTAATAATCAAAGAAAATTAAGGCCGTTTGCTTAGTCGAAAATGCCACTTTTTACGAAATGAAGGCATCTGCAAACATCAATATACTGTAATTAATGTCTAAGCTTCGTTGGTAAAACTCATGTAGATGACGAGAAAAAAATATGTTTTCTTCCAGGTGCTCATGTGCATCTCCAACGAGTCCGCCTATGAAGAGCCTACACAAAAAGGCGTTCTCTTTCAACCGCCCACTAGACCGCCATTTTGTATTTTTTTTTGAAAAAAAAATATTATTCGGGTACCTAGAGATATGTAATTTAACCGCTCCAAACCTCATATTCATTACTTTATTACTATTTTTTTAATCCCAAAAAAGCCTTGTTTTCCGATCATCCAAATGTATATAAGGCCTTAAGGGACTTTCAACATCAAATTTATTGGTAAAACACGTGACCTAAAAGATTAAATAAAACGCGCAACTCACTCAATGATCTGCTGGTGTTTAATCGTTATATCGCGTAATGCAAATTCCAGATGGCAATAATCGTCCAAGGAATTCGCGTTGTTGATGTTCCTTATTCGATAGGCGAGAATCGACAATTCGCCAGCAACGTGTACGATTAAAGTGCAGAGCAAACAAACCGAAATTGTATGAAAATAGTAATAATAAAACATAGGAGTCTCCAAAAAATAAACGAGTGCGTATGTACGTGTATCGGAGATGTTGAAGAAGAGACGCAACCGATAGGGTAAAGTGTAAGGTATCGGCTCGCTGTGCACCACTGCCAATAAAAAAAATACTCGACGTTCAAGATACTTAACAACATTTATTCAAGCGGACGATAAAAAAACGTGCCTATCAAGCATAATAAATAAAAACACGTGCTTATCGAAAAAAAAATTCGCACGTGAACAACCCACACGAAAAATAAAAAAAAATACCATGGTAAGTTTCCACGGTATTTTGTTCAAAAAAAAATTCACACGTGAACAACCCACACGAAAAATGAACAAAATACCATGGTAATTTCCATGGTATTTTGTTTGTATTTCCATGGAAACTTTCCATGGTAAAATACCATGGTAAGTTTCCAAGAATCCCAAAAGTCTTGAAAACGTCAGTAGTTGTTACACAAAAAAATTCGTTCTCACCGGCCTTGATAATGTCCTCGAACGGCTTTAAATGGTACGTCAGCACAGTACTAAACGCCGGATAACTGACTACTCGAAAAAAAGTTCTCCCGATCCTATTGTACTCGAGATACAAATGTTTCTCTTTCTGATCCCTGTAATTTTCCTCGTTTGCTCCGTCCTCAACTCGTTTAATGATTTTTGTCAATGGTACCGAGTACCTGAGTACCAACATTTTAACGCCGACCATAAACTGCATCGAGCTCTCGATTAGATTCGCTATCATGAGGCTCATGTCTCCGAAAACGCTCACAAGATCACCGATTGCCATGATCATGTGTAGCGTGTAGTATACGTAGCCTATGTAAAATTTGAAAAGACTCAGCTCCAATGGCCACACTCCACCTAAAGACAATAAACGTCTGTTCCAGGTGTGGAGTTCCCGAACTTTCTTTAAATCTGCCTAAAAACAGTCAACGAAAACTAAATTACAACTTCGTTAAAAAGCGAAGATGACGTTGGGGATTGAATTAAGGGGTAAGGCCACTGTAGAAATTTCAAAAAATCGATTTTTTTCCTTAAAAGATGCCTTAATATCTTAAAAATGACATGCTCAAAGGATTAAGGTGGGAAAAGTGTCCAAATACTTATATATTGAATTTTGGCGCAGCCCCTCTCAGTCCGATGAAATCCGTACCGAAGACTTTAAACGCGTTTTTCTCGAAACTACATTTTTCAAGTCGGCCGGACTCATAACTCGAACAAATCTTGACCGATTGACTCGAAATTTTAACTGTATATTCATATTTACATTCTGCATAGAAGTACGTAGGATTGTCTCGATATATTACATAGTTTTTTTATAAACAATTTTCGGACGTTTTTTTTTGAGAATTTTGAACTTTTATTTAAAAAACGCGCTGTTTTTGCAAAAATCGATATATCAAAAAAATCCTACGCACTTCTGTAGCTATTCACATGTATAATAAAAAAAAATGCATTCACTGTAAATTAAAAATTGCAGGTACCGTTGGTCCGGCCGCGCGCCTATGAAAAAAAAAGGCTTCGTCGAAGAAAAGCTGTGCAGCCGCCATTTTGTTTTATATTACTTTGAAAAAAATACTTTATACAGCTTAAGATATGTACAATAAAAGACCTTTTTCAGATTTTTGAATTATTCCATTGCCCCGCTTAAAAAAATTCCAAAATATACTTTTTCCCCACTACAGTGGCTTTACCCCTTAAAAGAATTTGAAGCGCTTGTTTCTTTCGTTCGAGAGAGAAAAAAATAATTGTAAATCTTGTCGTTGACACTCACTGCCATGGTTCAAATGTGGAATATTTAAGACGAAGGTTTCTCGAAGACTGAACTCGTGAATCTTGAATCGATAAACGATTTGCGTGAGGAACATCAAGTATTGTAAATGATCAGTCGATCTCGTGCTCGAAAATTCATGAGGGCATCAGACATACAAATACGGTGAATTATGGACCCTAGATTAATGAGCAAAGTAGACACATAATGGTATCTGCCAATTTTCAATGTGGTTATCTTTCGTATTTGTACGATCAAATGCAGGAAATCGCGCTATTATTTATTCCTCTCCTGCAATGCAATGGTAATTTACTGGCGTTTTTCTCTCTTGTCAGGCGCACAAACGTGAGCAAGGAAATGGATAAATTTTTAATAACAACGTATGGCATATAATTGCGAGCGAATGTTCTAAATGTATTATCATACGTGAACAACTCACCGTTTTTCGTTAAACACGATGTTCTTCGGTGCATGAGGATATTCGATACCCGTTCAGAAAACGTGCAAAATAACGAATAGTGACGATTCAACATTCCAAGTTCAAACACGTTCCAACATAAAAAGTTTTAAGAAGTATTCTGTTCACTAAACCGAATTTTATTCCACTTCATCGTTCGGTATAATAATTAATTGTGATTTTTATTTTATTAAGGGGCTAAATTTACCTAGAGGACCGAAATAATGGACGAAATTCCGAAAAAATTTCTGGGAAACGGTAGGAGAAACGAAACACATTTTTTTAAACACAAAGATACATATTGAGAGCCTTAAAAAAATCACCAAAAAATACAGAAAAACAACAAAAAGATGGCCGTCGGCAGATGATGACATTTTTTCGCGACGTTTGGCGGTGGACATTCTCCAGCTCAAACGGTCCGTCCGAGACCTAAAAACCAAACGGGTTATTCAAGTTAACAATGAATACGAGTCGTTAACGATCGTCGATTTTTTAAATCATTTTTTGTAACAAAGAGGCGACGAAGTGAGACTCGAGTATGCGAGAAATTATATGAAAAAAGTCGTCATTTTTAGGTATCTATTAAAACATGAACATGGAATTTAAAAAAGTGAGATCCTGAACGATTTTTAAATGTTCCCTATCGTATCTCCGGTGCACTTGGAAATAAACCATCGAGTGGTTCTCGCGATATCATGCCCACCGACTTTGAAGACTGTGTTTCGAAAAAACAAAACGCGTGTAAAGTTCAAATGCTGCTGCTATATTTAAATGGATTTTTTTATTTTTTCTTTAGTCATCAATTCCAGGGCCATAGAAGGTAGTCTGAGCGACAATTGCAGCTTCATAGATGGCAGTATGCAGCACAATTTCGTCCAATGAAGATATCCAATTCCTGCCTTATCATCAAATACGCTGTTGCACCTTCATTAAAATTGCATGCGGCAACGCTTGCAGCAAGTTTTACAATTGATGCACCACTGTTGTAGACTTTCGTAGCTGTTTGCCAAATGTTGTTGTTTATCCTCTCATTTGCATTTTGAGTAAACCCTGCCATACATCTCTCCAATAAATTTTCATCCAAATGATGTTGGAAAAATTGCTTTGATGACATCATCGTGAAGTGGCGTTTTATGTTCACACTGATGCAAAGTTCCTGCACCCTTCCCTTCCTGCCACAAGCACCACGATTCTGATCCTAAATGGCAATAATCATGTCGAGGTTCTTTGTCCGTTAAACACTTGTGGTTAAATGTAGAACATATAGCATCTTTCATTTTCGTCACTGAATCGCAATTTCTTCAGATGGCGAGGCCACTAAGGCCAGGCGTTTTTTTTTCAAGCACAATGTCTTGTACTCATTAGTTTTTATAAGTGAGCAACACATTCTTTTTTTCACTGTCGTCGAATATCCATAAGCATGAATATCCATAAGGGGGCGTACACAAATAACGTAACGCAACATTTCTCAAGTTTTACTCCCCTCCCCCCCCCCACGTAACGGGACCGTAACGCTTGGCCAGAACCCCCCACCCTATTCCGTTACGTAACGGGTGCATTGTCGTCAATAATTGCGATTTTTTCATAGACATAACTAATTATGAAAGGATCGGGCTCATACTCATTTTATGAATTATATATTCATCTAGTTTTATACCAATTTTTGTGACAAAATCTTGAAAATTAACCGAGATATATGCCTTGATTTCACGACGAAAAAAAAAAATTCTCCTCATTGCCTCATCGATATATTTATGAAAAGTTATCTGTAAATTAAAAGTCACCAATTGATCGATATCTATACAAATGTAGCTATAGTTCTGTGTAGCAATTTTTTTTATTTAGGTTTTTTTACAAAATGCCGACAGTTTGGACATTTTTTTTCTATTTTCCAGGCCTTCTGTCTGTATTGAAGCAGTCTTTAAAAATAGTAATTATAAAATGTTGAAAACGCGAATACGTACAACCTTAGTCACTGCGATTACAAAAATGTTTTTAAAAAATTGAAAATCGGTTGATAAGTTTTTATGTATCCGCTCGGACAATGTCAAAAAAACTAGTTTCGAGAAAAACGCGTTCCAAGTTTTTTCTAGAATATTCATACTTACATTGAAGTATCTAGTCGCGGGCGATGTGATGATTCTTCATCTTCATGATAGTTCACAAAATAATAAGAGCCTGTACTTTATCTATTGTAAAATACACACCCGTAGGGCCTGAGGGCACGTGCCGGTCGCGATACATGTTCTACTCACTGAAGTTGAGTTATAGTCACTTTAGTGAGTATAACTCAACTTTAGTCAAGTTTCGGACTTGTGAATAAAAATGTTGCCAACATGTTTTTCAATACATGTACTTTCAAGAATTATAAAAAAAAATCCCTTCAAATTTTGCTTGGGGGATATGGAAAAGCTACTATGCAAGCTGTTGCACAGTGACTTTTCCCTTTAACTGATACTGCATATAGAAAGTTGTGAGCTATCCGTGGTAAAATTGCACGCGAAGTATAAATTAAAAACTTGAACATGCAGAAATTTTGCTATTTCTCGCAGTTTTAAAATTAAACTTAAAACATTTTTTGATCGGGCTATTAATGATCGAGATTCGGCGATTTTTGAGTTTTCAACCCCTGTTTCTTAGGGTTGGGGCGAATTGAGGGGCACCATTTCATTGGGGTTACTTTCAGTATGCAACGATCTAGCTTCGGTCGAAAATTCTAATTCTACGCTAAAATTGCTGGGTTTTCGTCTCTCTTACCGGACTATTAGTTCACATAAGTAGGAAGTGGCGAATGGCACTAATAATTTAAAGAGCTTCCCTTGCCAGTTCTGAGGCGGGGGGGGGGGGGGGGGGTCGAATCCAGTAAACAGGTTTTCCTCAGTTTCCTTGTGCCCTCGTGTAAACGCGGAACACAATGTAAATTAAATAAGACATTTATTTCGATTCATTTTGAAAAAAAAATTGCAGCAACATTTTTCTGTGGAAAAAAAATACAAAGAGTACGCTGGCGGTTGCACGTCCCATGAGCATGGTGGATATTACAAGTTTCTCCACCAAAACGACGTTAAAAATATCGTCGATCCCTTAAGGGGTTCCGACGAAAAATAACACTGCGTTAAAATTTGTTCTTTACCGATCAATTCACCAAATCATGGTTTATGCTATCTTCTGCATAAATCTCATCTTCACTGACAGTTGAAAAATACGTGGATATCGACAACGGAATGTGCAGTGCCAACAAGCTCGAATATCACCTGGCGTTTGATCGCGATATCACGAAACATTATTTCTCGATAGCAATCAATGTGCAAAAAGAATTTACCGATATTGTATGACAATAGCTGTAGTAAAACATAAAAGAATGCGACACATATACGAACACGTATGCACGCCAAAATCCATGGCGAAATATAGGTTTTCCATTTTCTACGACGGCGCACATTCGTGGAGTTCCCTTTCTATCGCGATAAGAGAGTGGGATTGAGGAACTTTCCATATCGGGGACGCATTATGATTTCGAGCACGATGTCCACCTCGCTTTGCCATTCTTACTTAAGGGGCTATACCAGTGTAACACTTTTAAAAAATCGATTTTTTTTGCCTTTTTCGACAGTTTATACTTCCAAGAATATGAGATGAGATTTTTACACTTTCAAGATTTATATACTTTCAAGAATATTAAATGAGATTTTTCAAATTTGCTGACATTGTAACGCAAAGAGCAATTATCCGATTGACTTGAAATTTGAACGGAGTACTGCTGAATATATTTACTCTACAATGGCGTAGGATATTTTTGATTGGATAAAAATTGACGATTTGGCATTGAAAAGAACGACCACTTCATAGGCAAGAATACAGATTTTTCTATAACTACGCCATTTTGTTAGACTTTGATATTCTTCAACAATCCTACATCATTGTATAGGAAATACCTTCCAGTTTAACGACAATTTTTCCTTTTTCGGTTTCAGCTACTCAATCGGCCGGAATCATGTCAGCAGTGAAGGAACTTTTGTTGGCGCCTCCAAAGGCATAAGTCGCTTGAATCTCAATATTTTTCTTTAAAAAAAATTATGTCATATAGGTCAAATATAGCCAAATGTATTATTAATTTTCCGAAACATGTAATTGAGTACTTTTCTTCCAAAAAAACCCCGAAAATCACCCAAATTTTCAGCGTTCACGCTGGTATAGTCTCTTAATCCTTATCCTTGATACCAATAATTTTTGTGTATTTTTATTTGATACAAGTCAATAGATTTTTCTCCTAAGTTCCAAGAAGGGTCTTAGAAAATCCGTGAACGCACATGCTGCAGATATCGTTTTGGGGAATAGTAAGATCTCATGCGCCAAAATTTTGAAAGTAATTCGAGTTTTTTAAATTTTATTTTACACTCTTTCACTCACAATTATTCATGGATTTTTTTCGAATATTTGAACACGATAAAAATGTGTTTTTATTTACGTTCAAGTGTCCAATACCCAACAAAGATAAGAAAGATATCGTTAAGCGCCTATTAGACAGATAATCAGCCCGACTTTCCAACTGTAGGTGGTAAAAACGCATACTGATTTATATTTCTAAACCACAGTACGTAACATCGATATGTACGCCATAGAAGTTTTGAGTACCTGCAAAAATGTACGCAAACATGATTTTTTCACAAGGCAATCGATTGATATAGGGTAACATATGGAGACGCTTACACTGCCGAACCTGCTGAGTGAAAAAACGTAAAATCGGCCTGCGGTTAGTTGCAGCGGGCTCTTTGCTCGGATCATGCATATCATCAGATGCTTCCTGTATTTCGTTGGCATTGTGTACCATCGGCATTCGTAATACGCGTCCTGCACATTTATACTCTAAAAATGATAAACGTTATTAACAACAAAAAAACGACTCGCAGATATTGTATTCATCCGTGTTCTTACCTCGCGCATGAGGAAATCACCCGTTATGCAATATACGAGTATCAGTCCGATCATCGATATCGCGTAAGTGACGAATGACATAAATTCAAACATAGACGCCATCACAGATTTCTAGAGACATAAAAAATCCGACGATTCTAAAATCCACCAATTCTAGAATCCCAGACTACTCGGCTGGTTCATGTCTTTTAATTTTTTTCTTTCATTTTCACCAATTATTCACATGACTCGTACCACGAGAACATTATAGGCCGTGAGTCCAATGAGCACCGTCGATATTACGAGTTCTTCCATCAAAATGACATTAAAAATATCGTCGATCGTTTGTGCAGTCCTGACGGGAGACAATTTTCAATATTTAACTTTGCCCGAATAAATAAGTTCTAAAGGCCTTATATACCTTCGAAAAAAATGGATCATTTTTCTAATTCGCTTAAATGATATATAAACATCCCAAGAATGATATGGTTCGAAGAAAAGTGGGTTTAAAACTTTAAGCGCGTTTTTCTTGGAACTACGTTTCCAAAATCGGGCATACTCGTAGTTCCTACAATTTTCAACAAATTGCCTTTCAATTTCAACTGTTGCTTCTTAGATAGATTTTTTAGCGAAGTAAACATGATTTTTACGATTGATTAATAGTTACGGTTTTTTGTAAATAACTTAATGCCGCACGAAGAGAATTAAAAAGTAAGTTTTGTCGTGAATTTCACGGTAAAAATTACCGTGATATATTTCAATGTGGTGACAAGTGAGAAAAACAATAATTCGTATGCGACAAGTTTTTTTAACTCACGTTACAGAAAATGCCAAATACGTAGCTAAAATTTTACCTACAGTCGGTTAAAAATTACCAACCGCACCGTACGGTATTTTTACGGTACTGCACAGTAAAATTTACATGCGTCAACCTCGGAACAAAAATGTCCTCTATAAGGTTGGTAAAATTTGTATATCTTCCCCTCATCGTGACCGTTTCTTTCCTCAACTGTTTTGTTTACCTTTTTTCACCACCGTTCTGGCTGTTCCCCCCTCTTGCGGCCCAGCCGACTTGCCCCGCTGTGTCTTATTTCGCCGCGAAATGCCGAAGGAAAACATTTCATGACGAAATGTACGCGACTGGGCTTCGAACCCGGGACCTCTCGGTCCGCTGGTTTGTTGTTAGTGGCGAGCACGCTAACCACTAGACCATCGCACCGGTTCCTTAGTAAAATGTATTTTTTCTTCAAAGACTGGTGCGATAATAATCATAATAATAACCGAAATAATAATAACCATAATAAGTATAATAAATATTATTTATTATTGAAAGATTGGTACGAATTAACGCGGTTCGTTTTTTGTTGGCAATTTTTTTTCTTTCATATAAATCGGTATACTCAACAAACGGATAAGGTGAGAAATTTTATTATTAGAATTTTTTTTTCATTTAATACTAACATTTTTTACAATACATTTCGTACCATCGAAATCTCGAGTGATGTGACTTATTTGCACACATATTATTTCGTCATGATTTAAAATCGTAAAATCGTATTCAGTCTTAAAAATTTCATAAGCAGTTTATGTATGCAGTGTAGACGAAATTTTTTTGGGGACTCCCATCGCGCCATCTAAGCAATAGATAGACCACTGAAACGAGACCGCGCACCCATACTTAGCCCCACCACCATACCATTCTGGAGTGAAAGGTATGAGGGGAATTTTTACCATGTAGTGCCTCAAAATTATCGTACCGTACCGCAAGATAATTTTAACCAAGCGTGCACGATAATTTTTACCGAGAGCACAATACATTTTCCTATAGCAGTTATTACATTTTGTAATAAAGCTTAGAATAACTGTTATAAAGACGATACTATTGTATAGACATTTTTGAAAGGCATAAAATGATAAAATGCACGGTAAAATTTCGCTGATATTATATATTTTTTAAATTTAAGTTTTGCGTATTTTGTTACAACTCAAAATTTACAAGAAAATCTGGTAAAATTTTCTATCTGAAGAAGAAATTTTATTTTCATGAAAATCTGTGTTTTACTCAGCAATAATAAGCGAAGTTTCAGGGTTGTCATCTGATTACCGTTACTGCACGGTAATTTTTAACATTTAATTCTCTCCGTGCGTTTTTTTTTCGAAATTTCCACTTGTTCGAAATATTGTCAAATCTGCAAAAATCAATATTTCATAATAATCGGGTGTACTTGGCTCCCAAAAATCGTGTAGATTACGAGAAAAAAAAATCGTTTTTTGTTCTAGGTGCTCATGTGCGTCCCCAACGAGTCCACCTGTGGAGTGCCTAAAAAAGAGTCGTTCTCGTTCTACCGGCGACTGAGCCGCCATTTTGCATTTTTTTGGAAAATAAAAAATTGATTCGGGTACCTACAGATATGCAAAATAAATCCTCCAAAGATCATATTTATTGCTTCGCTGGTATTTATTTTAAAAATCCCAAGAACGTCTTGATTTCCGACCATCCAAATGTATATGAGGCCTCAAGGAACTTTGAAATTCTAATTTATTGGTGAAACATGTGACCTAAAAGAATAAACAAAACACGCAACTCACTTAATGATCTGCTGGTGTTTAATCGCTATATCGCGGAATGCAAATTCCAGCTGGCAATGATCCTCCAACGAATTCGCGTTGTTGATGTTCCTTATTCGATGAGCGAGAATGGACAATTCGCCAGCAACGTGTACGATTAAAGTGCAGAGAAAACAAACCGAAATTGTATGAAAATAGTAATAATAAAACATAGGAGTCTCCAAAAAATAAACGAGTGCGTATGTACGTGTATCGGAGATGTTGAAGAACAGACGCATTCGATAGGGCAAAGTGAACGGCGTCGGCTCGTTATGCACCACTGCCAATAAAAAATACTCGACATTCTATATACACAACAATATTTATACAAGCGAACGATTACCAAAAAGGCCTTTTTATCAAAAGTAAATGAAAACACGTTTCTATGTATAATTAGGTTCATGCGTAAGCAACCCACACGAAAAATAAAAAAAATACTATAGTACACTGAGAGAAAAGTCCATGATATTTACAACAAACGCCCATGGCAAAAGAGGAGATAGTAAAATTCGTTATCCGGAAGCCACATACTCTTCTCATTACATAAAGAGCCGTGAAAGCCTTAAAACTAAAATCAGACGCCTACACGAAGAGACTATTTTGGGTTCTGTTAACACCTTTTCCAAGCTCAGGAAAACTCTGCACATCCAACTGTGCTCGTTAACATTCCTAAAAAGGTGCCGCGACCATCAAGTGGTACCAAAATGTTTTCAATTGAAAAACACCTTTCCATCAAAACAAGCCAAAACTATCCTCCACCAGGCCTCGCTGAGACCGGTAAAAGAGAGAATATCGGTCACCAAAAAGCATTTGGACCAAAATTCCCAAAAACTCCTTAAACTTCACCTACGTCTATCTGACTCTTTGGAACCACAGCTGTGGGAAGATCTTGACCGTGTCACTCACGAACAAGCCCTCCATGGTGCAGACCTAAGATCCAAGAATCAAATAGAAAAATTCAGGAAACTATGTCCACAATCAAAGCAGCCCATCCTAACCCACACAGTTAAAATCCTAAGTAACCACACACTCTCCGCAGGTGAAACATCAGTCCTCGCAAAAGGGCACAATTTCGCCATTACACCGACAGAAATTCCAACCAGAGAAATCATCAGCCAGGTAGAAACTGCCATCTATCGTCTCCCACTGGATACTGGCAACGACATCAGGAAACGGATAAGCAATATTCTACACAAGGCAAAACCTCCGCAGCAGAATATCACGAAGGAAGAACACCTTGCTCTTCACAATTTGAAGAAAAACAAGGACATCTTAATACTACCAGCTGACAAAGGGAATGCAACTGTCATCATGGATAAAACAGACTACTGCAGTAAAATTATGAACCTGCTCGAGGACACCAACACGTACAAGAAATTATCACGTGACCCCACATCGAGTGTAGAAAAGAAAACAACAACACTTCTAAAGAAGGCTGGTCGATCGGAAAACCTAACCAAAGTCCTTGCACGCAAGGAATCCCTACCACCCAGGCTTTACGGTCTGCCAAAAATACACAAAAACAACATCCCACTAAGGCCCATTGTTAGCAACATAGGCAGTCCTACATATCATTTGGCACGTTTTCTCTGCAAACCTTTGCAGGAACTCATAGGCCTCAACAACTCCCATATCCAAAACTCCCGGGATTTTGTGAACAAGATCCAGTCTATCAAGGTGCAACCAGAAGACATTTTAGTGAGTTTCGATGTTGTATCCCTGTTTACAAACGTCCCAACCAATGAAACCCTAAGCATAGTTAAAAATTTCAAAAAAGTTGCGCCTAACCTACTGCCCCTCATAGAACATTGCCTAAACCCTACATATTTCCAATTTCAATCCCAGTTTTATGAACAAACTTCAGGCGCAGCCATGGGTTCCCCTATTTCCCCTATCATCGCCAACATCTTTATGGAGAACCTCGAGAACAGAATTCTACAAGAAGCTTCACTCAAGCCCTCCACCTGGTTCCGATATGTCGATGACACCTTCGTCATTTGGAGTCACGGCAAAGAAAACCTCAATCATTTCTTAAAATTCCTCAACTCCCAGCACCCCAATATTCAATTCACCATGGAGATAGAACAGGAAAATCAAATCCCTTTTCTGGATGTACTGGTTCAACGGAAAAGCGATGGCACTTTGGGCCATAAAGTTTACCGGAAGCCAACGCATACGGATAGATACCTTCATGCTACGTCCCATCACCACCCTTCCCAAAAACAGTCGGTCATAAGCTCTCTGGTCTACAGAACTCTAGCGATCTCCGAAGCAGACTCCCTGGAGGTTGAACTAGAACACCTACGAAAAGCTTTAGGAGACAATGGCAAGCCAGGCGACATCGAAAGAACAATCAAAAATCTAAAAAAAAAATAGCTGATCCGAAAACGGTTACAGCACCTGATGGGGAGAATGAAGGACAAATAACCGCAACAACTTCCCTTCCACACCTTCAGGGCATGACCGGTCGCATAGGGAGGGTCCTTGGAAAACATAATGTGCGAGTCATCTTCAAACCTCAGAAGAAAGTAGCACAAGTGATTCCGAGTGCAAAAGACCAAAGACCACCATTAAGTGCACCAGGAGTATACAAGATACCCTGCTCATGCGGTAAAGTGTCCATAGGAGAAACCGGGAGGAAGATCAGTACACGGATCAAAGAACACCACTGATGTATCAAATATGGCCATATTACACAATCAGCGCTGGCCGAACATTGGATAGAGACTGGTCATGCCATCAAGTTCGACAAAGCCCAAAGTCTGGCCCCATCAAACAGCTATTTTTCCAGGAAACACCGAGAAGGCTTGGAAATCCGAAAACATCCGGACAATCTAAACAGAGATGGAGGATATCACGTCAATCCTATTTGGCACACCGTCCTCCCGGTTTTTTAATTTACCAGCTGATCAATTAAAACATTTGGTTGGCTGGTGCAGCGATCCGGAACGATGACTGCAACTATATAAGAAATACCTGAGACACGAGAGTTTCGGTATCGGAGCTCTCAGCCCTGATGATGCAGACTGTAACGTTTGCGAAACGTCGACACAACGCTGATCCTTAACACGTCCTCCATCCGGAAGCCACATACTCTTCTCATTACATAAAGAGCCGTGAAAGCCTTAAAACTAAAATTCGTTATAGTTTATTGACACCGCAATCATAGTATGGTTAACACGAGTATAAGCGAAAAGTATACCTGAACATGCGATGTGGGTGGCATGTTTGACTATCTATTATCTCCGAAATGATTATTCATTACTGTAAAAGGCTTGACAATATATATATGGTTAAGTCAACGCTATAACAAAATCGGCGGACAAAAACTAATGTTGTGTACTATCAGAGGCGGTTTATACACTAGGCTCGCTAGGCCCGGGCCTAGGGCGCCGCGGCAAAGGGGGCGCCGCGCGTCAGCGGAATCTGCAAGTACGTGCGCCCCTTCTTATCTCGCCCCCTGATGATCGCCAAGCAGGACGGCCGGCGGGGGAGGGGGGTGGGCGTTAACTTTCTCAGGGCTAGGGCGCTAATTTTCATAAACCGGCCCTGTGTACTATACGTTAAGTTTAGTTCAGTCAAACTTCTCCTATTCTTTTCAAGTTTGTACTATTCTCTTAAAGTTATAAGATCGTATGAAAAGTGACTATTCGAAGAAAAATTATAGTAAAATCTACTTCTAGCGAGGACGTAAATCATTTGCAGTTCGACCAACCGCAGCATAACAGTTTTAAGAACCACACATGTCTCACAAACTGTAACCTAGTATGATTGTTGCATTATAAAAATAGGATATCAGTTCAACACTTCATCTTGTTGTTCACCTTCTGATCTTGTAGGATACACATTCCTATGCATTTAGCCGGTTGTATCATGCAATATAGTATGAATCACTATTATATGGTACAAAACTATTGCGAAGCCCCAAAAATCCATTTAAACAATGACTTATATTATTAAAAAAATGATCTGCGCAAAATTTCACCTAGGTACTGGGGAATATCCATTGTATGAAAACCTTCTATATTATATAGCGTTGAAGAATAAACGCTTGTTTGTAAGATTGGTGGCTGCGGTCAACATATGTGCGTAATTCATGCAACTGCTAAAATATCAATAAGCAGTACACTGAGAAAAAAACGAATTTAATAAAAAAAAATATATTGGTTGAAACAAATAAATGTGCGGCTGCGGAGTGCCACCCATGTATGAGATTGTTACAATACTATAAAATATTAGAAAATGTGATTGATTTAAATAACATATTAGATATTTTATTTGAAAAAGCTCTTCTGTTCTCTGAATATCTACATTATCCTTCAAACAAAATTATATTCTATTGAAATCATTCTATTTACAATCCGTAGATGTATGGATGAAATGATTAAACGGTTGCTAAAACATTTTTTATTTCGCACAAAAATATAATCAATAGAATTAATAATTTCTTTACTGCATCGAAGCGAATAGCCATGGGGCGTAAGTTTTTCAATTTGCTTTAAATCTTAAATAAAAAGTGAGCATTAGAATGATCATCCACGATAATAGTGGATAGAATATCAGATACCCAATGGAATATCCATAGAGAGCATATCAGATATTCGACTGATAAGAACAGATACTACATTTTGATCTTAGCCACAGGCCACGAAGCAATACTCTTTAGAGTTTCTCCGGCGTTTAAGTAGATTTTCGGTTCGCGCTACGCTTACGAGAAGCGAGCGTGCGTGCGGCTTCTAGCGGTTACTTCGAGAATTACGGGTTTCCTCACACCCATAATTTCGGTAGCGCTCGGCCATGATTTGGTCGAATTTTTTCAAACAAATGCGCAAGAAACAAATTTTATTTTCGCATAATGTTTTAACAAATTCAGACATTTGTTTAATATTTTTCAATCAAAATAAAATATTAATATTTTAACGAATAATTTACTTGGAAATCAATATCGGATATGGTGAAAAAAATTAAATAATATATTTACTCAATAGAAATTTTATCTGAATCAAACGAACGAGAATCAATTTTTCTTGTGTACTCAAATCAACAATGTTCATGTTATGAATTGAAACGCTTTTCTTTGTTCGTTGCAGAAAATGCATTCAAAACTATATAATTTGTTCGCGATAATTTTTTAGATCAGTTTCAATACTATATTGTTCTCGGCTAACGATATATCTTTTGAATGAAAAAAAAAAACTTTTAATTTTATCATGTTATTAAAGTCAATCGCGTTTTGTTTGCACTAATAAATCCGATTATTTACACCAACAATTTTACAATTGAATCAACGAAATTTCATTCAATAACACCAATGATATTGGATAAATCATTTTTTTTCTCAGTGTTGTTTTTCAGTTTCTCACTTTTCTCAGTTTTCTCAGTTTCTCACTTTTGGCAGTCACTATGGCTATAAAATATTATTGTCCCCTCAGAAAAATATAAAATATCGTTAAAATATGGTTGAGAATACTACACATTTCTCTCAGTGTAACATTTTTCCGAGAGTTCCAAAGAGTCTTAAAAGTCTAAGTAGTTGTTACACAAAAGAAAAAGTCGTTCTTACCGGCCTTGATAATGTCCTCGAGTGGCTTTAAATGGTACGTCAGCACAGTACTAAACGCTAGACTACCGAGTAATCGAAAAAATGTTCTCCCGATCCTATTGTACTCGAGATACAAATATTTCTCTTTCTGGTCCCTGTAATTTTCCTCTTTTGCTCCATCTTCAACTTGTTTCATGATTTTTGTCAATGGCACCGAATGCCTAAGTACCAACATTTTAACGCCGACCATAAGCTGCACCGAGCTCTCGGATAGATTCGCTATCATGAGGCTCATGTCACCGAAAACCCTCACAAAATCACCGATTGCCATGATCATGTGTAGCGTGAAGTATACGTAGCCTATGTAAAATTTGACGAAACTCGACTCCAATGGCCACATTCCACCGATAGATAATAAACGTCGGTTCCAAGTGTGCAATTCCCGAACTTTCTTTAAATCTGCCTAGAGACGTTCAACAAAAATTGGGTTATAAATTTGTTAAAAAGAAAAATGAGTTTCGCAACAATTGACGAATGCTACCATTTGATGCAAATTTATACAGTATATTCTCGGTCATATACTGAATGCACCCTCAACATTTTGAATCGGTCGTCCACAACGTTTCTATAATATTTACAATTGGAAAAACAATTTTTAGCATAGGGCATTTAACATTATGACACTGATGACGAAATTGCCATAATGTACTGAGTAATTCGACATTTTTTAATTATATTTTTAAAATTTTTTCACACTGTCTCGTACGTAAAACTGTCATTAAGAGGTGAGCGCAGGCATCTCCCCGTGTTCAAATGTCTTTGTTCAATTGCAAATTTTATAAAAAAACGGTGTGGATGATCGATTTAAGAGGAAATTTTCTTTGGAAACTTCAAACAATTGTTGGAAACTTCAAAAAATCGTTTTTTTGCACATTGTTATAGTGTAAACTTTCAAGAACATTTTAAGACCAACCGGACCCTGAAATTTTTAAAATTGACGAAGTTACACCTATTTTAGTGGAACAGTGTGCGTCGGGTTTGGAGGCGGTTATCTCGAAACTAATATCTTGACACGGCGAGATTGACATCTTGAGTAACTTTCACACTACTGACTTGAATTTGAACATTTAGCGTTCAAACAGTAGTCATTTTCGTTTCACGATCGCATTTTTAAATTGGATAAACCATTTGTTAACAACAATGACTTCAGCATGCTGTTTTTCAAGAGAAAAATGAGGTTTTCTTTGAAGAAGCCGTCATTTTTCGTGTTTTCCGAAATTTCGAAAAGTGGATCGTGAATCCATAGCCAGTTGGATATATTGGAAGAATTTTTTTTGTTTTCTCTTTAAATAACATTTGAGCCTGGCAGAGATGACCGTTTCGGGCCTCGCCGCTGGAGGACTGCAACGCCAACTGCAGCACCACGAACACTTTGAAAGATTTTCTTCCGAAAAAATGACATTGTAATCACGAACATATGAACAATATGCCGGGAAAAAATTAATTTATTCCAACCAATGTGTTACTAGAAAAAAAATACATCATTCTAACCCTTCAAATTGGGCTTCCAGAGAGGGTTACCCCGTTAAAATTTGAATACTTCTTCGGTACATGACAAAGAATTTACTCTATAAATTTGAATCAAATAGTAACACTTTACCAATCGTCCTGATCCTCCTCAAGGGTATTGGAAGGTCTGGTTCTTTCGTTCCAAAGAGAAAATGATAAATTGTAACTCTTGTCATTGTCACTCACTGCCATAATGAGAATGTGGGATATCCAAGACGAAGGCTTCTCGAAGAATGAACCTGGTGAATCTTGAATCGATAAACGATTTGCATAAGAAACATCAAGTAGTGTGCATTCTCAGTCGTTCTCGTGCTCAAAGATTCGTGAGGGCATCAGACATGCAAAAACGGTGAAGTATGGACCCTAGATTAATAAGCAAAGTGGATACATAATAGTATCTGCCGATTTTCCGATGTCATTACCTTTCGCATTTGTACGATCAAATGTAGTAAATTGCGTCATAATTTATTCCTCTTCTGCGATGCACCAGTAATTTCGTGGCTTTTTCTCTTTTTTCAGGCGCATAAACGTGAGAAAAGAAATGGATACATTTTTAACAAGTAAGCATAGAATATGAATCTAGCAACTGAAAGTTCTGAATGTTTTATCATATGCGAACTCAGCATATTTCGTTAACCCGACGTTCTTTAGTGGGTACAGATATTCGCTCCCCGTTCAGAAAATGTGCATAATAACGAACAGTGAGGTTTCACCATGATAAATGCACTGATATATTTTACGCGATCAACGTACGATGACAATTTTGAGGCATTCCTTTCACTAACCCGAATATTTAACAATTGACCGATTTTCGTCTACAACGAAGTAGAAAAACGGCCCAGTACAGTGGTAAAATTTCAAGCCAAGTGACCGAACTTTTAACAAAAAATGACGACTTTAAAAAACCTCTCATTTATACGGCGCTTTATGGAGATGCTGACCACATTTCTATCTAATAATTTATACACTAAATAACTCCAAATGCTTGATATAAACTGCTTATGTGTGTAAAAAATTCGAAAGATTCCGTCACGATAATAAAAACGGGGGTCATCGGATGTTTAAAGAAAATATTAATGATAAAACTGAGTTGATAATGATTAATGAAAAAAAATCAACATTACACGCAACACTTCACGCTCACACGCGAAAGTAGTTTTTTTCCAATTTTTCAAAAACAATTTACGTCAAGTAGAAGGTATCAATATTATCAATATTTCTACCAAGTTTCAACTCAATCGGCTTACTAGTTTTAAGTAATCCTGCACGCCAATTTCGATAATGCAGTTTCGCGAAAAACCCGTTTGAAGTTCACACCCGCTCCGAATCCGAACGGTGAGGCACAGCGTTGACGGGCTGTAACGTTTGAAGTTTTTCGAATTTCGCTTTGAAACTTTTGGAAAATATTCTACATATATAGATCTACCGTTTAAAGAAAAAAAAAACATCGATTTTTTTATCGTCGTAAATGTATATCCCGCCTTAATCCGTGCAACCGTTAAATAAAAACAAAAATAACTTCACAGGCGTAAGGAAACGAGGAATTTTTCATTTTCGATTTTTTATTTTCTCTACAAGCATAGAGAACTTGGTCCCTGAGGTGCGTGGGTGCCCCTCATACCCAGTACGAAAAGTCCTAGAGCACTTCTCCGGGTACATAAAAAATACCGCACCGTTTTTTGCTGAAAAGAATTGTTTCTTCTTCCTTTTAAAATGATGATAAAAAAGTGAGGACAAGTCCATGTGTGTTGGACAGAAAACGAAGTGCGCTTGCGTATATTTAACCTACGGTACGTAACATCGATATGTAAGCCCCCGCGCTTTTCAGTATCTGAAAAAAATCTTTTTGCACACTCTTTTCCAAATCTCACGATTAATACTCGCGACAAAAATGCAACCACCAATCGCCAGTCAAATGCCTGCACAAACATGTTCGAACTCACGCTGCTAAATCTGCTGAGAGAAAAAATGTAAAAGCGCCCCGCGGTCAATTGCAGGGGCCTTTGTGCTCGAGTCATACAGATGAGCATATGTTGTCGATACTTTGATGGCATTGCGTACCATCGACACTCGTAATATGCATTTTGCACGTTCATGCTCTAGAAATGATCGACAAAAAGTGTTTCAAAAAATAGCCGAAGGTGGACGCCGCTGTCGGACCACTGACCTCGCTTATGAGGAAGTCACCAGTTATACAATAAACGAGAATCAGTACGAATAGAGCCACTGAGAAATTGACGAAGAAAAAAAACTCGAACATAGACACCATGAGAGATTTCTGTGGATCAAGAGCAAGAATTTAAAAAAAACATCCGTAGAAAATTGCCAATAGATCGATACTCACTAGGAACATGTTCGTTCCTAGTGAGTTTCGCGTGGGTTCCAGAGATGCAAAACGATTCAATTAAATCAGCATTTTTGCCCGCCTCAAAAAATTTGAGGTGATTTTGTGAGTGTTCTCGATCACATGCGGCGGACACTTATGTGATCGAAGGCGGATCACATAAGTGTCCGCCTTCGATTTTGATGAAACTCATGGGTGTGATAAAGCATTGAAAACTATTGGACGCGTATTTTTTTTAATCCGTGGAAATGCAGGTTTAAGGGGTGGAACAACCCCTCAAAGAAAGGCGTGTCACCTCTTATATTAATTTTCTTTCAATACTTCTATAGTGGATTTTTCATCGCTTTACAATAGAAGAATTTTGGTTTTCGTTTCATTCAGATCGGTAGACTGCTTGTGGGTGAAACTGCAAAATCACCCCTTGACACGCCTTCCTTTGAGGGGTGTCAACCCCCTCCCCCCCCCTTAAAACCGTTTTTACGCCGATAAACAAAAATCCGTGTCTAATAGTTTTCACACATATGAGTTTCATCAAGATCGAAGGCGGACACTCAAGTGATCTTTCTTGTCAGTCAAATATAGTCTCCTGTATTGACACAGGTTTTCCACAGTTTCCTTGTGCCCTCGTACAAACGCGATATAGCAATGTTTGTAAATAAGAAAAAAAAGTTATTTTCATGCATTGAGAGAAAAACAATCAGAGAAAAAGATTTCTGTAGAAAAAAGTGTATACCGAGAGTACGCTGTAGGTTGCAAGTCCTATGAGCATGGTAGATATTACAAGTTCTTCCAACAAGACGACGTTAAAAATATCGTCAATCCGTCGAGTAGTTCTGTCGAAAAATTACACTGCTTTGAATTTTTTCCATTCCAATAAATGCACTAAATCGCTATATACGTTATATTCCGTTTAAATTTTATTCCCGTTGAGAATTGAAAAATAAGTATACATTTTTTTTGACGATTGGTAATTGTTACTCTTTAAAAGGCGTGGAAAATCAACAACGGAATGTATAGTGCTCAATAAGTACAGAACTCACTCGATTATCTTCTGATGTTTGATCGCGATGTCACGAAACGCCATTTCTGGATTACAATCGACGTTGCGCGTATTCTTTGCATTTATGCGCCTTATTCGATAAGCAAGAATGGACATTTCGCCGGCAACGTGTACGATCAGTGTGCAAAGAAAACAAACCGATATTGTATGACAATAGTAGTAATAAAACATGGGAGTCTGCGAGAGATATACGAGTACGTATGTACGAGTATTGGAGATGTCGAAGAACAGACGCATTCGATAAGGCAAGATGTACGGTACCGTGTCGTTGTTCAGAACTGCAAACAAAAATCGAAATAATCCGCGGAACGCGAAAGTATTCCTTGGATTAAATACATCTACAGTGAAACATTAGTTATACGTTTTTCAAGGGGTACATCAAATATGATGTATAAGTGAGAATACGGTAGAGGCGAAATACAGGATGTATCTGAAACTCTTTAACATTTGAAAATGGCGATTGGTGAATAATTCCCGATGTTTTTCAATAGCAGTACCCCTATTATGTTAATGTTTGGTTTTCCAATTGAAAATTTGATTGGTAATAATTGAGTAAAGAGCTAACTCAAATTTTCGAATTTCCGTTTTGAACTTTGATTTAATGCAAGTTTGTAACACTAAGCTTTGACGTTTTGGACTAGTAAATAACAGACAGGTTCGTATTGGTTTGAAAGATGTAATCAGACTACATGCATACAAAGTCGACGTCGGAAACATCAAAACATCGAAACATCAAAACATCAACACGCAGTCACATGAAATTTTCCCCGGCGAGAGAACATCACGTGCGATTAAGGAATCATCACGGTGTTACATTTTCAAAAAATCGATTTGTTTGCATTATACGATAGTATGCACGGTTATAAACGTTCTGTTCAATTTTTACATAGAAAATCGAATTATTTCGGTCGCTACAGCCTTTCTTAGAAAAAGTTAAGCCTTTCTTGGAACTTTAAACGCGTTTTTCTCGGAATGGTGTTTTTCAAAAGGGTGGCCACTCTCAAGGGAAAAGTTTTTGAGCTATCCGTTTGAAATTTCAACAGAATATTCTTCACGTCATTCCTTATGTTGCTATGGAAGCTTTTTTTAATCTTCCGATTTTTTTTACGAAAAACTGTCGAAAAAAAGACTAAATTTGATATTTTTCGTTCAAACCGCCGCCATTTTTTTCAAATTCAACTTTTAAAAAACCTCCCATAGAAACATAGCGGCTTTCCTACAGATTAATAATCATTTTGAAATTTTTGTTTCAGATCAAATTTGCAACCGCAATCCTGACTACCATGGGACACTATTTGTTTTCCACGAAATTTTCCGCAAATAAAAACAATGTTAAACAATAAATAAGGAAATTAAAAAAAAATGATTTTGTATTCTTTATCGATGCTTCAATTTGTAAAAAAAAATTAGACCGATTAGCTTATCCTGTTCACTTAAAAATAAATCGCGAAAATCGGGTATTTTTCGGGCGGTCACACTGTGATAATTCCTCAACGTATAACTGAGAAAAAAAACTAACCTCGAAACCGGCGCTGGAGAATAAAATTAATAAGGTAGCGCGAAAAACGTAGAAATTAAACTTATTACCATCTTTATGCTCGGGATCTGCCGGGGCTAGAGAAATTTGACGTATAAATGATAAAAACGTATAAGTGCAAAACGTATAAACGAGGTTTCACTGTAATTGATTCAATAACAATACTAACTCGTAATGAGTATTATTTTCAAAAGTACTGCTTATTCGTGAGTCTATTGTACATCCGATAAAATATTTTCATAAGTTATTCGATTTAAAAAACACCCTTTTTAATTCAACGACAATTTACTTTTATTTACACGGTGTATTCACCTCATTCCTTATGTTCCTATGGAAGCTTTTTTTTTTAACTTCATTTTTTTTTACGAAAAACTGTAGAATTTGACGTCAAATTTGATGTATAAATGATCAAAACGTATAAGTGCTAACGTATAAGTGCAAAAATGATAATAACGTATAAGTGCAAAACGTTTAAACGAGGTTTCACTGTAAATGATTCAATAACAACACTAACTCGTATCGAATATTATTTCCAAAAGTACTGATTATTCGCGACTCTATTGTACATCCGATAAAATATTTTGATTAGTTATTCGTTAAAAAAGCACCCTATTTAATTCAACGACAATTTACTTTTATTTCCACGAAGTATATGAATATCTGGGGGGGGGGGGGGGAGAAGTCACTCCGTAAAAATCAAATCGACACGCTATGGAACAACGAACTCGAAAAAAAAAATCCACTCAATTTTAAAATCACTAAATTTTAATCGTAAGATTGTGTTCTTGAGATCGATGCTCTTTATCAGTCAAAAGATCTTACCAGCCTTGATGATATCTTCGAATGGTTTCAAATGGTATATCAAAACGGCACCAAAAGCAAGGTAACTGCCGGTTAGAAAAAACGTTCTCCCGATCGTATTGTACTCCATATACAAGTTTTTCTCATTCTCATCTCTGTAACTGTCAGCTCTCGTTCGAGCCTCCAATTCTCTTATGACTTTTTTCAACGACGTCGAGTGCCTCAGTACCAGCATTTTTATACCGACCATCGCCTGGACTGAGGTCTCGGAAAGATTCGCTATCATGAGTGTCATGTCACCAAAAACGTTTGTAAAATCACCGATCGCCATGATCACGTGCGAGGCGAAATACACGTAGCTTATGTAAAATTTGATGAAACTTCGCTCCAACGGCCACATTCCACCCATCGACAATACACGCTTGTTCCAGACGTACAATTCTCGAACATTCTTCAGATCTGCCTGAAGTTTATCAAAAAGATACACGATGCTAATTGCGTTAAGGGGGGAGATACCTTTAGGCGAGAACAAATCTGCTGATTTCCATGATTTTTTGTAAAGGAAAGATTTTTCCACTATTTTTAAGACTCAGGCTATGTTCTATTATAACGTTTGGCTGTCACATCGAATTTTTTATGTATTAATCTTCAAAAATGTTGGAGGCATGGCACGGTCTTCTGAACTGACTTATCAAAACTGTCGTAACGTATAACTCAAAAACTAATCGACCGATTCTTGTGGAATTTAGTTTAAATCTTTCTAACCTTATTATCTAAAATTTGAACCTAAATGTTTTGGAAAATTTAAAAAAAACGTATTCTTTTATTGCAAAATGTAACTATTTTTTTCGGAAAATCCAATCTTGTTGTTTCAATGCGTACCATTTCATCGATTTTCAACATTTTTCACTTTTTCTAGGTTCATATTCTGCGTATGAGTCTTAGTGAAAGAAAAGTCTACGTTGGTTTTTTTTCAGATTAATCCCGCGGACGCCACGTGTCACGCCGTTGGGCAACATCCGCCTCAGCCCATTTAGAGGACCGTGCCATAAACCCGCCATTTTTAAAGATTAATATTTTTTTAAATACCACGTAACAGCCAAAAGTAGTAATAAAACATACCCTAAGTCTCAAAGATGATAGATAAATCTTTCATTAAAAAAAGACATGAAAATCAGCATTTTTCCCACCTAAAAGTTCGCCCCCCTCAAAGAAAAAATGTATAGTCTTTGAAAAAGGTTTAACGACGGACAAATATTTTTCCGTTTCAATTGTGAAACAAAGTATGGATTGAAGATTGTTAACGGCGTAACTCACTGCCATAATTCGGATATCCAATGCTCGCCAGACAAAGGTTTATCGAAGACTGAGCTCATGAATCTTGAAACGAGGAGTAATTTGCATATAAGACAAATAAATTATGCCAAGACTCTAGATCGCTCTCCGTGCCCGCGGAGATACGAAGAAGCATCAGACATGTACAAAACGGTGAATTATGAACGAAATTATGCCCGTCCATTTTCCATATCATTATCTCCATTTCTTTTCTTTCGTAATTCAAGTCCAAGTAAGAAGATTGCGTTATAATCGTTTTCTTTACTGCGCGATGCACGAGCAATTTCGAGTATTTTCTTCTCCCCGGTTGCACCAATGCAAGATAAAGAAAATGGACAAGTTTCAATAAAGGGGAGAAAAAAATATAATTTCATACGAATTCGTAAGAATTTTATGATACACGAAGGCAATGCACTTCGTTCACGCGAAGGTTCTCAGCAGAGAGAGGTATCCCATTGCTGATCTCAAAACCTGTAGAATAAAGTACAAACGTGTCGTGAAACGCGAAATAGTTAGGTCTCAATGTGACATTGTGTACTTTTTTTTCACTTCACGCACGTCGGATATATTTACAATGTTGATGTTTGCCTCACGGAAGTACCGTACTCTTATTTTGATTGCCGAGTTTTTTTCGGTAGATCTGAGCTACAGAAATCCTAGGAATTTTTTGTATCCTTACTAATAAGGGCCTAAAAAATGAGGACCTAAAAAAATTTCCAAGGATTTTTATAGTTCAGATGTACCAAAAAAAATGGATAATCAATGTCATCCGCAATCCGTTTGAAAATTTACGTGACAAATGCTTAGAGATTCATTTTTTTAAAGGATGATGAATGACATTGAAGATGAAAAAAAAACCATGGCACTCTGGCGATGAAAACCTCAACACCATAAACAACAAAAAATGGGAGGCTTTTGTCCTTGATCGGTAACTAAAAATTGAAATTTGAGGAAACTTCGTCTCACGTACATCCGTGAAACCATTGAGGCAAAATATGTAAGCTTTTCCAGCGGACAAGTGAAGTGGCTCCTGTGTCGCTCCCATAGATATGACGAGGCACTTTCTGAAGTTCGCTGAAGATTCGTACCAGTTGCACTGATAATAGGCCTCGTGCACTTTGGTACTCTGTACGCGGTAAATGAAAATTACTTTTCATCTCTGTACTTTGAGTACGGTTGAATGGAGTGAGAGACAAAAAAAAATGGAATGTCAGAAACTGTAAATTCTGCAGTTCGAATACGCACCTCATCTATGAGACATTCCCCAACGATACAGTAAGCGTAGAGCAAACCGAGCATTGTTATCGAACACACCATGGATATGCAAAACACCAAAAACTCCGTCTGTGTTCTCTACGAAAAAAAGTAATCTCCATCAAACTCGGACTTCTTCACACTGAAATTTAAGCCAATAAACGATAAGTTTTTCACAACTACCATGTCAAGCCAAAAACTGACATGGAGACTTTAAATTTGTCGAAAAAGGACTTTATTGAAAATTGACGTGACTTTAGCCAGACAGCTAGAGTGCCGGCATCTTGGATTGAAAGAAAATTGCACGTTTTTGCTACTCTTTTTAGTGCAAAAAACGTTGGTGTGATTTTTTTCATCAACTTCAATGACCATTCATCAGATTTCGACTCAACATACCCGTGTAGAAATGTGACCGGGCATTCCCGACTTTGTGCTCGGCCCTGACCAGACTTGCCTTGTCTGATTTACCTGACCGGGCCCTCCCATGGAATAATCCCGGGAAGTTCGCAAAATCGTTTTTTACGGCTTACCCTCTATGTTTGGAAATTACAATATTCTGGCCGGGATACATTGCAAGCAAGTACATCTTCACGTAATGTCTACCCGGCTAGAACATTGACATGTTCTGAAAAGTGGAGCCGGTCTTTGAGAACTAAAGAAAAGCTTCTTTGCTTTTCAGATCAAAGATATTTATAATTGATTGGGATAAAACTAGTACATCTGTTGTTATTCTATTAATCATTAAAAGCATTCATTTTATCAATAATAATCGACGAGAATAACAATACTTATCATAAATACCGGGATTACGATAGAAGAATAGCCAAATTATTTCATAACGCAAAAATGTAAAGCAGGTCATTCGTGGTTTTTGAACGCCTTGTCGCCATGTTAGGAAACATCAATGTTCTGGCCAGGAAGACATTACTTGAATGTATTTCGCCAACAATCCGCCAGGTGGCTACAAGCGAATTGCTTCGCGTAAGCAAAATACCATCGTACGAGGATAAAAGTTCGTCCTGTGAGTTGCTCCACGTACAGCAGCGCTATGCTTACTGCGTGCACTTGCGCTTATGATTTTGCGATTCTTGTGAAGTAATCCTTTGCACTCTGAGCCTTTTTCGTTCGGACAGTGATCTGTGTACGTTTTTCATTCTCTTTGCCTATCAGGAAATGCTAGCAAATGTATGTATACACTCAGATACGACCTCAGCAATTAGATATCCAACAAACATCATGTTGTCGAAATACTAAATTGAATAAATTCCCGATTTTACCTTCTCAAGGATTCCAAAAACGCTGAAACATCCAGCGGCGCTTTATACACTAGGCTCGCTAGGCCCGGGCCAAGGGCGCCGCGCGTCGGCGGAATCCGCAAGTACGTGCGCCCCTTCTTATCTCGCCCCCTTATGATCGCCAAGCGGTTGGGCCGGCGGGGAGGGGGGGGGGGGGCGCTAACTGTCTCAGGCCTAGGGCGTTGATTTTCGTAAACCGGCCCTGGAAACATCATTTTTACTTTCCTCGTTTGTTCCTGGTTATTTCCCGATATATTCCCTACAACTATCCTGGTCATTTACCGCTTGTTCTCCGGCCCGTTCCTGATCAGTTCCCCAGAAAGGGATCTCTTTCTGGAGAACTGATAAGTTCTCGATGGAATAGGAATAGGTTATCCCATCGAGATATTCCAGGCTATTCCATGGAATAGGAATAGGCTATTTCAGACTATTACATGGAATAGGAATAGGCTATTTCAGTCTATTACGTGGAATAGGAACAGGCCATTCCAAGCTATTTCATGGAATAGGAATAGGCTATTCCAGGCTATTTCATGGAATAAGAATAGGCTGTTTCATGGAATAGGAATATGCTATTCCATGGAATAGGAATAGGCTATTCCATCGATGGAATAGGAATAGGCTTTTCCAGGCTATTTCATGGAATAGGAATAGGCTATTCCAACAGAAATATGATCGATGGAACAGGAATAGGCTATTCCATCGATGGAATAGGAATAGGCTATTCCATCGATGGAATAGGAATAGGCTATTCCATCAATGGAATAGGAATAGGCTATTCCATTGATGGAATAGGAATAGGCTATTCCATTGATGAAATAGGAATAGGCTATTCCAACAGATAAATGCTCGATGGAACAGGAATAGGCTGGATGGAATAGTCTTAGACCCGTTACATTGCGAACCTATTCCAGGGTGGAAGGCCCGACCAGAGACTGATATTATCTAGTAGGGGCAGAACTTTTCCCGGCTCAAATTTCTATACGGGATAGTGACGTTACCCTTGAAGATTCATATTTTGTACTGTGGTGAGAACCACCAAAAAATAGTAAAATCCGAACAAACCACAATGACGAGATAGGATGTGAGTCCAAGTAGCAGGGTGCTTCCTGCAAGATCCTGCAGGAGGATCAGGTTGAAGGCATCATCCATGGATTTTGCCATCCTGCATGACGCCGCGATAATCAAATCTTCGTTTCATTTCTATTCCCTCGACTTTGTTTGCTCCGTTCTCGTAAAATAGGACGATTAGGACTGAAAATGTTTACCATATGGCTCTCAGATGCTTTTCAGCCAAGTGTCGAAAGATCACATTGCTGTTGTCAATCTTGTTGATCGGGGAAACCATAATTTTTTTAATTCTGTGTTGCAGAATGGCCAACTGTCCGCAGACATGAAGGACCATCGAGGTAAGAAGGCAAAACCAGGCGCTGTGACAGATGAGGACGTAAATCATCGGTGATTGATAGGCGTACACCATGAGATACGTCGATGTATCGTTCACCGCGAAGAAGAGGCGCGTGCCAAATGGAAGTACGAAGGGATTCGTGTCGTTCCTGTGTACTTTTTCAATCGCACTTGTCAACCAATAATTTCCGATGGGAACTTTTCGAACAGTAAATTTTCGAGAATCGTATTTTTTGGCGATGGATATTGTTCGGTCAAACGAAATGGAAAATTCATTGATGGGAAATGGATCACATTTCTCCTTGGAAGAGTCCGCGAAAGGAAATAAATCAATGAAAGGGGGCAATGGTTGCAATGTTTTGTGACGATTTGTTCTTCTAAGACGGGGAAAAAAAACTTGTACATTGCTTCCTAGTTATACCTCGCTCGTAAAGGAACGACTTCCCCTACGAAGAAGTCGTTCCTTCAGTGGTGGTTTTCTCATGGGAGGTTTTGTGAGCGAAGTAAAATAATGAGAAAAAAATTAACAAATTTCTAATATGGTCAATTTTTTTGTCTAAATCACTCTTCCGTAATACTCGACTTGAGTAAAAATTTGAAAAGCAATTTTTTTTCTTAATCTTTCAATTATAGTGAAACGTCAGTTATACGTTTTTCAAGGGGTCATCAAATATGACGTATAAGTGAGAATAACGTAGGAGTGAAATACAGTACCCGAGCAGAAATCTAATCAGGCTGCCTGAGGATCCATCAGGCCCGGATCAGGGATCAATAACGAGCCCTGATCAGGCACGCCTGATTTGAGCCAGACAGGGGCCTGAGCAGGGATCAATAAGGCGCCCTGATCAGGCACGCGTGATTTGCACCAGACAGGGGCCTAAGCAGGGATCAATAAGGCGCCCTGATCAGGCACGCCTGATTTGCGCTGGATAGGAGCCTGATCAGGCATTAATAAGGCGCCCTGATCAGGCACGCCTGATTTGCGCCGGATAGGAGCCTTATCAGGCATCAATAAGGCGCCCTATCAGGCACGCATGATTGGCGCCGGATAGGAGCCTTATCAGGCATCGATAAGGCACCCTAGTCAGGCACGCCTGATTTGCGCCGGATAGAAGCCTTATCTCGAATGAAGCTCGTTACTCCGTAACCTCTCCTCTCTAAGACTAGACAGCGCCTCTGTCGGCGAAGCCTCACGAAATATTTTGACAGCTGCACACGCAGGCACGCGAAATATATGAAAACAATGGTTATCAACCGAAAGTGCGTGTCGTCAAAATTTGTCTCAAAATTTTTTTTATCATAAATAAATATTTATGTTAATTTTCTTGTATTATTGTTATATGGAATCAAAACTTTTGTATATAACACGGGCAGCCAGTCCCGTATTATATACGTAGAAGAAAGCGTAACAGCCACGCCGTAGCTACATCGACACATCTCGTTCGGTTCATCAATTTCTCCCGAAGAAAGGCAAGCCCTTCAATAAAGTGCAGTGCATACAAAATCTCAGGTAAAGTATATTTGCAATTATACTGTGGATTATCTACACATGAACAGTGATAATATATAAAATACGACGTGATGGGCGAAGACTATGCGGCGTAGCTTAACCTCACTTTGTCACTTTCGCACCATTTGTATATATATAGTGTGATATATTTCGTATCAAGAAAAAATGTTCAACAGTACAAACATACGTATATGTACATAAATGTACTCATCCATACGTGCAAGGACCAGATGACGAGAAATAATTGCGCAACTTGCATTTTGTACCGTCGAACATTTTTTTCTCAATAATATATATACAACACTATATATACAAATGATGCGAGAACGACGAAAAGAGATTGAGCTACGCCACTACGAGGCACACCATTTTTAAATAATTTCTAATTATTTAATTATCTCAATAGGATATATCAGTCGGAGCCTATATCGCTCACTTTTCCCTGGTCGAATATATCTATACTTATGATAAATATAGATATACTCGACGGGGGAGCGGTGGCGCTCCCTAGGTCCGACTGATATATGCTCTTCATGTAAAGATGTGATTTTTCGATGTATATTCACTAATTTTTCGATGTATTCAAAATATTTCAGATGCAATCTTGACAAAGTATGATGGTACTCCCCACGCAGGTTCTATCAAAGAGAAACACATTTCGGATGGGCTAGCGGCGGTCATAAACAGTGCGAAAGATTGGAACGGTCATCGCCAAAACCGGAACAAAAACTAAACGATCAAGTCAAATAAAATAAGAACTTAAACTTAAAAAAAATGTTTTCATATTTTTAATAATTTTAGTAAACTTAATAACGTGTAACTGCGATAATCATTTAATAAATGTTGATCTATTTTTAAACAAAAAATTAATCAAATGATTGAGCCAGATGACACGCATGTCTCAGGCTGGATGAGGCACCTGATCCGAGTCAGATAAGTTGCTTGATCCGAGCCAGATATAGTGCCTAATCCGAGCCTGGTAAAGTGCCTGATCCGGGCCAGATATAGTGCCTGATCCGAGCCGGATACGGAGCCTGACCCGGGTCTGATAAGATGCCTGATCCGGGCCAGATAAGTTGCTTGATCCGGGCCTGATCAGAGCCTGATAAGGTGCCTGATCCGGACCTGAATATGCAAAAGCGTTACATCCATGATCAGGGCCGGACTAAATTTGCCTGACCCGGCCCGGATTTGCTATTGTGGCAGCCTGATCCGGTCCGGATTTCACCCTGAACAAATTTCTGCTCGGGATGGTACTCCCCACGCAGGTTCTATCAAAGAGAAACAAATTTCGGATGGGCTAGCGGCGGTCATAAACAGTGCGAAAGATTGGAACGGTCATCGCCAAAACCGGAACAAAAACTAAACGATCAAGTGAAATAAAATAAAAACTTAAACTTAAAAAAAATGTTTTCATATTTTTAATAACGTTAGTAAACTTGATAACGTGTAACTGCGATAATAATTTAATAAATGTTGATTTATTGTTAAACAAAAAATTAATCAAATGATTGAGCCAGATGACACGCATGTCTCAGGCTGGATGAGGCACCTGATCCGAGCCAGATATAGAGCCTAATCCGAGCCTGGTAAGGTGCCTGATCCGGGCCAGATATAGTGCCTGATCCGAGCCGGATACGGAGCCCGACCCGAGTCTGATAAGATGCCTGATCCGGGCCAGATAAGTTGCTTGATCCGGGCCTGATCAGAGCCTGATAAGGTGCCTGATCCGGACCTGGATATACAAAAGCGTTACATCCCTGATCAGGGCCGGACTAAATTTACCTGACCCGGCCCGGATTTGCTATTGTGGCAGCCTGATCCGGTCCGGATTTTACCCTGAACAAATCTCTGCTCGGGTATGTGACTGAAACTCTTTAACATTTGAAAATGGCGATTGATGCATAATTCACGATGTTTTTCAATAGCAGTACCTCTATTATGATAATGTTTGGTTTTCTAATTGAAAGTTTTATTGGTAATGATTGAGTAATGAGCCAACGCAAGTTTCCGAATTTCCGTTTTGAACTTTTATTTAATGCAAATTTGTAACACTAAACTTTGACGTTTCAGACTATTAAATAACAGACAGGGTCGTATTGATAAGAAATATGTAATCACAGTGCATGCATACATAGTCAAAGTCAGAAACATAAAAACATAAAAACCTCAAACAAAACATCAAAATGCAGTCACATGAAATTTTCTCCGGCGAGAGATTATCACGTGTGATTAACGTATAACTGAGAAAGAACCTCAAATCCGACGCTGGGGAATAAAATTAATAACGTATAAGCGTGAAAAATGTAGAAATGAAATTTTATTACCATCTTCATGAACGGAATCTGCCGGGGCTAGAAAAATTTCATGTATAAATGATAAAAACTTATAAGTGCAAAACGTATAATCGAGGTTTCACTGTATTTGGAATTTTCCGAAACTGATACGTCCTGCGAAATTTCTCACGAAAGTGTCTTTGGTAAAATTTCATTTCTGAAAGAAAAAATACCCTGATATCTCAAATATTCGCGTTATTACAGGATAAAAATCATATTGACGAAACTTCAAGCTCTCTGAAAATCTATATTAATTAATCTCTTTTAATGATTATCGCAAACTTTCATCCCAATTAACGTCGCACGACACTCCATTCCCGTAGAAAAGTGTAGCCAGATATCTCAGATATTGCACAAGTTACTACAAAAAAAAAACATTTTTTAAAAGCCAAACGCCTTAAAATTGGAATCGTTTCCAATTAATATCGAAATAATATACAGGAATAGAAAAGTATCCCGATATGTAAAATGTCGGCGTTATTACAGGACAAAAATAATATTTACGAAACTTTACACTCGCTAAAAATCTAAATTGATTAGTCCCTTTAATCGACTTTCGCAAACTGCAATCCGAACATACGTCGCATGGCAATCCATTCTCGTCGGAAAATGTAGCCAGGTATTTCCAATATTGCGAAAGAATTTACAAAAAAAAAACATAGTAAATATTCGGAAGCAGGGCTCCTGCTAGAATCAGGATAATTTTTGTTCGAGTTTGTTTGGGTTTGTTTGGACTAACAAACAAAATTAACCTGATTCTATCAGGAGCTCCACTTCCGAACATTTACCAAAAACATTTCTAAAAACCACACTCTAAATATTAGCATCGTTTCACCAAATTTATTTACAACATATTTTCTAATACACTCCATCTGTGTTCTAAATTTCGCTTTGTCTCTAAAAAAACATTGAAAATTCTTGCACGAACAAAAGAGTCTGTAAACTTCCGAACGTTTTCCAAAAATAGAGCTTCTCGACTAAAAAAAATATTCTGTACAGATTTTCATAAAAATCTTCAATGAAAACGTCTTATAATCCCCCAGCGCTCTCTCCACAGAGAAAAAGAGATTCGAGAATTCACAAACAGCTTTAAAAAAAACAAATATTTCCTCGTCTTGTTTGACTGAAAAAATCCACGAAGAAAAAAAGGACACCCAGTCTTACTTACTTTTAGAAAGAAATTGTTCCAACGGGACCAAATAGTACATCAGGGAACCGGCTGAGATGGTGGGAATCGTAATTTTGTAAAAAAGTTTCGCCAAATCGTTGTACTCCTGATAAATCATTTTCTCTTCGTTATTTTCGTAATCGTCGAGTGCAAAGTCTTCCTGAATCGCGATAATGAGAGTACGAAGTGTCGTGCTGTAACGAATAATGACGAGTTTCGCCAGGACCATAGACTGAAATACCGATTCCACGGCGCTGTTAACGACCCGCTCGAGATTGCCGATATTCGCGTATAATTCGGCGTACTGCATGCTCACGTGGATCGTTAAATAAACGATCCATAGGGTCGATCTGACGTAAGTCGGTTCCAGGGGCCATACCCCGCCGATCGTCAAAAATCTTTTGTTCCACTCCAATATCTCACCGAAGCGATTTAATTCGTTCTGCGAAAAAAAATAGCGTTTTCTCTCTTAGTCCCCGGGTAATATTTTTTACGATGGCTCGATGTCGTCGTACAGTCATGGTTCCGGTCGTGATATTTCAGGGAGCGAAGTTGCCGAAGAACTGAGCCGTCAAGACGTCCGGTAGAGTCGAAGAAAACCGCAAGATTCGAGATCGTAATTATGCTTTGCTGAAATATTTATCCTCGCATGACATATGAAAATGGGCGAAAAACGAAGAGGGAGAGCGAGAGAGAGAGAGAGAAAGAGAGAAAGCTCTATTGTCTAGAGCTTGATCTATCAATTCTGAAAATAACGTTCGACCGTCTCGATTTCCCGAAACATTATCACAATGTCGCGGCATTATCTCGCATTACGAAAATTGCTCGAGAAGATTGAATCATTTTGATATTATTTCTTTGTCGCTGCGGTCGTAAGAGCGGCGCTATTATTGCACTTATTTAGCCATTATTTTGCCCACGAGCTTTTTCTTTCCTCAAGAAAGAGCTGGAGAAAAGACTGCACAAAACGTGACGTCGTTTCTGACAATTTGTGAAAAAAAGAATTTTGCGTTGGAATAAGATCTCTCAATTATCGGAGTTTTCGTATTAATCATACGTTTTTGTTGTGTGGACTTATTGCGTGCCTTTGATGAAATTCGAGCACTGAAGATCAAAAAAGAATTCTTGACATTATGAGCTTTATTGTGAACATTTACATCGCTCGTGACAAATGTACAATTCGTTGCTTCCTTTTCTACAAATTTTCCATCCCAACGTTCATAAAATATATTTACAAATATCAATAACAAAAATATCAAATTTCTATGGTTTCGTGTCGTGACAATGGTGACCTTCGAGTTACCTGCAGCGTACTTTGAACGAGTGTTTAATTGAAGATCAATTCAGTATTGTGTTTGACGGGCTAGCGCGTGGCCGCAAAAAAGAGGAATTTTCGTGATTTTTTTCTGGGAGAATGTGTGCAGGTTTTTAATTTTTTTACATAAAATAGCATGGTTTTGAGTATCTTTTATAATTTTTGTATTGAAAAATATTTATAAATGTGGTAGATACAATGGAAATAAAAAAATCAAACGCATTTAATTTTTGCATAAAATTATGTAGTGCTTTGACGAAGGATTCAATAAAATATAAATTTTTCAAAAAACTACCATAGTCCAAAGTGAAAATATCTTTTAGGTGAAAAAAAACCCTCTATTTTCGTTAATAAATAGAACTATGCATTCTTATATGTAAAGAAGCTTCGAAAATTTGAAGTTGCTCGGTGCAGTGATTTTCGAGATGTCGTGGTCACCGATTTTGCAAAGTAATTTTAAAGGGTTGGTGACGGGTATAAAATCATGTGCAAGTTTAGCAATTTTTTTTCGTATGAAAACGTGATTTACTCATAAAATTAATTACACATCTATTTAGTATGAATATCAAGATGTTAGAAAATATATCTTTTTTTTTTCGATGTACAAAATGGCCGACTACTCGAAACTTCTTGAAAGAGCTTTTTTCCAATAGGCGTGACAAATAACTTCAACAATTTTCACTCGATTTACATCAAATTTAAAAGTTATGTTCCTAATTGCATTTCGCAGAAGGTACGTACAGAATTTCTGATTAATCGAAAACTGTTCATTTTATGAGCAGTTTATGCGCATTTATAACGAAATTGTTCACTGAAAAATCGTTTCTTAAGTTTAAATACCTACAACTTTTGAATAAAACAAAAAATTTTAATTTCGTACGTACTTCTCTAGGTATTTTAATGTAGATTGACCAGAGTTTTTGTTTTTCCTTCTAGGTAAAAAATTGTGAATGCTAAATATCACGCCGCGCAGCGCCTAAAAAAAATATAACAAAAGAAAATATTAGTAGTCGGCCATTTTGTACATCAGAAAAAAATATATATATTTTCTAACAGCTTGATATTCATACTAAATAGATGTGTAATTAATTTTATGAGTGAATCACTTTTTCATGCGAAAAAAAAATTGTTCAATTCGCACATGATTTTACACCCGTTACTGTGGTCCAACGCCTTAAGAAAAACGCATTTAAAGTTCGCCGTTTTGCGGAACCTACCTACAATCGTCCAGAAGTGCCATAATTTCAAACGGATCGAATTGAAATTTTCCCATAATATGTTTGAAATATCGTATCTTGCGAATTCGTCGAAATCTAAAAATCGATATATTCAAAATGTTCATCTCGGTGTACGCCCTTACTGAACTGGTATTATAAAAAAATAAAAATTTCGGTGATTGGTATTAACTCCCACTTGACAATTTTTCGACACAAAATTATTTAGCAAAATTGTCGTTTGGGCTCGACAGTGAAAAATAATTTCCTAAAATGTTTGTAAAAATAATTTTGATTTTGTGAACTATTTGCATTCTCTCCACAGCTATAACGTTTGCCATCATCGCTCTGACCGTCAAAATTTTTAATTTAATTATGCCTTCCTCCTCCTCGAACATTTCAACAGTTGCCGATTTTTTTATGAATTTACACACAACAAAAACCCGTCGGAAAGTGTCGATTCCACATACAGAAAAACATCCACATTCGTAGGCTCAAGAAACGCAAGATCTTCGAAACTTCCTGCTCTCCGTCGACAAGGTAGAGACCTACCCTTAAAAAACTTCCCTTTTCTGCCACAAAAAAAATGATTTAAAAAAATTGAGATTCTCTCGGAAGAGGCCCTGTTGAGTTGATCGTCATCGCGATTCGAACACATTACTTTGCTTTGACCAATACACACACGTCCGACTCGAGGGATCCTATGGATCCCTCCGATGGCCGGGTTAGGGCCTCCAGAGGGGATCACGAGAGTCCCATCCCCAAGGTTCGAGAAGACGACGGTGGCTAATAGCGAAAGCTACGCTACGACACTTTCTGCCCGGGATCCAGGGACCTTCCTCAGAGCTAACCCGGTGAATCTTCATTCACCGGAGAGTTACCATATGAACTCCGACTGTGGCTCCGCGGTGTTGCTCGAGTGAATCTCGTACCATTGACTCATCCAGGCCGGGCTACATATACTAGCCGACGACCTATACGACCGCTTGTGAGAAACTTCCGATCATCTTTCAATCGACTTTTTTCGATGTGTACGAATGTTTGACGCAAACGAAAGTCATTACATCCTCATTGTCTCGAATAGGTATATTTTTTCTCATCATTTCCGTATCGATAAAAACACACAATATTATTATTATTGCGTGTATAAGAAATTCCCAAGTATGACGAAGGTGTTTCATTAATATTTTTTTTTGTAAATAAAATCCTTTTTTTCGTTATTTCACGAGAATAAAAGCAAATTGTGAGAAAAGTACGAAGACGGATTTTCACTCGAGTTTTCTCTGGTAAAATCTTCACTGGTATAAAATAATCGAAAAGCGATTTTTTGCCTTTTACGACTTTTCGTTTCGTTGTTTTTGAGCAATTTTCGGGGCATTGCGAAATAAAACGTGGCGACGATGATCTCACTGCCAATTTTCGTACAATCCGTCAACGTCGTTTGTAATATTTCGATTTTTTTTTTTTCATTTTCCTCTTTGCGACCTTTTTTTTTGTTTTTTAGTCGTGAATTTGTTTGGGTTTGGCAGAGTGCATTTTTTCATAATGTTACGTATGGCATTTCTCGATCGTACGTCACTTGATCGATTTCGGGTCGTGTATCGGCAAAGAACGAAAAGCAAGCTGGACGTCAGACGCGAAGTCGTGAGTGAAAAAGAAAAGTCGATCATTTTCGAGACAAAAAAGAAAGCGATAAAAAATCATTGAGAAGAAAATCAATTCCCAATAACAGCCTTATTCTTCGCCCCCTTAACCAAGGCGCCCAAAAGACACTTCGCACTTTTGCACATTCGCCGAACGAGTTCTGTTTGGCTGCTGTTTTCTTCCGCGGACCTTGGCCCGGCTGATTTGTTGTTTTGACACCGCACGAGTCGCGCATCACTTGTCAAGTTTGATTATGTAAGCTTCGCCCGGAGCAACGGACAAACGCTTGAAGAAGATATCCTGATTTATCATTCTCGGTGGACCAACCACCACGTGGCCGTCGTAATAAAGCGACGAGAGATCTTTCGTTTGCAGAGTCTTCCCGAGATTCGCGACGTACACGTAGGTGTGCTGGCGCGGGTACCATCTCTCGATCACTATCAATTCGTCCTCCGAGTACCTGTAGAATACCACGATCATTATCTTGACTCAAGGTTTATTATTGGCATTGGAAATATGCATCAAAGTGCATTTCCTTCTAAAGAATTTTCCAAGTTACCTAGTTTGTCATTTTTTTCGTTTTTATTAAAAAAAACTACTGACTTTCGAGTAAACTCATTTAGAGGCCTATACCAGTGTGACACTTTCAAAAAATCGATTTTTTTTGTCGCCTTTTTCGACAGTTTATACTTTGAAGAATATCCTTTAAAAATGTCAAGGCTGTATCTCTAATCATTGTATCTGGAAAAAATCGATAGTTAAATCTTTAAACGCGTTTTTCTCGAAATGAGATTTTTCAAATTTGCTGACATTGTAACTCAAAGAGCAATTATCCGATTTACTTGAAATTTGAACTGAGTACTCTTAAATATATTTGCTCTACAATGACGTAGGATATTTCTGATTGGATGAAAATTGACGATTTGGTATTGAAAAAAACGACCATTTTATAGGCAAGAAAACAGACTTTTTTCATAACTACGCCATTTTGTTAGTTTTCGATATCTTTCGAAAATCCTACGTCATTGTACAGGAAATACCTTCCAGTTCAACGACATTTTTTCCTTTTTCGGTTTCAGCTACTCAATCGGCCGGAATCATGTCAGCAGTGGAGGAACTTTTTTTTGGCGCCTTGAAGGCAGCGCATAAGTCGCTTGGATCTCAATATTTTTCTATGGAACAATTATGTAATGTAGGTCAAATATAGTCGAATAAAACATTTAATTGAGTACTTTTCTTCCAAAAAAAATCGGAAAATCACCTAAATTTTCAGCGTTCACACTGGTATAGCCCCTTAATTTTGGATGAAAGTACTTGCCAAGTGCTACTTCCGTGAATTATTTCAGATTTGTAAAGCTAACGGTTACGAGAATAGGGAACGTTAAGTTATACCTTTCGGGCAGGGCCGTATTATGGGGGAGCATAAGGAAGGCCCTCCTCAATCATTGGTAAATTACAGTGGCACTTAAGGAGGGAAAAATTTGCTAATTTTCATAATTTTTTTTTAATGCAATGATTTCTTTCCGATTTTTTAGACTTATATGTTATGTTGACTTAAATGGGCATGTTATGTTGCTACTTTTGGCTCTTACATGGTATTTTAAAATTGATTATTCTTTAAAAATGGCGGAGGTATAGCACGATCTTCTAAACTGCATTTTAAAAACTGGCGTGACGTATAGCTAAAAAAACCAATCAAACGATTCTGATGAAATTTTGTACAGATCTTTCTAACTTTATTGTCTAAAACGTGGCCGTAAATGTTTTAGAAAATTATAAAAATATATTTTTTATTGCAAAATGTAGCCATTTTGTTCGGAAAATTCAATCTTTTTGTTTTAAAGCGTATTCTGTTAGCGCAACCATTTCATCGATTTTCGACTTTACTCACTTTTTCTTGGTTCACATTCTGCGTATGAGTACTTTAATGAAAGAAAAGTCTTTGGTGGTTTTTTTTTTTCAGATGAATCCTGCCGACGCTACGTGTCGCGTAGTATGACAACATACGCCGCAACCCGTTTAGAAGACCGTGCCATACCTCCACCAGTTTTGAAGATTTTTTTTTTAATCCCACGTGGTAGCCAAAAGTAGTAATCAAACATACAAAGTCTCAAAAATAGCGGAGATATCTTTCCTTTTAAAAAAATCATGAAAATTAGCTATTTTTTCTTGTTAAATGTTATTAAATGTTGTTAAATGCCCCTTAATGAAAATAAGTCACAATCATTGATTATAACCAGCGATTAACTGGAATAAAAAATTTCGCGCAAAGTTAGTAGATTTGGACACTGCATTTTCTCTGAACAGTCGCGGCTGCAAAACTTTCCGCTAGCCACGTTTTTCTAAGTTTTATCATTACTATTTTCTTTAAAAATCCGGTGACCGTGTCATCTCCATAAAGCGCCATATAAACGAAACGATTTTCAGAGTCGTAATTTTTCGTTAAAAGTTCTGTAACTTGGCTTGAAATTTTACCAGTATGCAGGAAAGTATTTTCACTCGACTATAGACGAAAATCACATTGTTGAATATTCGGATTCGTGAAAGAAGTACCTTCAGGGGCCTTCTCACTTTAGCCGCTAAAAAAGGCTACTTTCATGCATTTTTTGATAGGTTTATATTATGAATATTGATATAAAAGTTGTCACATTTAATAAATACACTTTCGAAATATATTCGAAAATTGTTTTTTATATATTTATGTAACCCAAACAAACTTTAAACGCGTTTTTCTCGAAACAACGTTTTTCGACGGCCTGATGATAAAATCTTCGAAACCTCTGAACCGATTCTAATGAAATTTTAACCACAAATTCTTTACAACTATAGCTATCATTGTAATAGTTGTAATAACTATAGCTATGGTTGTAAGAAATTTTGATATTTACTATTTTTTGCCAAAAACGGTGAGAAAACACGTTTTTTTGTTTTTTCGAAAAATGTCCGCCATTTTGTTGTTGTTGCATATATCAAAAATCGTATGCACATACTGAATCCAAAACCGTTTGATTTTTTTGTTTCGGATGATCCATCTCCGAGATTTCATCAACAGCGCAGACCTACATTTTTTTCAGGACATTTTTTTAACTACCATTTTTGTCTATAAATACCGATTTGAATAAATAAATATAATTTTTTCAATGTATTTCGAAAGTGTATTTATTAAGTGTAACAACTTTTATATCAATATCTATAATATAAACATGTCAAAAAAAATCATGAAAATGGCCTTTTTGTAGCGTCTAAAGTGAGAAGACCTCTTAAACGTTCGGCATAAATAATTAGCTAACCGAATAGTGTTTTTTCACTTTTGAGTCAAGTCAAGTTGGTGGCATTACCTGACTCCACAATTGGCGGTCACTTTGTCGTGTTTGACAGCAGCTTCGACGAATATCGGTGTGGTGGCTCGACGAAGTTTAGCCATTTCCGGCACCGCTCTAGCCATGTCGGATTTCGTCGGTGGCAAGGAAACTGGCAGCCATGGTATGACACCATGTGATGTGAAATTTTCCGTCGAGCCTGCGACACCTTCCCAGTACATCGGTGACAGATTGTGCAGACGATGAAGATCCTGATGATCCTCGCAGTCGCAGTCAGTCATGCCGATCTGTAGGGTCCAACAAAAAATCGACAGTCCTGATACATCGACAAAGTTCAACGTCATCATTGAGCAGGTTTGCTATTTTCTCAGACACTCCGATATAAAATGATAATCGAACATTTAATCGTAATTTCAGTGGTAAAGATCGTACGAAAGTCACTGACGAAATTGCATTGCAAACTCACTTCGTCACCGTAAAATATATTCGGCGTGCCAGGTAGCATCATGCCGAGAAGCGTCACAGCCGCGCTGGCATTTGGAACTTTGAGTGTCGATGCGATCCTGGGGATGTTCAAGCCACCGACGGACCATTGAACCCACGGATGACCGCTGTAGGGTTCGGCGAACAATATTCCCTTGGTGACTCGATCGATCTGCGATTTGATGTCCTTGGTGCTGTTTGTGATGCGTAAATGAACATCAACGAGATCCAGAACATCGAGAAGTGTGTCTTTGGCGGGTCCATTAGCAGCTTCGAGACTTTCCCAATCGCAAATGAGAATTCTGTACGGTCCTATCGTGACTCTCCAATCGTTGACCAATTCAACGAAGTTCTCGTCGTTCACGTAATTTTCCAGTCCTCTCAGATAAAATCCATCGACTCCCTTCTTGCTCCAATACCTCATGGCCGTTGTGACAACGTGCTCGTCAATGTCCGTGATGTGATTCGACGACGAGTAGGCCTCTTGTCGCGATTCGAAAAGTTCGGGTATGATCGTCGTTGCAAGATCCATCAGCTGAGGCGTCATGGTCGTAGACACCTCCAATGACAACGTCTTTGATGTCGTCGTATCCGCAAAAATTGACGTTCGATCCCTCAGCGGATTCGTCGTGCTCGTTGTCTCGTTGCTTTCACGCTTCTCGCGAAAGAGCAATGTCTCGTTGTTGTCATTCCTCGTCCTGCGCAAAACTCCTCCTGTGAAGCTCTTCACAAATGGATAGAGCGGCAGATCGAGTATCAGAGTCATGTTGCGGCTGTGCAGATTCGCCACGAGCACGTCGAAATCTTCCACCGTACCAAGATTCTCGTCTATCGACGTGAGACTCGTGATGCCCGCGTAATTTTCCGGATAACGATCCGCTCGAAATATCGAATTCAATCGTACACCATCAACACCGAGATCCTTCAGGTAGTCCAGACGCATCGTTATTCCACGCAGATCTCCGATACCATGGCCACCCTTTGAGGAATCTTGAAACGAGGCTGGGAATATCTCGTAGAATAAACTTCCCTGCCACCATTGCGTTTCCGGATCGCACCTTCGTAAAAAAATAATGATTTTGATCAGTTTGATGATCCATGAATTGATTATTTATCTATTGATTCATCAGTGGAATCATCGATAAATTCGCGACTTTTGGATCACTGATCAAATCATCAAAAAACCGATCGACTGACCATCTACGAGTCAATCCGTGACCATGACCAATCGATGACCATCGTTGATCAACGATCGATGGGTTTTAGAATTGTCTCGTAGATCCGATCGATGGATCTATCGTATGCTCAACGATCGAATTGAATGAAAATAGGATACAAGATCGTAATATTCAAATTATTTGCTATTTTATATTTTTGATGAAGTGTAGTAATGTGTCGGTATTATACCGACTGATGGTAACACAGATCGCGACTATCATTTACCAACAGTCGATAATGCAGGGTACGTGTAACTCGAGTAGCTGTCGCGCTCCACAAGTATTGGGAGCCATCTACATTCCGTGACTCAACACGACTCTGGTGGTACCCACGTTCTACCTATATGCAGAGCACAATCGATGATGCATATGCATGTCTAGCACCTTAAGTATATAATTCAACACTATCGAGTGCAGTGACGTCCTACGATCAATATATCGACTCTCAAGTATTTCTGCAACTGCACTACGTCAATAATTTGCAATGCCTCGCAATGGCAAATCTAAAAAAGGCTAGAATTGAATAAACTTTTTCGGTTTTTCATTATAAAATTCCATATTTTCTGTTCAAGCTTACCCTAATTTTAAATTTGGGTTTCATGACAATAATTTATATTAATTGAGTGTTAACGTTTGTCGCAGTTGAACCGAATCTGTCGGCTTTCCCGTTACCCGATCACGATTTTTTTTCGTCATGCTCGCTATGGACAAATTGCATTTTTATGAATTTTCGTATTTTTACCTCCGAGGCATCATGACGATGCCACGAATCGCCAAGGCCGTGCAGAGTCCGAGAATCCAGACCATGAACCAAAACGATATCGTTCGTATTCTCGGCCAATTCCATCGCATAAAACTGTAGTCTTTTGGCGGTTTCGGTACCATTAGCTGTATCGGCACGAGTGGCGGCTTTCCCCCGTTCTCCTGATTGTAAAACTAGGAAATTTTTGGTTCAGTACATATGCAACAGTCCACACATTTTTTAAATTGTTAATTCGATTATTATTGCACAAGAAAGATTATAAAATTAATGTATTACGTGGGACGCATTAGTCGATTTATACTGCCGAGGTTTATTTTGGCAGCCCGAAAATTGTGAAATTTTCGCAAAGTGAAAGAGCGAAAAAGAAAAGACAGAGAAAGAGAGAGAGAGAGAGAGAGAGAGAGAGAGAGAGAGAGAGAGAGAGAGAGAGAGAGAGAGAGAGAGAGAGAGAGAGAGAGAAGACGTTGAAATTATAGCGACCAATCTCATGTATCGTCGTCTATGAAATTTGGCCATCAAATTCCTCCGAAGTCTAAATACATGCATCATACGTTCACGCGAGCCAAAACTAAAAATGCTATCGTGACTTTAATTGCGGAGAGTACTTAATTTGAGAACTTTTGGTACTCTGAAAATTTGCCAGTATAGAGTACAAATAACTCAATTCATACTTATTTTTCCGATCTTAAGGGGGAGATTTCTTTATAACGCAAAGAAGAGCTTATGGCCAAAAATGAACTTTATGAGGCAGTTGATGGACCACTTTATGGCTCCGGAATCGCAGATCAATCGGTAGATTATTCAGTCACAAATTTTTTTAGTCTTGAAACTTAAAACGCATTTTCCTGAAAACCAACTTTTTGTGTGAATCCCGTACTGAATAGCTCAAAAACTATCCGATCGATAATCTTAGAATTGTTCACACTTTTAAATAACAAAATTACCGTCAATGTGAACCTAAAATTTCTCGAAAGTTATCTAGAAAAAGTTTTTTTTTCATTAACTAATACCATAGTAAAAATTTCACGAAAAATCGGACATTTTTTTAAACACGTACCATTTTTCGAATTGTCATGTTTCTTTGGATTTTTTAGGTTCACATAGAGCGTGTGGGTTTTAGAAAACTAAAATTTCTTAGCTCTGATGTTTCAGATAAATGCAGCAGACGCTAGTTTGCACGCCGTGGAACAACTTAGGCAGCAACTGTCTCTGAAGCAAGTATTGGACGGCGACCATTTTTAGCCATTTGAAATAATTTTGTTTTTTCAATTTAAAGATGTAATATCTCATCTTATGTAATATCTAATAATATGTACGTAAGATTTTAGTTATGTAGACTGAATACTTTCGATGCAAAAAATCTTCAAAGTTCGTTCACTTTCGACTGCCCGAAGGAATCTTCTCTCTTATTTATTGGGCACCTTGCGGGTCTCCATCTTTGGGCGATCAGAATAGTTCCGATAAAATTGGCATATTTTTAAAATGATTATTCAATTGCCACAGGAATTTTCTCCTCACTACTTAGCCTCCCAATAACGAGATGCTAAAAACCGAAACCCAACATGATATTAAATTCATCGCACATTGAGTATTTATCACAGATCTGTGGCGATCTTTTTCCAAATTCGGTTCATCGGGCGAACTCTTCGAGCAAGAAGTCGCGAGACCGAGAGACTCTCAATTAGGCGCAATTGACGACTGTGACGATGGAACGTATCGAATATCCAATGGACCACAGAAACCCTCGCTATAGCGCCTCTCAAGCATACTCGTGTAGAAACGTGCCTCAAGAATGTATTGCAAATATTGAATGATCACAAAAGCATCGGGCATCTGTGATTTTTACACATACGAACTTTGAAACGAAAAATTAATCAATTTTGGGACTGGCATAAAATTTTTCTCGAATGAGAAAAAAAAGGTGGACTGAAAGCGATGTGCAAGCATTTTTCAATAATCGAAGTATATATCGCAATGACAAGCCATATGATCGGTCATAGCCTCTTGCATTGGCGTTATCGTCAGACACTAGTAGTGTTATAAATATAAATCAACGTTTTGGCACATGTCCTGAGAACTCGTACGAGTGCGTGACTTGTCGACGCAAAAGTATCACAAGTTTGTAATTTATGTCGTTAGATTATATATATATATATATATATAGTTTTTTATATTTTGTTTTTTTATACTTTGTTTATTTCATGGCTTAATATTTCGACGGCTGGTCGAACAAAAATGTTGCGTGGAATTTTTCTTGACACACGTGCTGACACACGATGTTTTGATTTCGTGGATTTTCACTTTTTTTCTCAAAAATTATAATAGTTATAAATAAAATGAATTGGCAAAGAGATGTTCTCCAGGAAAGAGAAAAAAAGACTCACTATAGCTTGGGCATCAGGTGCAAGGTGCTGATAGGCCGTGTTGAGTTGAGTCAACAGTTGAGTGCATACAGGCTCATTAGTGACGCTGCTCTCCTCGCTGCTGCTCGATTCCACCATCGGGTCCCTCGAGCTCGGTTCTTGAAAATTTGAAAAAAAAAAACGATCTTTCGTTGATATCGAAAAAATGTTGATGCTTACTCTACACGTTACGCGAAATTTCTCATTTTTCAATTAACGGTCAAGTTAATTAAATTAAATTGAATCGAGCGGTTTAATCAATTTTCCAGGTAAGGAATTTTGACGTTTGTGCTTCGGATATGTTTTTTTTTGTTCTATCGACGATACCGATTTCTAAGTCGGAATCACGTGGTACAGATCTCCTTTTCTTTCGCGGCGTCGAGGATTCGTCGTCGTCGCGACGTTTTTCCGCCATTGTATCCTCGAAACGAATATTGCGAGGTTGACGATAAACCGACGGTCGCGGAACAACTGGTTGTCACTCAGTCGCGTGTATCGGCTTATAAATTGTCCTCTTGGTAATGTTTTAACTGCCGAGAAAGAGAGAGAGAAAGAAATCGTTTCGCGGACTCTCGTTGGATGGTCAAATGATCGATGATCAACTGTCATAGCCACACTCGTCGTTGGATCTACACCCGCGAAAGAAATTAACGAGAGGACCGGCCAAATTGATTTACGCGAAAATGAAAAGTATTCAAAAGCGGATGAAAAAAATTGGGAACAATGTTCATTTTATTGTTAGTTGAAACTGGACTTGTCCACACTGTCCATTTTTTTCGTGCCTTGAAACTGTTTTTTTCGCTTGAAAATACAATTTTTAACAAATTTTGAGGTGTTAAACAATATTTTTGTTATTCTTAACAACTTTAACAAAAATTGTTTTGTAACTATTTTATTTGAGTATTTTATTAAAATAGTTTTGATAATGTTCAATAAAATATTTTATTTTTAACAACTGTTAACAACAATATTTCGGGAGCTAATAAAAGTTGGCTTGAAGAGGACGAAAAAAAAATCGTAGGGTTGGGAGAAAAATGTTCATTTTATTGTTAGTTAAAACCGGACTTGTCCACACTGTCATTGTTTTTTTTTCGTCCCTTAAAAGTGGGTTTTCGCTTGAAAAAAAACCGTTTTCAACAAATGTTGAGGTGTTGAACAATATTTTTGTTATTATTAACAACTTTAACAACAATATTTTTGTAACTATTTTATTTTAGTATTTTATTGGAATAATTTTGATAATATTTAATGAAATATTTTATTTTTAACTACTTTTAACAACAAAATTTCGGGAGCTAATAAAGGTGTGCTTGAAGGGAAAGAATTTTTTTTTTTTGCCGTAGTGTGGTCCGATTTTGTTCGCTTGCTCCTCAATAATAAAACATTTCACGAAATTGAAAACTGGTTCTTTTTTATTTACACTCCTAAATGCAGTGAAAAAATATCATCACAATTATTATTGACAATCGTAGTTATTATTATTTTCGTAATGTACATCGCTGTACTTGCGCGTAACGATAATGCCGTCGTCATCATAATCGTGATTATAGGCAATGAGCGAGAAATTTGACGCGGCTGAAGTGTCAAATTGAACAAAAAATTGAAGTTTACAAACCATATCAATACGGCGGATTCTCGGAGGCAAAATTGATATTATGACAAGTGTCAACATTGCGGTCGCGAGGATCCTCTTACTCATACGATAGCGATTGGAATATTCCTCGAGACTCACCGTCGTTCATCATTTTGCTCGAACTGTTCACGATGTTCATGAATGCCTTAAGACCGTCCACGGTATTGATGTTATCGAGAGTCGCCACGGGGGTCATTTCCAAAGGTGTACCCTCGAGAGGATTGAAGATCGGTCTGTCTTCCATTCCATCGGGCGTCTGGTTGGCCGGACTTGGCGTCAGGAGCGGACAATCTGAAGCTTCCTCGTCCTGGAACCCGCAATTCGACGAGCAATCGATTAATAATCATCCATTAATCGATTTAACATATGAGAGAACCACGAAATAAAACAAAACTAAGATTTCGTCAAATTGTCAAAAAAAAATTCTGTCAGACTTCCCGAATAACGGTATGAGGCTGTTGAAGAAAAGTACTCCAAAAAAATACCATACCTACGGATTATTTTCAAAGGTGTTCCTTTCACGAACCCGAATATTTAACAATTAAGGGGGCAGATACCTTTAGGCCAGAAAAAACTTGGTGATGTTTATGATTTTTTTTTCAACGAAATATTTCCTCCACAGTTTTTAGACTTAGGGTATGTTTCATTATTACTTTTAGCTGTTACATGGTGTTTTTTTATTTTATTAATCGTTAAAGATGGCAGAGATTTGGTACGGTTATTTAAATTGCATTTTCAAAACTGTTGTGACGTATAGCTAAAAAAAAACTAATCGAAAATTCTGATTAAATTTGGTATAAATCTTTTTAACCTTATTGTCTATAACATGACCTCAAATGTTCTTGAAGATAACAAAAAAACGTATTTTTTAATTGTATATTGTGGCCTTTTTTGGGAAATTTCAACCTTTTTATTGAAAAGTGTACCAATTCGACGATTCTCAACATTTCTCACGTTTTCTTGGTTCATATTCCGCGTATGAGTGTTAATGAAAGATACATTTTCATTGGTTTTTTTTTAGATCAATCCTGCCCACGTTACGTGTCACGCCGTCTGACAACATCCGCCGCAACCCGCTTGGAAGACCGTGCCAGACCTCCGCCATTTTTAAAGATAAAAAAATACCACGTAACAACCCGTACCCGTACCAGTAATAAATCGTACGTTAAGTCTCAAACATGGTAGAGAAAACTTTCCTTAAAAGACAAATCATGAAAATCAGCAATTTTTCTTCGCCCCATTAAAACTACATTGTATATGTTTTACTACAAGTAAAACTACATTCCAGTATAGTGGTGAAATTTTAGGGCATGTTACCGAGCCTTCAACGAAAAATTACGACTCTAAAAATCCACAATTTTGTATCTGCTAATTTATACACTAAATAACTCTAGATGTTCGATATAAAGTGCTCAACGCGTGTAAAAGTTCTACAGATTCCATAAAGACAATAAAAACAGGGTGTCGCCGAATGTTCAAAGAAAATATTTATGATGAAACTTAGATAAATACGACTAGCAGAAGAATTTTCGTAGCCGCAACTTTTCAGAAAGTAAAAATATCGAAATCTACCGAATTTGCGCGAAATTTTCCATTCCAGTTTATCGCTGTGTACAATCATTGATTGTGACTTATTTTTATTAAGGTAGAACGAGCGCGCGCTCTTGAATTCTATAGATTTTGTTCAAATTTTAACCAGACATTGTTCATATCACTAATATTTCATATCGACATATGCATGTTCCAGTGAAGTATCAGATCAGTCGACTATTTAGATTGGGAGATAATGGGTTTTATAATTGCAACTTTTAACACTGCAGGGTCTGCATTGACCGAAAGTCAGATCACATGATTCGTCGTACCATTCGATTGTGTTTATAAATTTTGAAAAAAAATTATGTTCAGATAGCAAACTAGTTAGGAAAAGAGAAAAAAGTTGGGATTGCCTTTGCTATTCAGTTTTGCTAAAAATGTTCAGTATAGACAGAATAATTCTCCGTAAAAAAATATTTGTACCTTATAATAAGAAGACATATGGCAACACCGCAGAACAGTATTGTTCAATATTTCGAGAAAAAAAAATTATCGTGTTCCTAAAGTTAAAACTTTTATCACAAAAAAAATATTTGCGTTATAAATATTAATATTTTATATTATTTATGTTATCTTCATTAATAAATAAAATTGTTGGTTAATTTATAACTTTGATCGATTAAAAATTACTTCCAAATAAAAAATTTGTGTTGCAGTATTATTTTAAATATGCCGCGCAAACTTACGTCATTGGATGCGTGAAACGATGCGATGTTCCCATATGTCTCCTAATTATAGGGGACAAATATTTTAACGGAAAATTATTCTGTCTAAATTTCAATGCAGAGCCTGCAGTGTTAAAAGTTGCAATTTCAAAACCCATTATCTTCCAATCTAAATAGTCGACTGTTCTGAAATTTTACTCAAACATGCATGAGGATATGAACAATGTCTGGTTATAATATGACCGAAATCTATAGAAATTAAAAGCGCACGCTCGTTCTACGTTAAGGGGATATACCAGTGTGAGACTTTCAAAAAATCGATTTTTTTGCCTTTTTCGACAGCTTACACTTTCAAGAATATGAGATGAGATTTTTATACTTTCAAGATTTTTATACTCTCAAAAATATGGAATGAGATTTTTCAAATTTGCTGACATTGTAACTCAAAAAGCAATTATCCAATTGACTTGAAATTCGAACTGAGTACTCTTGGATATATTTACTCTACAATGACGTAGGATATTTTTGATCGGATGGAAATTGACGATTTGGTATTGAAAAAAACGACCATTTTATAGGCAAGAAAACAGACTTTTTTTCATGACCACGCCATTTTGTTAGATTTTGATATTTTTCGAAAATCCTACGTCATTGTACAGGAAATACCTTCCAGTTTAACGACATTTTTTCCTATTCCGGTTTCAGCTACTCAATCGGCCGGAATCATGTCAGCAGTGGAGGAACGTTGTTTTTTGGCGCCTCCGAAGGCAGCGCGTAAGTCGCTTGGATCTCAATATTTTTCTATAAAAAAATTATGCAATATAGGTCAAATATAGCCAAATATATTCTTCATTTTCCGAAACATTTAATAGAGTAGTTTTCTTTAAAAAAATTCCCGAAATTCACCAATTTTTCTGCGTTCACACTGGTATATCCCCTTAAGCCCCACTGTAATTTACCACCGATTCAGAAGGGTCCTGCTTGTGCCCCCACAAAATACGGCCCTCCGCGAAATACCGTAAATCGCCTAATTCGTGCAATTGCAATTTGGTAACTCCGATTGTTTGATCGTCGATCACGAGAATACTGGAATCGATCCAATCAAACGATCGCCAATGCCCCGATCATTTTGATTGCCCACAGCAATGCGTCACCATCGTTCGAGCTGTCATCGCCATTGTCGAGTTTCACTGACAGCCCGACGAGTCGACACTTGACAATTTGGCGACGTAACAATGACCGACCACGACGAGACCAAGTCCAAAGGGGAGACCCGGGGAAAAGTGGACTCGTTATTTCGGCTCACAATTTTGCGCTTTGGTGCTACGACTGTACTACGCATATAAGAATGACTCGAGTCACCTGTGGATCTTGATTGCTGAAGAGCTGCTGCGTACTTGCCGACTCGGGCAATTCCCCGGCCATCACAACCGACAGAAGATTCTCAGATTTTGGGATATTCATCTCTCTAGCTGAAACGGTAATTCCTATTATGGTCTCGTTGAAACAATAATCTCTCGCTGCACGTCGCTGCTTTCTCGCAAACCAAGCATCGGCATGGTACTAAGAAAGATTGGAAATATTCATTTCTCGGTGCAGTGAAAAATCGATTAACCGAGTAGTACTCTATGGATCGAAGAACAAAAGGAGTCCTAGCTGATAGCGTGCATTGTTTGGCCTGTACAGAGTGCTCGATAAGAGTGCTAACGAGTAACCTTATACGTGTATAGATATTGTGTTGGCATTTGTATAACTATGTGTATCAGATTACACATTATCGGCTAGGACGTCTTTTGTTCTTAATTCCATAGAGTACTGGTCTGTTCGTCGGTTTTCTACTAGACATATATATTCATATTGGTATACTCGATTTTTAAGACATTCAACCTCGACAATCAGACTCGTTATCAATTTTATGCAAGCCCCGATGTCTTCAAAATCGACTTTAGATCAATGTAAGCTCACATAAACATTTAACGACGGGACACCACTGTGACGGGTGAATTTTTTCTTGCCTTTCTCAAAGCATACATTTTCGAGAATAGGTGAAAAAACTATCGAGTCAAAATATTGAAAATTCACAAAGTTACAGCCGATCTAGTGAGAGCAGGTAGCTTACGTATACTAAAACTTTCAATCGCGTTTTTTTTTTGGACCTACTTTTCTCACTCTGGACGGAATCATATCTCTAGCTATAATTGTCCAGTAATGAATTTTTGAAAACCAACATTCCCATAATTGCAGTAGCTAACGTTGTACGTGCCGTATTTTTAAATTTAGCATTTTTCAAGTATCCGAAAATAAGTTCAAATTTTGCCAAAATTACACTTATTTTTAACACCCCGCATTTTGCCATTTTTGAAATATAAAAATGGCTACGATCAATAAGAATTGAATTTATATACATTCGAATTTTTTTCAGACCAACCATCGTCAAGTTATCGATCCAGCCGTTGCATCACATTTTTATACAGAAGCTCTATTATACCTCAATAACGTTGTTAATTTTCAATTTTTTTTTCGTAAAAATTTACACGAAACAAGTTCAATGTATTTTTAATAACATCCCTTTTTTTACAAATCCCAAATAAATAATCTAATATACAAACAAAATCGGAAAAACGATTTTTTTTCGGCTCGTCACAGTCGTGTCCTCCCTTAACGACCATTCTCAATACAGATATTACGAGATCAGAATATATATATATATATTTATAATATATATTTTTCGCGACATATGTGTGTGTGTGTGTGTGTGTGTGTGTGTGTGTGTGTGTGTGTGTGTGTGTGTGTGTGTGGGTGTGTGTGTGTATCGAAAGTAAAGTAAGTTGAAAAAATTAATAACAAAATAAAGTGAAGTATATCTTTCAATTGTATGAATAAGTTTGAAAAGTACGCCAAGTAACAAAAATCCCCCGAAAAACATTGTCATTTGTTTTACCTTATAAAAAAAATCTGGTTTACCCTAAAAATAATTATCACTTGTTTCAATTTAAACAATGGTTTTATTATAATTTTTCATTTAATCAATTGTACAAAAAAAATTAAATGACTTATAAAATAGCCAAGTACAATCTACGTATTATGAAAGCATGTAAGAAATAAACTAAACCATATAAAAAGAGAAAAACCGCACGTAAATACGTGATATAAAATGATTCTTGAACCAGAGCATTTTTCGTACTGATTTATAAGTAAAAGGTGATCTTAAAAAATTAAATAAAAAATTGACCACTCGTTTCGAGTTTTCCGTCATGTCCGTACGATCGAAAAATCACACCAAAATACATAAAATGGAGTGAGGCAATCTCGCGACGAAATTTAAAAATTGCAATATGGTCAAACGAGCCTCAAAATGATTGAAACAAGGAAGTCAGCTATGAAATTTCTTTACAGAAGTTGCAGAAACTGTCATGATAGTTGAACATCGTGGCCAAGCCTTCGAATATAGCGAGGCTATAGGAAGAGGCTCAAACCCGTGAAAATCGAAATATTCCCCAAAACAACGAGGTTGAAAGTCGCGAAATTTCCAGATGGGCGTTTCCGGTGTTCAGGGACCGATCGCCAGCGTTTTTGCTCCGAATGCAAAAAGCGTCAAATTCAAGGTTTCGTTCACGTAAATATGTACTATGCTATAAAAATGGTTGTATATGTACAAAGAGCGCGACCGAGAAAGAGAGAGGGCGGAGGGATCATTTACAACTGCTCGTATGTCACTGGCAAGGCCAATTCAATATAAATACAGAAGAATTCGTCAAGCACAAATGAGCAGCGTGTTAAAATTCAACCGACTTCGAGGCGTGTAACTCTTTCCCTACAGACAAGAACTCCTCACGTGTCTCACGAATTTAAATTAATCGAGAGTTAAAAACAAATCGCTATAAAAAATTAAATTCCTACAAAATTGCTTCGAATCCTTCCCATTTTTTTGAAGACGCTATTACATCATTCGATTAGGGTTCGATTGTATACACTTTTTTTTGCACAAAATCCCGAACTTCTCGAATTTATTTCTTTTAATTCTATAAATATTCGCCGATCAGGAGTAAAACGTAAAATGGACAAAGTGACATAATAGAGATTCGACGTGATCTCGTTTATAAAACACCACCCGGGAGGTAACGGCCTACCACGTCACAATATAATTTCGTCACAGTCATTGAACCTCTCTGGTAAATTTCACACCGAAACACTCACTGGCCACGTTTTCGTCCCTTTCACGCTCCAACCTCACGAGAACTTCGGGGCCACTTTTCACACTGTGGAACTTTGATTTTTTTAACGTGGAAAGTTTAACAAAATTGATAAAAATTGATGAAAAAAATATTATTTACGACTTGGGTATTTATTAACCGAGGAAGAAGCTCCTGAGATTGAGTCCTCTTCTCTCTTATCACGCCCTTATCACACTTTTTAATTCACCTTCGTATATTTTTTTCCTGCCTCGCGAGGCACCCAAATATCGCTTATCCTTCCGCTACGATAAAGGAAAAATAGCAATCTCGAACGGGTGGATCGGTGAAAAAAAAACAAGTTAAAAAAATGCGAACGAAATTGGACGACGTCTCGAGCGAGACGAGACGCGCGGGTGGCTTCGACGTCGGTCCGTGAGGACCGCCAAACTGTTCGGCGCCGCGCGAGAAAAACCTCGTGCCTCGGTGTATATATTTAGAGATCTGTGTAGACTTTTTCGTCCACCTGATGCCTCCCGTTCTATCCCTGCCGCTTTTCGACGATTCTGCGCTCTCGAATTCGTCTCCTCCCCTCGTCGAACAGTGACGGACACGTCACCAAAAAACCCGGCCTTAAACCGACCCCCGAATTTGAATTTTTGTCCTCGACGCTTTTCTCGTCGTTATTCCAGTTCGTTAAAATTTTACAATTTTTTCCAACAATTTCGCGACTGTGACGACGTGCTTTTATAGAATTTATTTGGGGTACAATGGGGTGAAATTTATACAATTTCACCCCATTGTAAAATGCTCGAAAAAAGGGGTTGAAAAAATTGTAAATTATTGAAAACGCAGTATTTTTTGTCTAATTTGCAGGGTTGGAATAAAATTAGTTGCAACTATTTTTGTCGTTTTGTTTTTGGAGCCTAATAATCCGGGGAAAATATCTCTAGTCCCGGTACTGTCCCAACGGGGTGAAAAAAAATCAATAGTCGAGATTCATTGGCGAGCGTGACGATTATGAACGAAATCGTATTTGCCCCGCGAGCAACGCGCAACATCGGTCCGGACATCAGAGCCACCCTTAGCGTGTGCGACGGTAGTCCGAAACTCGTTTCACAACGGGACCGACATTATCAGCAACTCCGCAAGATTTACCTCGATCTCTTCCGGATAATGTAGATTTGTTGGTATTTTTTTTTATCGAGACGAATTTTGAATGAGAAAAAAATTATAATTATTCAAATAAATTAAAGATGCTCGTATTTATTTTATTGCCTTTTTCGTAGTCATCGAAATAGCGGCGTTTCGCGCTTCAAATTAATCCAAAATTCTAATCGACCAAATATTTGGGAATTTTCGGATGCTTCGAATGATGCATAGATCAATGATATTGCAGAAATTGTGAGGATTGGGCATATCTCAATTCTATCTAAAGCTAATTAATTCATTACCGTTAAACGGGGTTATTTTTAACAAGTTTTGGAAGTTTTTTGTAGGTAACGTTTTTTTTAACATTCCTTCAGCTACCAAATGTATGAGAGTGAAGCAACACCCAAAAAATAGATAAAATTGTGGGGGGCGGGGCACAATTTTATATATTTTTTATTATAAGGGAGGATACAACTGTGACAGGCCAAAAATTTTTGTCTACTGGATTTTTTATTTGCGATTTGAAAAAAGGTATGTTATTAAGGGGTTAGTAACAGGTATAAACGGTTACCACAGTAACGGGTGTAAAGTCATGTGCGAATTTAACCATTTTTTTCGTATGAAAAAGTGATTCACTCATAAAATTAATTACACATCTATTTAGTATGAATATCAAGCTGTTAGAAAATATATACATATTTTCTTTTCGATATACAAAATGGCCGACTACTAATAATTTTTTTTGTATCTTTTCGTTTTAGGCGCTCCCCGACGTGGCATTTAGCATATACAATTTTTTACCTATAACAAAAAACAAAATTTCTCGTCAATCTACATTAGGATACCTAGAAAAGTACATACGGAATTTAAAAAATATCGGTTTATTCAAAAATTGTAGGTATTTGAATTGAGTTATAGATATTTGAATGAATTTTCAGTGAAGAATTTCGTATGAAACTGCTCATAAAATGGAAAGTTTTCGATTAATCAGAAATTCCGTACGTTCTTCTCTGCGAAATGCAATTAGGAACATAACTTTTAAGTTTGAAGTAAATCGACTGAAAATTGTTGAAGTTATTTGTCACGCCAATTGGAAAAAAGCTGTTTCGAGAAAAATGCGTTTAAAGTTTTAGGTACTCTATGGCCGTGCTGGAGGGCTTACGTTATACGCTCAAAGTCGGTGAAAAAAAATGTCTTGCTATAAATCGAATAGTAACTTATTCCTAGATGATAAAGCACCGTTTTAGCGAAAAAAAATCGATTTTTTGAAAATTCTACCGTGGCCTTACCCCTTAAGCATACATTGAACTTATTTCGTTAAAATTTTTATTTAAAAAAAAAAAAATACCCGAAAATGAAAGAAAATAGTTTTCTCAAAAGCATGTTTTTTAAATCGGCACGCAGAAGAACTCGAACAGTTTTCGTCCAATCGACTCGAAGTTTTAACTGTAGCTTCTTAGATTGCTTTCACAGTCATGTGCGAGCGCTTTTTTCGATTAATTGAAAATTGTAAGAATACATCACTTTCGAAATGAAAATTATGCTCGAAAAAACGAACTTTTTTTTCTAACTCGTCTCTCTTATTTGAAAAAATTATTTTTGAATGTATTCTTTCGACGAATACATTTTTTCGCATACTTCAATATATCCCAAATAAAACCTAAGGTTCTTTTAACCTGGTATTTTATTGCTCTCTTTAAAAAAAAATTCAAAGAAAACGGTCGAAAATGGGCAATTGCAGTGATGTCCTCCCTTAAGGAAACATTTTACATAAAAATATGAAGTACCCAGGGTGCTATTATAGGCATTTAATCAGTCTCATAATTATCATTAAAATCAAAATCAATTTTAGCAATATAATAATAAACTTGAACAACAATTTGTTGTTCAAGTTTATTCCCCGCACCTGCCACCCGTCACAGAAGGTCACGCGGGCTAGCTGCGCACACATTTACACTGTATTTTGGCGCTCTGTTAAAGTATCCCCAAAACCTGTCAAAGTTACCCTTGATTTCAAAGTAACCCTGCTTTACGTTATCAATGTCCGATAAAATTGTACTTGAAATTATAATTTTGTTGCAATAGGGAGCGTTGGAGCGTGACAAATGTGTGAAACAAATGGAGAAAGAATCTTCGCTACGACGGAAGAAAAGTTGATAGGTCATTCGTGTTTTTCCTCCAATGCCGATCTCATCAGCAATTGGATGACAATCACGCACAAATTCATTTCTCTTTCTCATACAGAGTGTTCAGCGATCTGAACCCCTCTTTGGTACAAGTTACAACTCGTTTGGGATACATTCTGGCCAACGTAATCAACTAAAATACTCGAATCTGGACTCTGCCCATAGGCCCTTAAGGGAGGATACCACTGTGAGGAGTCGAAAAAAGATCGCTTTACCGAATTTTTTTATCTACTAAATTACTTATGTGGAATTTGGAAAAAGGTACGTTATTAAACATACATTGAATTTATTGCGTGCAATTTTTTATTTTAAAAAATGGACACTTAACAACGTTATTGAGGAATAAAAAGGCCTCTAGTGTAAAAAAATGTGGTCCAATGGCCGGATCGATAATTTGACAATGGTTGGTCTGAAAAATAAACATCAAAATGTTTTATAATCTATATAAATGGAGTTCTTGTACGCCGTCGTTTTTCGAAAAAAAAAAACAATATTCACAACATAGCGGGTGCTTAATGGGGGAATCTCCTCCAGATATCAATTTTTTTGTTGCTTTAAAAATTAATTTAGTATCCGAAGAATATATTCCCAAAATTTGAAGCCCAACGGAAAGCCCTATAGGTCCCTAGGAAGTCGCCGAAGTAATGCCCTCGAAAAGTATCGAGAGCAGATAAAAGAGCGCGCGCCCTTGGCGACCTCTACCTTTTAAGGAGGTTCGACCGATTCAGTTGAGTCAAATGACGGTTTATTCATTTTTTTGTTTCAATGAACCTCAAAAAAATGCATACGAGGTACAGATTTATTCTATATATGCTAATTTTTTTAAATATATAATTAAAGGGCAAAATTACGAATTTTAACATTTTTATTACGTAAAGTAGAAAAACTTTTGTGTTACTACAAAATTGAAAAAGCATAACATTATCGGTGATTATTATGAAAAAACTACGATAACGAATGTTTTATACAATTCCCAATGAAATTTTAAGTAATTCATTATTATGCCTATTCATATTTACGTCACGAGGTTATTGGCCCATGGTTTACGATGGGCAAGATGAGGATTTTTTTTTCTAAATGTTCACAAAGGTTCAGTTTGCGTTAATCCGTTGTTAGAAATGGTTTAACTTGGTGCTAAATAACAATAAAAATTACATAACCTTTAGTGTGAAAGTCTTGCCCATCTAACCGCACGTTAAATTACATACATTGAACTATTTTTCATCTCTGGTGTTTGGTGGTGAAAAAATTTCAAACAATTCGTAAAGACTCAGTATAGTGTAAACAATGACATGTATTATTTATTAAATTTAACCTTGAATTGTGGCTAACGCTCCAACCTCCTTAATTCCTTAGCCAAACAAGTTTGCTAGTTTACTTTTTGAATAATAGGGGGCACTTCCGACGATTGTAAAGAAAAATTCGGCCTGTGTAACCGTCGTTTTTCGTTTTTACACAAACAATTCACACAAAAAGAGAAAAATGCAGTCCAGATTAGTGATTTCCTAGAAGAAGGCTTGCTTCATCGCCTTGGCATCGCAGATTAAGGTCGGGTAATTATAAATCACTCTGAGCTCTACTTTTTTAGAACGAAAACTTCAATCGAGTTTTTCTCGAAACGTTTTTTTTTTTCGTGCCGTTAAATGTACCTCCAAAAGTAACAAACCAATCAACTTGAAATTTTGTACAGATATTCTTTAACTTATCGGCCTTTGCACAAACCGAAAATTTCGTATAAATTGTTTATTGCTTTTATAAATATTGCTTTTAACGATTTGTTTATTTAAAAAAAGTGTTTTTTTTCTTCTTTTTGTCCTCAAATTTTCAATTCTTAATTTTTTACTAAATTTAGGTTCATGCAAAGCGGAATGACTTATTTTAATGGAAAAAAAATTGTTTCGTTGATTTTAGTTAACTACAAGGACCTGGGCGTTCCACGGCGCAAACTCTAGGAGCCAAGTTTGAGGACCTCTAGCGCCACCATTTTTTTTCACTCATGAAAAAAAATTGTATACATTTGAACGTAAATATTATTATACAATTTGATTTATTGCAATAAATGCTCTCATTTTTTTGTAAAAAAATATTGAAAAACCTGTTGTCTGGAAGACGTTCCCCCCTTAAAGGAAAAATGTAATTTTGGCAAAATTTGTACTTATTTTTGGGGACCTAAAAAATACTAAATTAAAAAAAAACGGCTACCTACTATGATAGCTACTGCAATTTCTGAAATTGTGATTTCTTGAAATTGAAAATTGCACTTTCACAACTAGACTTATAATTCCAGCCAGGTCGAGAAAAGTCGTTGAAACGAAATTAAAAGTTTTAATATACGTAAATCGTTGCGCTACCTGCTCTCATTAAATCGCCTGTAACTTCGTTAATTTTCAATATTCTAACTTGAAATTTTTTCACACATTCTTGAATATATATATATATATATATATATATATATATATATATATATATATATTTCAGAAAATGCAACCAAAAAACCACTTTTTTACCCATCACAGTGGTGTCGCGCCTCATCGAGGGATGAAAAACTAAAAATTCCGAACGTAGGCTTTATAGAAAACAAACGTGACTGTGAAATTTTCGCATTGAATTGTGATGGCCTACGTAAGAATTCGAGTCATTCGTGAGACCCGAAAAAACATATGGCTAAGATTGCACTCAAATGTTGGTTCAAACCGATCCCAACCAATTGCATTAAGGCACCACATCACGGTTCGTGCGCGGTACGAGGGTGTTTATTTCATAATTACTTTCAAGCAAACGATGAATGGATTTTTTTTTATTAATACTCATAGTCAATATATACATATAGAAGACTGTGTACAAATTTTTGTACTCGAATCTAAAGTATAGTTGGCCGTGTACGCCGCTTCCAAGAGGACACTCCGACGAAATTGCTGCTCGGCGGTTGACAGCGATTAATCCATCAATTCATCTGAAAAATAAAATAAAAATATATTTGGGAAAGAGACATATAGGTTTACAGCATCACTTAGAGGAATTTCGATATCTAAAAAAGGCGGACCAGCGAATTTTATTTCCGATTTTCATGGAAAATGTTCATCGTTCATAAAAAAAAATAGAAAGGGGGCCCTTTATAAAAAAAAATCCCTACGTGGCGCCATAGAAACTCGATTTTCGAACAGTTTAAAACTTAGCGCATGCAAATCGGATGAATAGTTTTTTTTAATATGTTGTCAACCAGGTTGAAAAACGTAGTTTCGAGAAAAAGGCGTTCACATACGCACATCTGCCGCTCGGCGCGGTCGTGCGCTTCGAACAGTTTCACATAAAATGCTGTATCTCCGCCAATTTTACAAATTTATTTAAAAAATTTCATGCGAGCATTCTTAACAAATGTACCTTTCAGAAAATGAAAAAAAAAATTACATTTTTTTTACCGCGGTGCGGTGCTTTATATTGTGCACCATCAAAATGCAACGAAAATTCATTTTAATATTTTAATTTTGCCACTTTTATTACTGCATGAAATCAGTTTGCGGATTTCGTTTGCAGACCATTAACTGAGCATCCCACAAGATTTTCGACTGTTTCGCGTAGATCCAAATTGGAAAAAAAAATTGCGAAAAAAGAATTTAAAAAATGCATTGCATTCCAACGATGCAAGCTTCAATGTCATCCCGACCGGATGAGATGACAGACGAAAAAAACGCGTCGTTGATCACAATACTCTGCACACCCAGCGCAAGTTTGAGGCGCAAATAACGACGGGGGAATATCCAGGCTGTAAAATGAAAATTCGAGGAGAAAAAAAATATTGTAAAAATTATTCGTTGTACGCGTTGATTGCTTATCGATGGTCGTTTGACCCCTCGTCATCGGGACGCGCACCAGGCACGAAACACTCGTTCCACGTTATCAATGAGGCTGATAGAGGAGAAGAAAAGAAGCGAGAGAGTAGAATAAAGAGAGAAAGAGAGATAAAGAAGGCTCGGTATAGAGAATTTGAGCGAATAAGATTTCAGGAAACGAAGCTCTCCTCTCGTTTTTTTTTCTCTCTTCTCTCTTCATCATCGGCCGTTTCTCGTCGCATACTTATTTCATTTCTTCCTCGGTTTCGCCTCTAGCGTAGACACGAGAGTCGTGATAATGTTGGCGCGATCTTTGCTCCAAGAAGTGGCCGCCGCTTGGAAAACTCGAGAGCATACTGGTCAGTTACAAATCGGGAAGCTTCGGCGAACATCGCGGCAAAAATAATTCTTTTTTTTTTCATTCCCCTCGCCAAACAATTTGCCGAGGAACGTAATTATTCAATAGTACCAATCGCAATCGAATAGTGCGCAATTATAGTTCCCGAATGTTTATCGAGGACATGTAGCGAATACGTTTGACATCGTGAGTAAAGAAAATAAATACGCAGTGAGAAAAGCGATTTATCTGGTATCGGGAAAAAAAAAAACTTTCTTTTTACAACTTCGATATATATATATGTAAACACACATATATATATACATAAAAAAATTAAATCGGTAAAAAGTTGTGGGTACGAGGAAGAACGGAAAATTCTTTCATGGATTCCGAGCTTTTGAGCTCAGCTCCCAATGTCAACCTACGCTCGACTTGTACCGTTATCCCAGTGAATCTGAGGAGAAAAATCGTTTCGCACGCCGATACTTTGACGAACGAGACTAAAGTTTCCTCAAGAAAGAATCGGCATCTGCAACAATGGCACTCGACTTTGCCGCTGGTTGTGTGGGAGGTAAATCATCATTGTACATTCGACTCCTCGATATTCGTCGTTTTTTGCTTCATTTTATTTCAATTTCCATGTTTTTTTAAATTATTTTTTGCTATTTCTAGCATACCTAAATATTTCACTACACCTACTCGATGATACGGCACATGTTGCCATATGTTACAATCGTCAACATAATTCGAAAGAACAGCCGCGCGTTAATATCAATTTTGTAAACTAATTATTCAGTATTTGGAATTAAAAAAAACGACGAACATCGCTGACAAGAGTTTTTAGTTATCTTTTGTTAATCTTAAAATTCCGAAAAACCTAGGATGCGCGGGTCTTATGGTGGGATATCCTCTGGATACGATCAAAGTCCACATCCAGACGCAAGATCATCGTAATCCGAAGTTCAAAGGCACCTGGCATTGCTTCCGTACGATACTCGCACGAGATTCGGTAAAACATTTTGTTCCCCCCACTTATCTCAAATTGATCGAACAATAGCGACAGTCCCGCGATGGCCATCAAATTTGGCCGATTTAAAAAGATTTTGGGGGTGGCCGTTTCGAGAGCCAAGTCCGGCTTGGTAATCGGGCAGTAATCTCTAAGTTTCGATGCGCCAGCCGATAAAAGCACTTTTCGATGCAACGCGATTTTCGTGAGGTCTACCCACGGCCCAGATGAGAAAACACGATAGCCGTTGACGTCGTAATTGCAGTACGAAGTCTGAAACGTTGCGATGCACGGATGCCCTGAGTCATCGATCTTACATTGATTTTCACTCACGCCCAGTGCGTGAAGATTGACGCCGATCATTGCCGAATCGAGAGCAGTGATGTTCTCGGCCGTTGTAACGTTGTTGTTGCTTTTCCTCAGATCACGGGATTGTATCGCGGCATGACCTCGCCGATGGCGGGTGTAGCTGTGGTGAACGCCATAGTCTTCGGCGTGTACGGCCAGACGCAGCGCAACCTCGCCGATCAGGATCACATGATGACGCACTTTTTGGCAGGTGCGTCGGCAGGATTGGCCCAATCGCCGATATGCAGTCCCCTGGAGTTGGCAAAAACGCGTCTCCAGCTGCAGAGCAACGTCAACTCGCCTTTCACCGGTCCAGTCGGTTGTCTTCGTCATGTCTACCGAAAGGAAGGTCACCGCGGTGTCTTCAGCGGTCTCGGTATAACCGCGATGCGCGAAGCCCCCAGCTACGGTATTTATTTCCTCACTTACGAGGCACTTACGAGGACGTCCAAGGTCAAGGACATTTCGACGCTCCATATGCTGATGGCCGGTGGAGTGGCCGGTACCGCCTCCTGGGTCGCCACGTATCCCATCGACGTCATCAAGTCTCGCCTTCAGGCTGATGGCCAAGGCCGTTACGGTGGCGCGCTCGATTGCCTGAGACAGTCGATGAAAAGCGAGGGCTACAGCTGGCTCTTTCGAGGCTTGAACTCCACCATACTTCGAGCTTTTCCCACAAACGCAGCGACCTTCGCCGTCGTCACGTGGACCTTCAGGATTTTCGGTGGCGACCCGACGGCCGAGACCGAGACTGCTCGGAAGGGGCCGAACGTGGAAGGCAACACGATTACGGGTCCACAGACCGGCGGATCGGACGTATTGTTTGTCAACAAATGCAACAATCTCGTCACCAGGGTCATGGACGAGTACAATTACGAAGCTAGGTCCTATTGCTCGGCTAATCGGGTCACCATGGTGGCCGATCATGATGTCAAGAGCTTTGACAAATCGGGCCAGCAACTCGAGCCACGTAAAATCGATGTTCGACACGAGGAACCCCAGAAGATCCACGACACCTCGGCCATACAGGAAACTAATAACAGCACGAGTAAAACAAAACGCATCGACGAGGGTGGTTGATGAAGGACGCACAATGATGACAATCTCTTTCGTTTCTGTGATTCATTTACTTTTTATTCTAAGTTTGATTAATAAAGACACACATCGTATCCATTTTCGTATCGGATATAGTCGACATATAATTACGGATGGTGAGAAGGAGAATAAAAAAACGCGTGTACCGGCGACGTAAATAAAAAAGATAAAACGTCTCGGCGATAATCTTGAAGCGGATATTATGCAATATTATCACATTGGCTGTCGACCCAAAGATTTATCTCGTTTTTCACGTAGTTGGAGACCGCGCCGGAACATCTGCGGAACCGACGCGATCGATTGACCCAATGGATCCGGATATCGTGCCTAAACACGATAAAAATGTATGAAAAAGTGAATGGCGAGACAATTATCCAAGGCTTCTTGATTCTTGATACAATGACCGATAAGAAACCATTTGTTGCATCACTTCCACGAATTTATCAGTCAATGATCAAGTGCGTTAATAGGCTTCAATAAATTGATGCGCTGCTTGTATAAATTCTTAAGGGGCTATACCAGTGTGAACGCTGAAAATTTGGGTGATTTTCGGGAATTTTTTGGAAGAAAAGTACTCAATTAAATGTTTCGGAAAATTAAGAATATATTTGACCTACATTACATAATTTTTTCATAGAAAAATATTGAGATCCAAGCAGCTTATGCGCTGCCTTCGGAGGCGCCAAAAAAAAGTTCCTCCACTGCTGACATGATTCCGGCCGATTGAGTAGCTGAAACCGAAAAAAGAAAAATGTCGTTAAACTGGAAGGTATTTCCTGAGCAATGACGTAGGATTTTCGAAAAATATCGAAATCTAACAAAATGGCGTAGTTATGAAAAAGTCTGTTTTCTTGCCTATAAAATGGTCGTTTTTTCAATTCCAAATCGTCAATTTTCATCCAATCAAAAATATCCTACGTCATTGCAGAGTAAATATATTCAAGAGTACTCCGTGCAAATTTCAAGTCAATGGGATAATTGCTCTTTGAATTACAATGTCAGCAAATTTGAAAAATCTCATTTCGAGAAAAACGTGTTTAAAAATTTAACTACCGATTTTTGCAAGATAAAATGGTATAAATGATAATGATATTCTGAAAAGTATAAACTGTCGAAAAAGGCGAAAAAATCGGTGTTTTGAAAGTGTCACGCTGGTATAGCCCCTTAATCAAATACAACATCAATTGTAATAATTCGAAATCAGTTTTCTGATTTTATTGATATACCATAATTATTAATCAGTCCTGCTATTCATTAGCGAAAAGTTTCCGATCTTGATACGATCAAACGTTGGGTGTTGAGAAAAAAATATACGCGCGCTATTGGTCGAGTGAATTTTCAAATAAACGAAAGTGGCGAAAAGTAAATAGCCTTTTGTGCAAAATTGGTAAAGGCTTGATATGCCTTTGGTTGATCGAAAAACAAGGTCTTTGGGATTTATTTTTGAAAATACTCATAAAACAAACGAAATGAAGTTTGGAGGGTTCGGTTTATATATCTGTAACAACTCAAATGAAATTTTAATTTAAAAAAAATACAAAATTGGGCACACGAGCACCTAGACGATTCTTTTTTCTTCGTATCCTACATAAGTTTTTCTATCGAAATACACAGGATTATTACAAAATATTGATTTTTGCAGATTCGGCACTACTTTGAAAAAAATCGCTTTTTTATTTATCAAAACCGTAATCGTTAATCGATCGTAAAAATCGTGTGCAATTCACTGGAAAGTCTATCGAAGAATTTACAGTCAAAATTTGGAGTTAATCAGAGATTTTGAAAACATGGTTTCTAGCAAAAATCGTTTTTTTTCGGGCCATATCATTCTTGGGATGTTTATATATATCAAACATATGATTCTTCGAATTTTGATACATCATTTAAGCTAATAAAAAAATGGCAAATATATTTTTTTCATTCATATACAAGGCCTTAAGGGCGAATAGTCATGGGGAAAAAAGCAGCATTATTTTAGTAACTTACTAGAATATGGGGATTCAAGATCATGCTCTTGATCCAAAGCTAGTAGTAACTAGTAAGTTACCAAAACGCTGCCATTTCGTACACTCCGAAGTTTTGCAACGTCGTTTAAGCGTCGTTCACTTGTCTCCCGAATTTGACAGTCCCAGACTGATCGGCGGGCATGTAAGATCTATGTCAAAGCCCGTGGGCGAAATTCATTCACTCCTTTGATCATTCAAAATAGTTCGTACCAATCGATCCGCAGTCACGCATCAACCCTGTAAACGTTGAAATTTCATCGGGAGAGAAAGCAAAAAAAGTATCAAAATTCGTGAAAAAATTCCAAATTTTCAAGTCACAACTGTCTACAATCAGCGATTCGTCATCATCGAAATGTCATCGGTCCGAATCTCAAGCGGCGAATATTTTCTCACCTGCGTGAAATCCGAGGAGGCTCAATAACCTCATTGGATTTTCATGGTTACCACGGACAAGGATACCCCGAGTGCAAGTTTTCCGCTGATGCCTTCAAACTTTTTGGACATCCGTTCCCCAACGTACAAAAATTCACGTGGAAAATATTCGATTTTTTTCTGAATCGCGAATCATCACAGATCATTGAAATACCTTTGGTGAGCAAATACAACTCGTATTGATATCCCTAATAAAACAAATATTTAAAAATGTAATTTTTCATGCACTGAGGAAAAAAAGCATTGATCCAATATCATTGGTGTTATTGGATAAAATTTCGTTGATTCGATTGTAAAATTGTTGGTGTAAATAATCGGATTTGTTAGTCCAAACAAAATGCTATTGACTTTAATAACATGATAAAATTAAACTTTTTTTTTTCTTTCAAAAGAGATAATGTTAGCTGAGAACAATATATTATTGAAACTATGTAAAAAATTATCGCGAACCCATTATGTAGTTTTGAATGCATTTTCTGTAACGAACGAAAAAAGCGTTTCAATTCATAACATCAATATTGTTTATTCGAGTACACGAGAAAAAGTGAATTTCGCTCGTTTGATTCCGATAAAATTTCTATTGAGTAAATATGTTGTTTTAGTTTTTCACCATATCCGATATTGATTTCCAAGTACATTATTCGTTAAAATATTAATATTTTATTTTTATTGAAAAATATTACGCAAATGTATGAATTGGTTAAAAAATTATGCGAAAATAAAATTTGTTTCTTGCGCATTTGGTTGAAAAAATTCAACCAAATCATGGCCGAGCGCCACCGAAATTATAGGTGTGAGGAAACCCGTAGTTCTCGGAGTAACCGCTAGAAGCCGCACGCGCGCTCGTTTCTCGTAAGCGTAGCGCGAACCGAAAATCTATTTAAACGCCGGAGAAACTCTAAAGAGTATCGCTTCTTGGCCTGTGGCTAAGATCAAAGTGTAGTATCGTTCTTATACGTTAAATATCTGATATTCTCTCCATGAATATTCCATTGGATATCTGACATTCTCTCCACTATTATCGTGGATGATCATTCTAATGCTCACCTTTTATTCAAGATTTAAAACAAACTAAAAAACTTACGTCCCTTGGCATATTCGTTTCGATGCAGTAAAAAAAAAATTCTATTGATTATATTTTTGTATGAGATAAAAAATGTTGTAGCAACCGCTTGATTATTTCATCCATACATCTACGGATTGTATATGGAATGATTTCAATAGAATATCATTTTATTTGAAGGATAATGTAGATACTCAGAGAACAGAAGAGCTTTTTAAAATAAAATAAGATGTTATTTAAATCAATCACATTTTCCAATATTTTATCGTATTGTGACAATCTCCTATATCGGTGGCACTCCGAAGCAGAACATTTATTTGGATCAATCAATAAATTTCTTTGATTTAATTGATTTTTTTTCTCCCTGTGGACTGTCAATTTTTATTCAAAGCTGAACTCATTCAAGGACTCTTCGTTTCAAATTTTCAACACGTTTCAGCTCACGAAGGACGAAATTTGTTTTCCGATAAAATCCAGGATTTCTCGAACAATTCTGAATTGAAAAAAAAAGTCTGGAGGGGCTCGTTTGATTCTCCGGTGCTCGCTCCTGATATGGAGGTGGACCTGAATGAGAGCAACAACGGTAACCCAAGTGGCACGAATGACGCGAACAATAATGTTCTCATTGTTGACGGAAATGGCTCGAACGCTAAGCGTCTCATTGCCTCAAATGGCGGAAGATGCATGAGCACCCAAGCTATGCAATCGTTGTACGATCTCCGACAGAACAATGTACTTTGCGACGCGGTTCTCCGGCTCGAGGATGGCGGCGTCTTTCCCATTCATCGGGCAATATTGTCGGCTTGCAGCAATTACTTCAGGTACCTATGATATTCCCGAGTAAATATCTTCTCGTGATTTTCTCGATTTTTTACCTCTTTTTCTTACCAATCGAAAAATGTATTATATGCGCTGTACGATTGTTCAATCTTCGAACATTTCTTGGATCAACGCAACACGAAATGTTTGACGTTTTTTTCTTTTTTCAAACCGAAGAACTCTGTTCACGACGACGTTGCACTCGCGCGAGCGCACGGACATCCTCTTGCCAGGTGTCAGCAGCCAAATGATGAATCATCTCCTCGAGTACGCCTATCTTCGTTCCCTCGACGTTAATCCGAGCAACGTCTGCCAATTGCTCGTGACTGCGGACTATCTGAGCGTAACGGGAGTACTCGAGCTTTGCCGGGAATATCTCCGCAAGAATTTGTCGCCCGAGATATGCATAAGGGTACTGAGATTCGCGAGGGAACACTTTTGTCGCGGTCTTGAGCAGGATGCCTATCAGTACGTCATGAGGCACTTTGTACTGGTGCGTACAATAATGATCCATCGATAAGACATTTCTTTCATCTGACTCGACTTTTTTTTAAACGGAAAAAGTATTTAGTCGATTGAAAAATTATTGTAAAAATCCCACCATCCTTTATTTTGAGAAATTAAAATGATACAAAATTATTTTCTGAAAATGCAAAGTCCGTCGAAAAAAAAATCGTTTAGGTGTAATCAAAATTTGATCTCGGCATATACTGTCACGTGCTAGTTTCAATTTTTTTTAAATATCTGCAATTGATTGGGTAATTGTTTAGATAAGTGGCTTCCGAACAAATGAGCTTGTTTGGGTGTTTTTTGGTTGAACCCAAACAAAGCCAAACAAATTCGTTTTTCGAACAAGTCACTTACCTAAAGAACTACTCAATCAATTACAGATATTAACTACAATCAATGGTATTTCTTTAGATAAGTGACTTTTTCGAATAATCAGTTTGTTTGTACCTGAACAAACTCAAAAATGAGTTTGTTGGCACGCAAACAAATCCAAACAAACTCATTCATCGGGAGAGAAAGCAAAAAAAAAAAACAAATTCCGTAATTTTGAGTTTGTTTGGGTTGAACCCAGACAGGGTTTCCCTCTTATCTCTGCCACCCGAAATAACTCGGTAATTATCGACGTCGCAAACAAATATTCCAGACAAAAGTTGTACGGTGTGAAGGGGGCCATCAAATGCGATCAATTTTTTTTTTCGGTGGAGGCGCGGACCCAAAGTGAATGTCACCTACACTTTTTTTAATGCAATGGTAAATTTTTTCAACCATCTTGTTGAGCACTTCAAGTTGCATGAAAAACATTAGGAGGTCAAAGTCGTTGAAGGTCATTCAAGGTCACCTATTAAAATAAAATACAAAATTAAATATTTCGGGTCACTACCAAATGTTTGGCAGTGATCCGAGATATTTAGATTCGCATCATCGATGCTGACTTGTATAAAATTATTATCAATATAGAAAATCAAAATGAGTTATCAATATATAAAAACATAAATATGTTACGGTAAACAGAATGAAAACAATGGTTTTTTTCTGACAACTCATAGTGTCTTAGAATTTCGAACAGTCTACGTATTTTCACAAAATACTATAAAAATATTTCAGTACAACACTCGATTTCGGTACAAAAAAGTTTCCCGATGTCAAATTTTTGGATAGCTGCAGTATGAAAATCTACCTGAACACTTAAACCTCAACATTCAAAATAGTTTTCTGAAAACTCGAAGTCTGTCGAAAAAAAAATCGTTTCGATTTAATCGCTAGTTTGAATTTGTTACTGAACATCTAAAATTGATTGCAATTATTGTAGAATATAAAAATGTTACGGTAAGCGGAAGAAAAAAAAACATCTGCGAATTCATAGTGCCTTAGAATTAAAAAGTCTACTAATTTTCGCAAAATTCAATTAAAAAATGTATCGTGTCACGATCTAACTTGAATTTTTCTTGAACATCTAAAGCTGACTGTAATTACCGTAAAATAAAAATATGTATGCAGAATGGAAAGAACTTTTTTTCGAAAAATTCTTGGTCCTTTGAAAATTTAAAAGTGTCCACCTATTTTCCAAAAATACAATAAAAAAATGTCTACGCAACACTCGATTTCAGCACAAAGCAGTTTCCCAACATAAAATATTTTACGATATTTGCACCATGAGAATCATTTGAGGATATTCCCACTCCCTTAATGTCTAAACCCTTCCACCGACTATCACAAAATTTAATCCCAAAATACCTTGTACCATGCACTCCCTCCATAAAAATTTGTGAAAGTTTGAACGCTCAAAAACATTTTTGTAAAACTAAAAACTCCTCCAAAATCTGAAGCGTTCCGCCAACTTTCGCTAAATTAATTTAGAACATCCTCCCTGCGATATACGATGGCCCCAAAAAATTCAGCCCCGTACCTCAAAAACCAAAGATTATGCGTGTACAAAAAAAAATTCCTACACCGACATAGCCAGATATTTTTCCAGCTGCTATTTTTTTGGAAAACATTCGGGACCCCTATGATGAAAGTAAAAATGTTCGCGAAAATTCAGAAAAAAAATCGTACAGAACAAAGAGAAACGAAGACTGTTGTCTCCTGCTCCCCAAGGTAGCCCAGAGAAGCGAGGACCTCCTTAATCTGCCGATCGAAGAGCTGAGAAGCCTCGTCGGGGCGGACGACTTGAACGTCAACAGCGAGGAGGTCGTCTGGGAATTGGTACTCAAGTGGATAAATCACGATCCAACGAGGCGAAGGTCTCACATAGTCGACCTGTTGAAGAACATTCGTCTCGGACTTTTGGATACGGAATTTTTTTTGGAAAAAGTCAAGGATCATCCGTACGTGACCGGTAACGAGGCCTGTCGGCCCATCATCATAGAGACCCTCAAGTTTCTCTACGACCTCGAGATGATAACGCAGAAACCGGGCGAAGTACCGACCCCCGAAATCGCGAGGCCACGGGTGCCCCATGAAATTCTCTTTGCCATTTGCGGCTGGATCGGCAATGCCGCCACCAGTTACATGGAGACTTACGATACTCGAGCCGATCGTTGGGTACAGGTAAAATTGAGAAACCGACAGTCAAACAATTTCTTTTTCTCGAAATCAATGGAAAATAAATTTTCAAAAAGACAAATCTACATACCTGACCTTATCGCCGATTTTTCCCCAGGCCCATTGGTCGGTGTGTAAAAATAAATTTTAAATTGAACAGGTACGGGAGGAGGATCCTTCAGGACCGCGAGCTTATCACGGTCTCGCTTCCATCGGATTTAGCATTTATATGGTCGGTGGCTTCAATGGCCGCGATTATTTCAGCAGCTGCCGATGCTTCAACGCCGTTACGAAAGAATGGCGCGAAGTGGCTCCGATGAATGCGAGAAGGTGCTTTCAATTTTTTATTTAATTTCAATTAAAAATACAAAATTAAATAATTCCTTTTAAATGAATAAAAAAAATTGACTTATTTCATTTAATTGAGTAAAAAAATGTATTAAACAATATAATTCACTTAAATTTTAAAAAAATATGAAATATTTTTATGTAATTGAATTAATAGATTAATTAAATTAAATAATAAATGGAATTGCAAAAAAATGATAAAAAATTAATAAAGCAAACATTTTATCAGCAGTCAAATAACTAAATAATGAAATACTTTCGTCGATTACACTTTAGGCATTCATTAATGCGTATGTCTTTTTTTTATGTTTCGTCTCGATCGAATCCAGCCACCTTTTTTCGTAAAATTTTTCCATAAAAATCTTGCGATGAATTATCACTATAAACCTCGACAATTTCTATTAATTTCAATTTTCTACCAATTTTATAATACTATTTGAAAATAGCAATCCTAATTTTAAAGTCGATCAATTTCAAGATTTAATATACTTCGTCTACTTCATCTTGCATATGCTTTATTTAAAAAAAAAACCATTATCTCACCTTACAAATTATCGATAACATTAAAAAACCTAACAAATATCCCAAAAGTCTTCTCGTTTCGAGCTCTTTCGATCTCTTTCGAGCAATATTAATTTTGAACTGTTCATCAACTAACAAAGGTGTTACGTGAGCGCAGCAGTCGTCGACGACGTTCTCTACGCGATTGGTGGCTACGACGGTCATTTTCGTCAAAAGACAGCCGAACGTTACAATTTTCGTACGAATCAGTGGTCCCTGATAGCACCGATGACTGTTCAGAGATCAGACGCTTCCGCGACTACTTTGAGTGGTAAGTGTCAGTTTTGGTCCTCGACGAATTTCCTATCTCGAGCAGGCATTGGCCAACACTTGGATGGGTGACCGCCCAGTCGCCCACAGGCTCGCGCGCCTGCTGCCGAGTGAAATTTACACCGAGCTTTCGATGGAAACTCAAACAGACTCCGTAAAACATAGACGCCTGTATCGGCACAGGTTTTTCTCAGTTTCACTGTGCCCTCGTGCCAATACAGCGGGACTCTCGAGAACGGAAAAAAGTGAATCCACTAGTACGGAAAAAATTAACACTAATGGTATCTCATTTTTTTAAATTAAAAATAAATTCTATAAAAACAAATTTGCGTAATATTTTTGTTTTTGAGGAAAACAAAATTTGAAAAATGCAGTGGTTTTTTTTTCGGCGCAAATTTAGGAAAGGTTTACATCACGGGTGGTTTCAACGGACAAGAGTGCTTGAGCTCCGCCGAGGTATACGATCCCGAGCTCAATCGATGGTCAAGGGTCGCACCAATGAGGACGCGAAGAAGTGGACACTCCTGCATAGCTTACCACGGCTGCGTATACGTTATCGGTAATTTTCGCGGCCTCAACCCTTTCTTGACACACTGGGTCATTTTGACCCGGACGAATTTGTAATAAAATGCTCATTGTCCTAAAACTGAAAGATACGAGGTAAAGAATGCGCCAAGCGCTGATGAACTGAAAAAAAAAAAATGGTCGATCAATCCATTTTTCGCACTGGGCTCGTTGGATCGATAACGATTTTTTTTAATCGGTCGCATGATCAGGTGGTTACAACGGCATCTCGAGAATGTACACCTGTGAAAAATACAATCCCGTGACCAATACCTGGACCCCGATACCGGACATGTACAATCCTCGCAGCAATTTCGCGATAGAAGTCATCGACGACATGATTTTCGCGATCGGAGGCTTCAACGGCGTCAACACGATGTTCCACGTCGAGTGCTACGACGAGAAGACCAACGAATGGTTGAACTTTCATTATGAATACATTATTGCTATTCCACACGTAACTTCGTTCCTTGGTTTCTCTACGACCATTTTTTCATGGTCGAATCACAATTTTGACGAAACTTTGACAGTAAAAGCATGAGACACGGTATTGAAAAATGAAAATCAGCAGTATAGAAAGTAACGAGTTAGTAAAAAACCTTACGATATTTTAAGTCGTGTATCGAGTCTCTTGACGAAATATTCACCCTTTATAATTTAATTTTCAACTTTTTACAGTCGAATCTTTTTTTGAAGATTTAAGTCACTTTCCTTAAGGGCATATACAGTCAGGAGGCCTAAAAAGATCGATTTTTCAAGATTTTATCTTGAGAAGACCTTTAAATCTATTAATGCAATAATTTGTACACATATTATGGTAACGTTTCACTGCATTTTAACATTTTTTATTTGTAAAATTAATTATTTTGAAAGCTGCTATAGCTGATCTCTAATGAATCATCTAAAATGAAAAAAAAAATATGTCGTAAATATAATCGATTATCTTGTAATTGATCAAAGGAATAAGCAAAATAATTTTTGACAAAATGGCGGCTTCTAAAAAAAAAATCGATTTTTGACAAAAATGTAGGCCTTAAATTGTTTATAAAATGGAAAATATTTATCGGTGAGAAAAAACCTTCGATTAATTACTAAAAAATATACTTGGAAAGATTGTGTTAAAATTTGAGACCGATCGATTCAGCCGTTTCCCAGAAATCATGCTCACCGACTTCAAAAACACAGTTTTGAGAAAAACACGTTTAAAATTTCAAAAGCACTTTACATATACTAAATATGTCATTACAAATGCGCGTGTAACTTCGAGAATATTCGCCAGATTGACAAAAACATTTCTGTGTGTGTACTTAAATATATGTACATTACGGGAAAAAATAGAAAAAAAAATCAATTTTTCAAAAATTTTAACTGTATATAATACCCCTTAAACGATGTTACGGTCCAATTTTTGTTTTTAATTTCACCGTCCATTTTTTACGACTTTACAGTCCAATCTTTTTTTTGCTGATCTTACCGTCAGCTTTACACGATTGTCGAAATTCCAAATGGTTTTTTGTGCAGACGAAAAAAGGAATACGAGGGCCGTTTTTTGTTTAATAATTTTTTTTTTTTTTCAGGTACGAAGCTACCGATATAGGATTGCATCGCTCGGGCTTAGCGGCATGCGTGATCGTGGGATTGCCAAACGTGCAGGACTACATTCACAAGCATCGGGAACACCTGATGGAGGAGAAGAGACAAAAACTGTTGGCCCTCGAGTTTCAGCGAAATCAGCATCAGCAACAGGAGCAACAAATGATCCAGAACGCAAATGACATTAGCTAGTCATTTTATTGCCAATTACTCGCACACTTTTCCCACGGAATTCTCTCAAACCCAGAGACAAGATCGAGAGAGAGAGAGGCAGATTTTTCTGCCATTTTGCTACGATTTGATACGATGATTTTTGTAGTTTTTGATTGAACTTTTTTTGTGCCCGCCGAAGACCGCCGAGCTTGTGAGAATTTTTATTGCTTATATTTTGCGAATAATAAATACACGCGCACGAAAAAGAAAGATCGGTACTTTGTTTTACTAGAAAGAGCGATAGAAACTCTTCCAGAAAAGATAAGGGAGCATTCGGCTCTTTGGAGAACAAATAAACTTTGGCTGGATGATTCGCGTCATCAAAGTTTCATTTTTTTTCTTTTGACGAAAAAGAAATTCCCACGTAACTGAAGTAATTAATCCGAAACTCTACCATGTCAACAATAACCGGTTTCCGAACATTTTTTTATTTGCCCAAACTTTCTTTTACAAAGCTACAACCCAAACAAACCCAAATACAGTTTTTGAAGCTTACAATCGAAGCATTTGTTTTTTTTTATCGAGTAATGGCCAACTTCATGCTATGCTAATATTTATACACACCCACACAAACATTTTTTAAATACCCAACCAACACGTTTTGATGCTACATAGATCGCTTCGTGACGTTTTTCTAACTAAACCCAAACCATGTGCAAATACCAATTATTTATCAAATATATTGCGGTGTATGCGGCAAATCTCTTCGTAAATTGCACGAGTGCGGAAAAAAGTATGTTTTCATTATTATACGAAAAATATTTGAAAATCTGATTTTGGCATTTGATTTGGAGACTGAATTATCCTCGTAGCCCACAATGCTACGAGAACCGATCTGACGGAATGCAAGCTCACGCATTTCGGCACGGAATATGAAGGCCGGAAGGGAACTACCGCGGGTGGTATACGCTGCCAATCTTGGCACGCGGAAGATCCTCTGCACAAGGTCCGCGATTCGTCCCTCGAGGAGGATTCCATCTTAAGGGGTCTTCTCAATTTAGACGCTAAAAAAGGCTACTTTCGTGATTTTTTTGATAAGTTTATATTATAGATATTAATATAAAATTTGTTACACTCAATAAATACACTTTCGAAATGCATTAAAAAAATTTTTTTGATGTATTTATGTAACCCAAACAAACTTTAAACACGTTTTCCTTGAAACAACGTTTTTTGACAGCTTGTTGATAAAATCTTCAAAACTACTGAACCAATCCTTATGATATTTCAACCACATATTCTTCACAACTATAGCTATAGCGCATATTAAGGATTTTTTTAAATTTTGATTTTTACTATATTTTTAGCCAAAAATGGTGAAAAAACACGGTTTTTTTCGAAAAATACTCGCCATTTTGTTATTTTTGCATATATCAAAAATCGTATCATATGCTCTATAGCCATTAACATACTGAATCTAAAACCGTTTGATTTTTTTGTTTCGGATGATCCATCTCCGAGATTTCATCAACAGTGCAGACCTACAATTTTTTAGGGAATTTTTTTAACTACCATTTTCGTCTACAAATAGTGACTTAAATTAATTAATTTTTGAAAAGTGTATTTCGAAAGTGTATTTATTAAGTGTAACAACCTTTATATGAATATCTATAATATAAACTTATCAAAAAATCACAAGAATATACTTTTTAGCGTCTAAAGTGAGAAGACTCCTTAAATCCACACCATATTCTAAAATTTATCCTGTACTTTTCAACAAGTAGAAGTTTTTTGCTGTGAATTTTGACTCGAAGATCGACGGTAAATAGTGACAGACAAGTGAGAATAAAGGAGAAAGGGATGTAATTGTAAGAACCTAAAGGACGTACGAATAATCATTGGAAAAAGATCAGCATTGATGATTGTGACTCAAGATGGACGTTCATCGAAAATAACATCCCTGTATGAAATTCACGCCCCTTGGCAAGCGTTGCTCGGCCCTCAAGGGTGCTCCAACTTAAATTCCATTCCAGATCAGCACGGAGATACAGGATGCTGATTTTCCCGAAAGATCGATGAGGACGGCCAAGAATTACTGCAGAAATCCTACGAGGGATCCGAAAGGTCCTTGGTGCTACACAATGGAGCCAACATTGATAGACGACGAGTGTGGAATTCCGCTTTGTAATTATGGAGGTAAATCGCTCAATTCAATCACCCGGAATTTCCTGGATTTATAAATAAATAAGTGGGCTTTCTCATTTACAATCAAAGAATTATTCAAAATTTGACACGCCCTGCACTGTCACTTAACATTACTTTTTTCCGAATTTCATCGATAACTCATTTTTTATTTGTCAACGACCGATAAAAAAATATTTTTTTGCAACATTCACTATTCGTATAACAAATATACATTGTGATAATTCATTAGAATGCCGAATTTCCGGCACCGGTGCCGAGTACGGTGGCTCGAAGAAGATCAGTATGACAGGAAAAAAATGCAAATCATGGGACTCGCGGCACAAGCTCCCCGAGGGCAAAGTATGATCATACTACCGAGAACAAAAAAAAAATTTTCATCGAAGTTTTAACTTCTTTCCATGTTTCGTCAGACGGAAAAATTTTCCAACCCAAAGTTTCCGGACTCCTCACGAGACAAGGCAGGAAAGTTTTGTCGCAATCCGAACGACGACACCGGTGGTCCCTGGTGCTACGTCGAGGAGGAAAATTTCGAGACTGTGGAGAAAGAGTACTGCGATGTTCCATTCTGTGACGATAAGGGTCTCTTACAATTAATGTCCCTTTATCAGCTACTTAATTTTTTTGAACTAATGATAAGAAAAATCATAAATCAAGAATCATAAATCATAAATCATAAATCATGTATCATAAATCATAAATCATAAATCATAAATCATAAATCATAAATCATAAATCATAAATCAAAAATCATAAATCAAAAATCATACATCAAAAATCATAAATCAAAAAACATTTAAAAAATCAGAAATCATTAGAAAAACATTTAAAAAATCAGAAATCATTCGAAAAACATTTAAAAAATCAGAAATCATTAGAAAATCATTTATAAAAACCATAAACTAGAAATAATCAAAAAATAATTTTTTTAAACCATAAATCATAAATCATCAGCAAAATAATCGTGAACTCTTCTTCTTTTTTTCGTAGATTGTCTGGTCTACGTGCGCAATGCCTCGGTTTACTCGACCTTGACTGCGCTCAACGAGACTTTTGGCAACGTGACGTTCTGGGTGAAATTGTGGAACCCTGCGGACGAGAAAAAAGTACATTTTTCTTTCCCCAATGGCTCTCGATGTGTCATTTTCCCGACGCTGTCGAAATTTTCGCAATATGCTCCAAAATCTCATCTAACAGGCCGAAGCAAGACTCCTATTGAGCCTCGTGCCGGTACCGACGTCAGCAAAAAGAATCGCCCAGGATTGGCGAGCCGGAATTGAAATCGTCATTTCAAACGCAGGAAGCGGCCAAGTGTATCCGACAGCAGATGTATGTCCTTCCAAAATACAAAACTCGACTTTGTCTCACGGTTTGATCGATTTTTGACGTCTGATTTTTTCTCAGGACGAGCAAGACTTTGAGAACACTCCGAAGATAATTCTCGGCTCAAAATGGACCGGATTTTGGGTCAACTGGGGCGGAGGCTTTGTCTCGGTTGGTTTGTACGGATCCGGGAAACCCTTGTTCCTCGACGAGTACAGAAAGAAAAATACCATATCGAGTCTTTATCCGGATAGTTTTCTTCATTATGGCCTAATGGGAACGGGCGTTTTGTGGAGCACGGAATTTTGTCAGGAAAGTACGTCGATTTAAGGGGTTAGGCCACAGTAACGGGTATAAAATCATGTGCGAATCTAACATTTTTTTTTTCGTATGAAAAAGTGAGTCACTCATGAAATTAATTACACATCTATTTAGTATGAATATCAAGCTGTTAGAAAATATTTTTTTTTCGATTTACCAAATGGCCGACTACTCGAAACTTCTCGGAACAGCTTTTTTCCAATTGGCGTGACAAATAACTTCAACAATTTTCACTCGATTTACTTCAAATTTAAAAGTTATGTTCCTAATTGCATTTCGCAGAGAAGTACGTACGAAATTTCTGATTAATTGAAAACTTTTCATTTTATGAGCAGTCATAACGAAATTTTTCACTGACAATACATTCTTAAGTTCAAATACCTACAACTTTTGAATAAAACAATATTCTTCAAATTCCGTACGTACTTCTCTAGGTATTCTAATGTAGATTGACGAGAATTTTTGTTTTTTGTTCTAGGTAAAAAATTGTGGATGCTAAACGTCACGCCGCGGAGCGCCTAAAAAAACGACAAAAGAAAATATTAGTAGTCGGCCATTTTGTACATCGAAAAAAAAATTAATATATTTGTTAACAGCTTGATATTCATATTAAATAATAGATGTGTAATTAATTTTATGAGTGAATCACTTTTTCACACGAAAAAAAATTATTAAATTCGCACATGATTTTATATCCGTTACTGTGGCCTAACCCCTTAATTGTTATTTTAAAAAATGTTTTGTCGTGGGTGTTTTACTCCCCATTTGTCATTTACCTATTTCGAGTTCCTGAAAGACCGCCCAGTAGTCGGTGCGCAAGCCATTGCACCTCCGAGCGGTCACCCATCCAAGTGTTGGTCCAGACCGAAGCTTCACTCTCATTCATTCATTTACTCCGGTTCATCTTTTGTTCACAACTAATTGATACTATTGTTGGATTACGTATTTTTCAATTGGCGTTCCGCAACTGATACTCAGCGTGCGAAGTTCACACGAGCTTTGGTTTGGATTATCTTCGGGTCTGGCCTCTTCAACCGAGCAATACGACTTACGATGTTCGTTTTAGTGTTCGAGCCAGCAAAGATATCACCCTACAATTGTATCAAAGTCCCGGATCACTTTTTCCGCACTTCACCGTAGGTCTTGATTATCATCGATATTATTCCATTTTGATCATGCCAAATATCGATATTCTCGCTTGCATTTATGGCAGATCACAATTGGAGATGCCGATACGGTGACCGTGATTCATCAGCAGAGCGAAAAATCGTCGATACATCTGAAAGACGTGCCTGGCAAGGACCTTCTCGATTTTTGGAAATGGGAACAATTCACTGTCAGGTTGTCGATCTAACTGGATATCAAAATAGATTATTTTTTCAATGGCTGCCAAAAGATAGTAGATTCTTCTACAACAAATAGACAAATGAAATTTTCTCGATCAGCCATTAAGGGGTCTTCTCATTTTAGACGCTAAAAAATTGATATAAAAGTTGTTACACTTAATAAAAACACTTTCGAAATACATTTTTTTTAATTGTGTGTATTTATGTAACCCAAACAAACTTCAAACGCGTTTTTCTCGAAACAACGTTGTTCGACGGCTTGTTGATAAAATCTTCGGAACTACTAAACCGATCCTTATGAAATTTCAACCACATATTCTTTACAACTATAACTATAGCGCATGTCAAAGATTTTTTTTAAATTCTGATATTTAATATTTTTTTCCAAAAACGGTGAAAAAAGCGTTTTTTGTTTTTTGTTTTTTTTTTTTCGAAAAATGTCCGCCATTTTCTTATTTTTTCATGTATCAAAAATCGTATGATATGCACTATAGCCGTCAACATACTGAATCTAAAACCGTTTGATTTTTTTGTTTTGAACGATCCATCCGAGATTTCATCGACAGCGCAGACCTACAATTTTTAGGACATTTTTTTAACTAACATTTTCGTCGATAAATAGTGACTTGAATTTAAAAAAAATAAATGTATTTATTAAGTGTAACAACTTTTATATCAATATCTATAATGTAAATCTATCAAAAAAATACATGAAAATAGCCTTTTTAGCGTCTCAAGTGATAACACCCCTTAAGAAGAAGAAAAAACTCACCTACCATAATTTCAGTATCTTCGGACCTCATTTGCGATTGTTTTCCGAGCGTATCTACGGTAACGAAGAAATCATGTATCTGAAGAACAATTTGTTCGGAACTTTGAGATGGTTCAGCGTTGGTAGCCGCAACAACATTGCGATGTGGACATTTTTTTGCGATCCCGAATCGAGTCCCGTCGAATATCCCTCGCCACCGAATTGCATCGCCAATCCACAGGATTACAATTACGAGGGTTCGCAGTGGACGAGCCTCAACGAAATGCCCTGTGCCCCTTGGATTTCCCCGGATGTATGGAATTTCTCAATATTTCTACCGACCGGAAAGAATCGATAGTAAAATTGGCAATCTCGACTCGCAGATTCCGGACGATGATAAGAAGAACGATTTGTTCATCGACGGGTCAGCTGTCAAGGCTATAAATAAATGCAGAAATCCGGGTCATGATCCGAAGGGCCCCTATTGTTACTCGATATCGTTGGAGAATAGTTTGACAGTCTCGAAACAATATTGTCCAATAAGAGGCTGCAGATCGTCGGGTGAGTCAAAATAGCGCCTTTCTACGAAGAGGAAAACAATCTTCAATAATCAAATAACTGGAATTCGAATCAAACAACTATTCAACCCCCTAGCTTTGTCATTGACACTTTCCCAAAGTCAAAAAAACATACTTATCTAGAAATAAAACATCTTATCTACCTTCGATCAAAATGGACCAACGTAGTTGAACATCATCGCGATGGAAACTACAATCTTGACTGGCTGATAGAGGCCCAAAATGATTTGCAGAATGCCGAACAGCCGGTACCGGAAACGATTACGTCGGTACACTCTCCGTGAGCCGTTCGGGACGTACGTGTGCCGAGTGGATGAGTGCCTATGACTATGAAAGAACAAAGGACCAAAAAATCGGCACCGCCAACCAATCCACTTCACCGACTCCAAGTATAAAACGGCAAGCTAGTCTGGGTACAACTCCGAGCGGTGAGAGAACGAAAAGTACCGAGACTACATCACCGAGTGCGTCGAATGCCGGTAGAGTATGGAAAATGGACCAAACCCTCACCCACGCATCAAGGGGTTAGGCCACTCTGGAGACCGAAAAAATAGGCTTTTTGGGGATTTTTTTAAGTGAAACTACAAAATAAATCGAGATTACAAAAAAGGGTTTTTATCATGTATATGAGTGACTGTATACAATAATTTTTTTGTAACGATTAATTTCAAAATGGCGGGTGTGCAGCATTTATCTCAAAACTGCATATCTCTGTTTATCTCATAACTGAATATGCCACTGTTTATCTCATAACTGAATATGCCACAGGAAAGTAATACATCACTCAGTTTTTCTCGAACTTTCGTCCGCTACACAACTCAACATTCAACGAACCAAATTGTAAATTTCGAGTTTTTGCTCATTTTGGAAAGAAAACAAATTCTTAAGAACAAACTCAATAGGTAATTACCATAGTCTTTTGATTCCTCACTAAAACTTTTCTCAGATCAATTTCTTATACTTAAATTTTCAATAATGCAACATAAAAATTACTTATAATCATCTATCCATTACAGATCAGAAAAATCGCCCATAAACGATAATAACTCCATCTATTGAGCATCTTCTCACAAAACATCATTTATATCCATAAATAATATTTTTGGTCATAACATATTTCCAAATATGTGTAAAAAACCTGAAATACCACTACTTCGAGGTTAGTTAACTATCATATCTCATTTCTTTATATTTCCACACTTCGTACATTTCACACACCTATACATACACATAAAAATAAGCACCACAATATAGGAAATCATCCATACTTTATTTATATAATTATAATTAAAACAGAACTAACATGATCATTACACAAAATAATACAACATTTAGATAACTAAACCATAACACACAACGCTCATACATACAACTTTTTTAAGAAGTCGTGATTGTTAAGGCGTTACCCCCACTTGTAGTGCAAAAAAAGGCTTTTTTGATGATTTTTTTTAAAGAAAACTACAAAACTTTTTTAATCGATCAATATACCATCTTAAAGAACACGTCTTGAAGAACTTTCAGTAATTTTTTTATTGAAAAATATTACATTGTTTAGTGGCAAATGGCCGTCAATGAAATAATGTTTTTATATACACGGTTTGCGGTGACCAACATTGCGGCGAAGTGGATCATCTGAAAAAAAAATGCGGATGGATTTATTCAAATATAAGTATAAACTAGTCTTCAATCGAAGGATTTTAAAAAATATTCATTTTTCGCAAAATGGCGGACAGTCAAAGTTAATGGTTCGATTTTAACGAAAAAAAACGGCCGTTTTTTGGCTATAAAACGGCGATTTTTTTCGAAAAAAAAAATCGAAAGATTAAAGACTACATTTTTATGTATTAAATAAGCCTGCAAAATTTCAAGAAGATCGGTTCATTAGTGTTTGAGTAATCTTGGTCACCGACTTCAGAAATGCCATTTTGAGAGAAACGCGTTTAACGTTTGAATTTCCGGTCGTTTACAAAACGGATTCTTCTCTTTCAACGCTCATATCTCAGTTAAATTTTGTTCGGATCGACTTGAAATTTTCAGGACATATTCTCAGATACTTATACTTCAAAAAAATGCAATAAAAAAAATCGTTTTTTTCAAAATCGCAAGTGGGGGTAACCCCTTAATAACTGTGTATTATCATTTATACAGGAAAAATATATATTCTGAAGAGGACCCGAACCAGAGGGCCGAAACGTTAGAAAAACATCTTCTTATTTCCATCGATAATCTTGAAAAACCTTCATTGGCCGGACCGAAGCCGAATCGTTAACGATCTCTTACATTTTTTAAGTTGGCCGGAAACATAACTCAGACAATTTTCAACCAATTCACTTGAAATGTTGAATATATCTTGAAAAAAACATTATATATGGGAGTACGTAGGATTGTTTTTTCAATTGCATAGTTCATTTGTTATTAACAATTATCTGACGCAAGTTTTTGGAAAGTGAAAAATTAGCCTCAAAAATCGTCAGATAATTCTTAATAACAAATGAACTATGCAATATAATAAAAATCCTTCGTACTTCCATAGACAATGTGTTTTTCAAGATATATTCAACATTTCAAGTGAATCGGTTGAAAATTGTCTGAGTTATGTTTCCGGCCAACCTAAAAAATGCAGTTTTGAGATAAACGCTGCACAGTCGCCATTTTGAAAATAATCGCACCAAAAAATTATTGTATATAGTCACTGATATGTATGATAAACACCATTTTTTGTAATGTCCATTTATTTTGTAGTTTTTCTGAAAAAAAAAATCCCCAAAAAGCCTTTTTTCGGCCTCTAGAGTGGCCTACGGCCCCAAGCCAATGTCACATTCCATTGGGGTCCTGAGGCAGGAGTGAAAATCGGCAACGATCGGCGAGTCGCTAATGTAACCAAAGCTGTATCGAGTGCTTGGGCGATCAGAAAGACAACTGGACGAACCTGGAACGTGAACAATAACATGAAGTTGTCCAGAGCCAATGTGGAGGTTGATCAGGCTACCATGGAGGCTGTCAACAGCAATTGGGACACTGAGCCGCCTGAGGCTCCTCACAGATCGAAGAGACTCGCGAAGCCGATTCATCCGGTGAATCCTCAGTACTTCAACGACTCACTGTATCCGGAACAAAGCGTTAGAAACGCGAGCAACTATTGCCGGGATCCGTCAAGAAACATCGCCGGTACCTGGTGCTACACGACCGATCCTCTGGTACCACAGGACCTCTGCGACGTTAGGGACTGCGATATGCCAGGTAGAATCCAAGTTGCTTGCCATTGGCGGTCTTTAGACATGATCATGAAAGGTTGCTCCCTTTCTCTGCACCTTCTCTCCTTAAGGGAGATATCTTTAGGCGAAGATAAAATCGATGATTTTCATCAGTTTCTTTATGAAAGGTTTGTTCACCATTTTTTAGACTTAGGGGATGTTTTTTGATACTTTTGGCTGTTACATGGGATTTCTTTTTTTAAAACATTAATCGTTGAAAATGACGAGGGTATAAAAAAACCAACGAAGATTTTTCTTTCATGAACCCTACGTAGAATACCATACGTAGAATATGAATCAAGGAAAAGAGGGAAATTTTAAAAATCGATGAAATCGATTTTCAAAAAATTAAAGCAAAATTTTCTAAAAATTGATTTTTTTTAAATTGGCTTAATAAATGCTTTAAACCATGTAGAATAAGGAGAAAAAAAAAGTTTGGTACATGTGAAACAAAACCCCGCAGGCCCGTTTTGGTCTGCGGTGGCAGTGGCTCGCCTGTGTGCGAAACGTCAACCGTTTTACACGAAACACCATTTTTCAAAACGGCACGCAGCGTAACTCCAACAATTTTCATTATTTTCACTCCAAATTTTGAGCACATCCTTCAAATAACATTCCGAAGAGAAATACGTACGGGATTCTTCATGAGTCAATTATAGCATTAGTTATAATGAACTAATTGTCCTTTTTTTCTGTCGATAATTGAGTTTTTACTTTAAATACTTGCCGATTACACAAAAATGTATATTTTCAAAATCACCTAGGTATTTCTCTAGCTGTACTCGTGTAAATAAATTGATTTTTTTTACTGTTTTGCAAATTCAAATTTGCGTTAGGTATATTGCGTGCCGCAGAGCGTCTTAAATTGAACATGCCTCGCGAAAATGGCTCCAGTGTCACCAATTTGTATAATTTTTCGAAAAAAAATTTTCTGTTTACTTGAAGATTTGACTAATAACATCCTTCAATATCATTTATCTCTTACTTGTCCTCCACCAAAAAAAGATCGCTAAAAATCACTTGACTTGGTGTAAGCCATTTTGCAATCCAAAAATACTTTTTCTCTTAATTTTCAAGAACATTTAGGTTCATGTTTTATACAATGAGGTGAGAAAGATTTATACCGAATTTCATCAGAATCGGTCGATTAGTTTTTTAGCTATCCGTCACGCCAGTTTTGAAAATGCAGTTTAGAAAATCGTGCCATGCCTCCGCGACTTTTAAATATTGATAATTCTTTTAAATACCATGTAACAGCCAAAAGTAATAATAAAACATACCCGAAGGCTCAAAACTGGTGAAGAATTCTTTTCTTGCCGGGAAAAAACGTTCATATCTGAATATATCTGAATCAGATATGATCAGACAAGAAAATTGGCAATATCTGTTCATGTAGTGTCATGACAGATCATGTATGCTTATATCTGAGCATGTGTGATCATATCAGAGCCATTTTGATAATTTTGAGAGCAAACCCGTCCATATCGCAACAGATGTAACCAGATCCAATCCCAAGGCAGATCTGATCTTGTTGGAGCAGATCTGATTTTATTGGGCCAGATCTGATCATGTCAGGCAAATCTAATCATATTGGACCAGATCTGTCTGTCCGTATAAGAATAAAATACCGTGGATTCCAGTAGACCTGGACATCTATGAACAATAGACCTGCCCATATGATAGAATCATAGTTTATCGGAAACATCAGACCTGGTATGACTCCGATTATATCAGAGGAAATCTTAACCTGTTGAGACAAATCAAATGTTGTTAGTGCAGTCGTGAAGATATTAAAATGTTTACATATATAGAGCGAGGTTATTAACACGTCATCACTTGACGTGTTAATAATTAATAATATTATAGTAACGCACATGATCACATATAATATAGTCAGGTAAGGTGCCATATCTGATCGGATATCGTCTCATATCCCCATATATCGTTTCATATATTCAGATGTTTTCATGTGTGAACAACTGAACTGCATATACGATAAGGTATGAGTGTACAAGACTTCGTATATTTTCCAGGTTTGGTATCGTATCTGATGGGATAAAAATTTATATGAACGTGCCTGCTCATATATCACATCATATATGTTCAGATATGGTTTCACGCTGCCAACTCGCCTTGGTACCTGACCAGATAAAAACATATATGAGATCTATATAGCGGAGTCTGGTACCGTATTTGATCCGATATGATTTTATACGAACAGATACGTTCACATATCACATCATGTATGTTCAGATACGAATTTACGGTACCAACTCGCCTTGGTACTTAGCCAGATATAAACAGATATGAGTTCATATATGGTCAGGCCAAATACTGTATTTGATCAGATATGATCTTCTACATGCATATGTGATGTGGAATATGATCAGACCTAATCATATATGATACTGCAAAATATCAGATATAAATATATCTCATACATACTCGTATATGACAATATCTGAAACATGTATGAACATATCCACTCAGACATGAACTTTTTTTCCCGGGTCAAAAAAAAACATGAAAATCACCAAATGTTTTCCTCACCTAACGATATTCTCCTACCTAACCTTTCTAGGCTGTCCTTCCAGTCACAGCAGAATAGCCATTTCATTATTGCGAGCCTTTGGTTAAAAAAAATACTGAAATAAATCATGAAAATATCATCGGCGTCATGAGCTCACTTGCGTTATTGTACAGAGGAATGCACGTTTTTCGTGAGGGGCCACGGTGTGGGTAGGCGTTTGTACGTTTTGCCGGAGCATCGAACCGAGGGATTGCACTTCTCCCTGAAAGCCTGGGAGCCCGACCAACCGGACTCGATTACATTCGTGTTCATGGCTGACGACGGTCTCAAGTCTCGTTACATACTGAAGGTCGGGGCGCTCGATAACGAAAAGGTCCTGCTCTATTATCAGGGCGAGGAAGGAGGTGAACAGAGTCAGGTATTCTCTCCATTTCATCAACTCCTCGATACTCAACTGATCCCTTAATTCTCAGGCATAGAAATGGTCAAGAAGATGACTTTGCCTCATCTCCTCTATCTCGGCAAATGGAGCAGGTTCGTGATCAAAATTCCACGAGGTCACGTCATCATATATTACGAGGGGGCGCCGAATCCGCTCTTTCAGTGGGATCATCCCGAGCCCGACAAGGCATTTCTGCCCGTTTATTATTATTATACGAGCGAACTCGGACGTACCATAGGGGTGTCTTTCGACTGCTCCAGTCGTTAGTATTCCGTTGCCACTTGATTTTTCATCTCATTTTAACGGAGTTCAACTATAAGGACGTTGAATAAGTTCTCGCTGTTTTTCAACGGATGGCGTTGTCAGAACTGCATGCGTGTAGTTTAAGGGGCTATACCAGTGTGAACGCTGAAAATTTGGGTGGTTTTCGGGAATTTTTTGGAATAACAGTACTCAATTAAATGTTTCGGAAAATTAAGAATATATTTGGCTATATTTGACCTATATTACATAATTTTTTCATAGAAAAATATTGAGATCCAAGCGACTTACGCGCTGCCTTCGGAGGCGCCAAAAAAAAACTTCCTCCACTGCTGACATGATTCCGGCCGATTGAGTAGCTAAAACCGGAAATGGAAAAAATGTCATTAAACTGAAAGGTATTTCCTGTACAATGACGTAGGATTTTCGCAAAATATCAAAATCTAACAAAATGGCGTAGTTATGAAAAAAACGTCTGTTTTCTTGCCTATAAAATGGTCGCTTTTTTCAATGCCAAATCGTCAATTTTCATTCAATCAAAAATATCCTACGTCATTGTAGAGCAAATATACTCAAGAGTACTCAGTTCGAATTTCATGCCAATCGCATAATTGCTCTTCGAGTTACAATGTCAGCAAATTTGAAAAATCTCATTTCATATTCTTAATCGTGAAAGTATAAAAATCTCATCTCATATTCTTGAAAGTATAAACTGTCGAAAAATGCAAAAAAAACATCGATTTTTTTAAAGTGTCACGCTGGTAATTCACGTCACTTAAGATGGTAATGCATCTATAAAGAAGTACTATAAGCAAGCTTGAAATTCAGTGTATGTCATTTCGTCAAAGCGTAAACAACTTTTTTTCATAGTGTTAAGGAGGGAAATTCTTTTTAGACGTCTGAAAATGAGCCATTTTTCATGATTTTTTTAAAGAAGATAAAATAATCGCATTGTTTAAAAATTTTGATATTATCTTATTACAACTTTCAAGTGTTAAATTTGTTTTCTTTTTTAAACAAAACAAAATGCCGGCGTTATAAGGTATTCCTTTAGGCGTCTTTTGAAAAACTGCTCGTGTTATAGCTCAAAAAGCTATTGATCGATCTTGCTGAAATTTAAGGACGTTTCTCACTATAATATTATTGGAAGGATATACCTAAAGTTTCAAGATTATCGCGTGAATAAATTACTTATTTGGGGTAAAAGTTCTCGAAAAAATATTCAAAAATATAAAAATTTGATTACAAAGCCTACTTAGTTTTTAATGTTATGCTTTTTAATATTTTTTATAGGTATATCCTTCCAATAATGTTATAGTGAGAAAACTCCCAAAATTTCAGCCAGATCGATCAATAACTTTTTGAGCTACAATATGAGCAGTTTTTCAAAAGACGCCTGAAGGAACACCTTGTAACCCCGCCGTATGTTTTGTTTGAAAAAGAAAAAAAAGTTTAACACTTGGAAGTTGTAATAAGATAATGTCAAAATTTAAAAATGATGCGATTATTTTATCACCTTTGAAAAAAATCATGAAAAAAGATTTATTTTCGGGCGTCTAAAGTGAATCCCCCCTTAAACATGTCAAATTTAGTGCAAAAAAAAGTATTTGCGGAGAATTTTACTGCACGAGTATATTGAAAAAAAATCTGCAACTGAAGCACACAGAATTCTTGTTGAGACTTACGGCAACTATGCTCTGTCAGAAACAACATCCTGATATTGGTTTAGACGCTTCAAAAACAATGATTTTGATGTGTTAAATTGGAGAAATTACTTACTTCATGAAGACTCACGTTGGACGCTAGCTGAACTTGCAAAATCATTAGGGGCTGATCACACGACAGTTTCGAAACGTTTTAAAAGCAGTAGGAATGATTTTTTTTCAAACAAAGCTTTAATTGTTACGAAAATACAGCGAGACCTTATTCAACATCCCAAGAATTATGTTCACCAAATAAAGATCATCAAACGTTTTATGATCACGGATAAAAAATGCTTTTTTTGTTATGTGCATTTGATTTCTTTGGAGCCTTTTAGGGGGAAGCATTTTAGGACATTAACGCTCTCAGGTTGTCACATTGAAAACACGGCGACTGACAGATTCTCGAGGATCTTGCCACTGTCGATATGGAGAAAAGAGCCGGTCGTAAATCCCGATCGAATAGGGCTCATGATTCGAGCTAAGGGGGTGGTCGTCATACCCCTTCTGCTCTTTCCGAGTGTTCCCGGTTATTACGGCCTCACGTTAGGGGAACACGGGAACTGGGTGTATTTTGTGAAAAATACCTATCCGAAGGTGACGATTTATCACAAACAGAAAGCACCCGCGCCTATTTTCACCCTCAACTCGTGGACCAATATTACCCTGATGTACGTATGATGATCAGCTGCACTGGGCATTCTGAATCAATGAAAGCAGTAGCTAAGTGCTCCAGTTAGGATTTATTATTTGCGTTGTAATATCACTCGTTTGATATCTATTTACATGATAAGTTACAAAGGAACTTTGAGGCAAGATCATTAATTGAAGAATTAAATAACCACAATAATCAAGGAAAACAAACCGAATAAAAAAAACGGAATAGGTCAAAATGCTGTATAACAATGGTAAGAAGCATTTTTATTGTCAGATTTTAAATTAATTAATAATCTTGCCTCAAAGCTTCTTATCGTCTCATTTTTCATCTTTTTTTGTTTATAACTTTTTTATTATTAATATTAGCGCAAAAAGTTATTAATCAAAGTTATAAAGAATTGTATCAACTACAAAAAAGCTCCCTACAAAATTTTTGTCGGCCTCACGATTATGGAGATAAATTTAAAACAAAACCCGGCCGTTCAAAACGAATGAGATTTAAGAGCGATGATGATTGATAATTACGAAATAATCATTGAAAAACTAAACAACATAATAAGAAAAGAAACTGCTGCGAGAAATAACATTATTAGCCATTTTTGTTAATACCGACGTAACCTGCTCACCTTCCATTACCTCCCTTCACAACGCTGAAAAATCAACAAAAACAAACCGAATAAAAAAATAGGTTAAATTGTTTATAACAAAATTCTCTATAAAAAATCTAAGGAGCATTTTTATTGTCAGATTAAAAAATGAATTAATAAGCTTGCCTCAAAGTTTTTTATCCCCTAATTTTTCACCTTTTTTGTTTATAACTTTTTTATTATTAACGTTAGCGCAAAAAGTTATAAGTAAAAGTTATGCATAATTGTATCAACTATAATAAAGCTCTCTACAAAAATTTTCTCAGCCTAACAGTTACGGAGATAAATTTAAAAAAATGATCGCACCCTTCATTTCAAGATGGCGGCCGTTCTACCACCAATAACGTCCCGTAAACTGAGTTCCACACTCATGGTCGACCCCCCTCCACGTAAAATAGCATTCTATCCAAAATTTTCAGCAAAATCACCATTTAATCGTACTATTTATCCATGGAACTAGGTGGTACAATAACACGATAAACGTCCTCTGGAATGAAACTCTGATCTTTCACTACGAGCACACCCATCCGTTGCTATTTTATTTCTTCTCTTTGGCCGTCGATCCTGGAGGATGGGCCACTTGGGTAGCGAATTGCGTACCGGCTGGTAAGACACTCCATTCGCTCACGTGTGTGTCAGAAATGGATTTTCTGGTTCACCTGTAAAAACAGTCAACAATTAAGTCAGATATGATTGGAGCTAGCGAAACTGATTAACATTGAGTATTTACCGAACGGCATCCTCATGCCGATGGACCATTAATCCCTTTAAGGGGTCTTCTTACTTTAGACGCTAAAAAAGGATATTTTCATGATTTTTTATTGGGAGGTTTATATTATAGATATTGATATAAAAGTTGTTACACTTAATAAATACACTTTCGAAATACATTTAAAAATTTGTATGTATTTTTGCAGCCCAGACAAATTTTAAACACGTTTTTGTCGAAACAACGTTCTTCGACGGCTTGTTGATAAAATCTTCGAACTACTGAACCGATCCTTATGAAATGTTAACCACATATTCTTTACAACTATAGCTATAGCGCATATCAAGGATTTTTTTTTAATTTCAATTTTTACTATTTTTTGCCAAAAAGCGTTAACAAAAAGGTTTTTTTTCGAAAAATGTCATTAATATACCCTCTATGTCTAAAACCGTTTTTTTTTTTGTTTCGAATGATCTATGCCCGAGATTTCATCAACAGCGCAGACCTACCATTTTTTAGGACATTTTTGTAACTATCATTTTCGTCTATAAATAGTGACTTAAATGAATATATATTTTTGTATGTATTTCAAAAGTATATTTTTAAGTCTAACAACTTTTATATCAATATCTATAATATAAACCTATCAAAAAATTCATGAAGATAGTCTTTTTCGCGTCTAAAGTGAGAAGATCCCTTAAGGGCATGTACAAGGTCAACATAACCTCACAATTTTCCAACCCAATTTTCTCATAGATGATTAATTTTTCAGGAAAAACAAAGCATTAAGCTCTGGAGAATTCCCTGAGGCAGAGCATGATGATTTCCTTTTGCCCTAAATATTATTTATCTCTGAGAAATCTCTGTTCGAAAATTTCAGCTATCTCTCTCGCACTCATATGTCACGTGGTAGATCTTCTACTTCGCCTTAAAGGAACAGTTGTATTTTCTCGCACTTGACAGATGTGGATTTAGAATAATTTCATCGTGAAAGCATGCACAATGAATTGATTATTGTTGACAGACATCGACGGCGATCCGGAGGATGGTGGATGGTCGGAATGGAGCCCATGGGTATGCAGCGCGAGCTGCGACGGTGGCGTCGGGACTCGCAAACGTGTTTGCAACAATCCCGCGCCGAATGTGAAAGGAGAACCCTGCCTGGGTCCGGACGTTATGTCGGGACGTTGCAACACCATCATATGCGGTGATATAACCGACGGTATGTCTATCACGAGTAAAACTAGTCTCAAAATCACACTGTGAAGAAAAGAAGAGAAATTATCCGAGTATCGGCGATCTCACATGCTAAGCAGCGTTTGCCTACGCCAAAACTTGGATGGGTGACCGCTCAGTGGCTCGCGCGTGGCCTACTGGGCGGAAGGAAATTTTACTGACTTCGTTTGAGTCTCTCAGAAACGGGAAAAAGTCAAGTGGCAAGGGTGGGCTGAATGTGAAAGGGGGTTCGTAAAGTCTGAAAAGAAATACGAACGATGATCAGAACTAATAATAGCAAATTATGAACGTTCCTTAAGGGGCTGCGTCTGTCTGGAGGCCCGAAAAAAATGGCCAAATTCCGATTTTTTTTCTCGTAAACGATTGGTGAAAAAGAAACGCCATTTGTTCAACTAAAGGGTAGGACAAAGTGACTTTATTTTGGCACCCCACCAATTATTGACACTTGTCTCCTACCTACACAGTGGTCCTTAAAGTGCCAATAATTGGGCACCTTAGCCTACATATGTTGAGAGCCTTTAAAAAAAATCACCAAAAAATACAGAAAAACAATAACAACAAAACATGGCGGCCGACAGATGATACCGTTTTCAAAGTCGGTGGACATGATATGTCGAGTACCACTTGATGGATTGTTTCCAAATTTACAGGAGACACGATTAAATGCACTTAGAAGTCGTTGACGATCTCACTTTTTTTAAATCGATCTTTGTTTTTTAATAGTTACGTAAAAACGACGACTTTTTTCACAGATTTTGTACACTCGAGTTTCAATTCGTTGCCGCCTTGTTTAAAAAAATGATTTCAAAAATTGACGATCGTCAACAACTCGTAGTTATTGTCAACTTGAATAACCCGTTTGGTTTTTAGATTTCAGATGGACCGTTTGAACTAGACAGTGTCCACCGCCAAGCGTTTCGAAAAAATGTCATCATCTACTGGCGGCCATGTTTTTCTTTTTTTTCTGAATGTTTCGGTGATTTTTCTAAAGGCTCTCAACATATGTACCGTTGTGTTAAAAAAATGTGTTTCTTTCTCACCAACCGTTTACCCGGCAAAAATCGGAATTTTGCCGTTTTTTTCGGTCTTCTGGGTAGATGTAGCCCCTTAATATCAATATTATAAGTGTCATAAAAAAAAGTGTCGGAATTATCGAACTTTGCGGGCAGACACGGTCAGCCTGATCAAACGAAGAATCCGTCGAAATCACACGGCACTCAGCGTGAAGGAGGGCCACGAGATAACGATTCCTGCCGATCCGGATATTATAAAAGCCATAACTACCGAATCACCGGATTCTGAGGTCGAGTGGTCGCACAATGGAATATTCCTGTACCCCGACGACAGACTCGAGATCGAGGATAACAATATCGGTAAGGCAATCTCGACAGATGCATTTTTACTTGATCGATCGATGAATCTTTTACGCCGTCGAACGATCAATCGATTCCTATTCTGATCGCCATCTTTCTCGTACAATTATTCGATACCGGTGCCCAAATAGTTAGGCATGCCGATTTTTACCGATTTTTACCGATGTTTACCGATTTTTACCGATTTTTTACCGATTTTTACCGATTTTTTACCCATCAAGTGAAGTCAAAGCGACCACCGTGATTATCACGTTATTCGGCAGTTATAAAGAAAGCAGAAGTGAATGATTCGGGCGTTTACACGCTCACGTTCCAACGCCCGGGCGGTACTCACATGATATTCAAAATGGCGACTCTCGTCGTTTATCCGGTTAAGAGCGTCGTCACTATGCGGGAAACTCTGCCGATAAGCGTCGTTTGCCACTGCGTCACTCTCGGTTACTTGTACGCCGATCTCAAAATTTCATGGACCATAGGACAAAAATTGTGGAAAAGCTACGGCACCACGTTACCGATATCCGTGAGTTTTCCATTCGAGAAATTTGTTTTTTTTTTCACCTTCACGGTACGACGGTAACTTGCTGCCCAAAGGTGAACGTCGACTCTGTTCCCGCTTTGAACAAATCGCACCGAGGGCTCTGGGAGTGTCTCGTCGAGCAGGACGATCTTGGATTCAAGTGGACGACGAACGCCATTTTGGTGAACGGTAAAATCGTCGTCGTTTGGATCCCGTCTCGAATGTTCCGCCTCGAATGACCACGCTTGTTTTCACTATTCGATTCGGCAACGAATTTCAAATTTACAGTGATAGGACCACCGAATTGGCGAACCCACCTGATGGAGGACGAATTTACGAAACCGATTTTCGGCTGGATGCCGAGCGAGGCTTTCGTCGCTGTCTCGGCCCTCGTTATCTTTCTCACACTCACCGCGTGCATCCTCGTTGGCATTGTCTTCTATTCGAGGTGCGCAAACTCTCCTTCCCCTCCGAAATTAAAAAAAAAAACATCTGAGGTAGTTGACCCAGTAATCGTCACCTCAAGCAGATCGCTTGACTTTTCACATTTATGTAGCTCAACTTGAAAAGTGAATAGAAGTTATTTTAAGGGGTTACGCCACAAACGGGTATGAAATCAAGTGCTAATTTAACCATTTTTTCGTATGAAAAAGTAATTCACTCATCAAATTAATTACACATCTATTTAGTATGAATATCAAGCTGTTAAAATTTTTCTTCGATGTACAAAATGGCCGGCTACTAATATTTTCTTTTGTTTTTTTTGAGGCGCTCCGCGGCGTGATATTTACCATCCACAATTTTTTACCTAGAACAAAAAACAAAAATTCTCGTCAATCTACATTAGAATACCTAGAGAAAAAAATTGTTAAATTCGCCCATGACTGTGGCCTAAGGCCTTAAGTAGTAACAGGTGAAATCTAGTCCGCGGGTCTATGAAATATTTCTATTGGCCATGTCTCCCTTATGGCTAACTCCCCCCCCCCCCCCCCCCCCACGGATCTGCACGAACGACGAATTTTGACACAAAACCTCGTCTAATGTGTAAACATGATCACTGATCCGACCACCATGCTTGTAATAAAACGAAATCGGTAAGTTCAGATTTCGAAGATCGGGAAAGTATCGAGTTCCGAAAGTCAACGTGGCCGAGATGGAAAAAGTGCCGGTTCCAAAGGCCCCGTTGAGAGGATCAAAGACGATCGGCACTCAGCACGATCAGGAGGACAATAAGCATCGTCGTTCGCGGCAGAAGGACGAGAGCCCGGAACGGAAGAGGCTCATGGACGATTCTCCAACGGACGACTGAGCATATCCTCGCCGAGATTTCGAAAAGCGATTTTTCCAAGCATCTCGCTATCTCTCGCTAGCTTTCAACCACTAATCAGCTGATGAAAATGATCGATTTATCGATGTTAATCCAGTGTGTAAAGTCAGTAAGAAAACGTAAAACTTACGATCGCATTAGCTCGTCGATATTCCCCCGTACAAATATACACACTTATACATAGATACGAGTTGATTTTTTTTTTCTCAAATTTTGCAAAAACCGTGCCTTCCTATACGTATATTTATCGATGCGAAGTGTAAGAAGATCGAGACAGGCGGGGTTCCGTACGGCAGGATCATGCAAAAACAAGTTATCAGCGGTTATATATGCTCTCGTTTCGCTTCTTTCGTTTTTTCACCTCAAGTCTCTTGGCCATGATACAGCTCGATGTCGTGTTCGTTTTCGTCGTTGTTTCTCTCGCCGCAGAGCTCTCCTCGCGTTGGACCACGCGAGCTACAAGGTATGTGTAATCGTGATCCGGTGGCAGTCCTTCGACTCGTTCGTTTACTCGCCTCCTCAAGACTCTGCTCTCCTTTTTATTTTTTCCACCATCCAAATGCAAACTTGCGTCAGGAGCTTGATGCCGATTTCGAATTGAAAAGAAGAAAAAAACAACACCCACGATTTATCCCAATCACGCTTAAATTTTTCGAAATTTCCACGAGCATCTGGAGTTACCAAAATTTACGGATCATCCTTCTGCCTCGGTAACTTTTATTACAAATTCTTTTTTTTCATTATTTTCTTATCCAAATTCTCAAACTTTTTTATTTCATTCTTTTCTCTGAAATTTCTATCTCCAAGGACTTTTTTTATCCTCGGTCATCTTTTCCCACGTGTTTACTGTACGAAATCTAACGAAACGTCTGGCTCTAACAGCCTCCGCGCAAAAAAAAATTGATTTTTTCACAATCGCCGGGAAGGGAGGGCGGGAGTTGTTGCACAGACTCGAAGGCTGCAATCCGTGGTTGCTTTGATCAGGCAGATGTAAGGACAACGCTTCGAAAGGACGAGAAAAGAAGAGGCGGAAGAAAATCTACCGAGGGATAAAACAAATGTAACGAAACAACAGGTCATCGCACGAGGTTTTTTAATTTTATTTGTTGAATATATAAAATGCATCAGACAAGTACCTTTTTTATAATTAATATTCTTTGTTTCTTTTTATTTTCGAATTGGACGAGTTACGAAATTGCCCTCGTCCAAAAACCGGCGTCTTTTATTTGAAGTTCCATATATATATATAACAAGCAGGAACAAAAAAGGCGCGAAAAGGGTGGCCAAGAGGCGCGAGGATTTTTCTCTTTCTCGCCCTGTCCCTCTCTCTTGCGCTCCTCCGTGTCTGTCCTAAAAGTAACATATATACATACACATACGGACACACACACACACACACGCACACACACACACACACACACACACACATATATATAGAGAGAGAGAGAGAGAGAGAGAGAGAGCCACAAAGTCCAAGTAAATATGGAGCTCATACGGGAGGTGAATCCGACGGGCAGCAGGTTGACAGGCGATCGGTCCGGTCCGCCTCTCTCCTTCGAGCAACCAAAAAAAGGCGTATTGCATATACCCAAAGGCATTAAGCTCAACGCCCTTCTGACAGTGAGACATCTGTATACAAATGCGGCGAATATGTAGGAAGTGCGGCAAAGGGTGGTAAAGCCGCGAAGTTGCGTCGCATGGATGTGTCTGCCGATGTGAGTGAGCGAGAGAATAGAACGAGGGGGACAGGAGAGAAGAAGATCCAGATCGGCAAGTGGAGTAGAGGGAGATAAACCGCTCGGGGCATGCTCCTCTTGCCTGAAAATAAGAAAATCTGAGAAAGATGCTCTTCTTGATTCTTCCTTTTGCTCTGCTTCATTCGCGAAAGATATTTATGTGGATATATATGTATATATATATATTCTATATATATATATATATATATATATATATATATATATATATATATATATATATATATATATATATATATATAGAAAGAGAGGGGGAGAGAGAGAGAGGGAGGGAGGGATGGAGAGATAGGGAGGAGAGGAGGCAGCGGAGCGACAGGTGCCGAGAGAGAATCGCCCACGTGGTCTCTCTTCCCTTCTCGAAGGAGGCTGGGCGCGCGCCCGTTCTCCATCTCTCCCTTTTTCCTCGCTGAAGGAAAAAAGGGAGAGACCGCAAGAAGAAGAAGACGATGAAGAAGCGGAGACCGGGAGAGCGGCTGCCTTGTGATGCGGGATGGCGCGAGGTATGCTCTCCTTCAATCTCCTCCCAATAAACATATTTTTCCCTCTGCCCTCCACTCCTTTTCCCCCCTCCCGTGGAAACGCTCCTCAATCTATGCGGGCATTTCCCGCAGCTAGACAGTCACCACTGCCACGGGAGTGCAGAATCGGAGAGGGAGGAAATGATAACGAGAAAAGAAGACATAAAGGGCGGGAGGGAGGGGGTAGCGGAGGTGAGATCCAGATAGCACCAGGGGGGAGTAGCCAAGAAGAAAAGAGCGAAAGGGAGCGCGAAAGGAGAAAGAGAGCGGAAAGAAGAGGGGAGCTGGACCGCTCCCGTTGTGGAGCACGAGGCCCGTCGCGGGCCCCGACATCAAGACGCGCACACACGGCCCGATCAACGGGAGTGGGGCCAGAGAAGAAAACGATCCATGAAGAAGAAGCAGGAGAAAAGGAAGATGAAAACGGTGAAGGAGGAGGAGGAAGAAGTAGGGGAAGAGGACTACCCATTCGGTAGCAAATGCTGCTGGTATAACCCGTCGCAAGGTCAAGATCAGTCGGTTAATCCCATCCAGTCAGCCGAGGGCCTTGCACCTTGCACGTCGAACGAGCGACAACACCGTCCTACGCCCGAAAACATCATCGAAAAATCCCTACACCCTCCTCAAAAGCTTCACGGATAACGCGAAACCAAAAAAGTTCGGGACGATTTTCCGGAAAAAGCGAGTGAGGCCTCATTCGGCTGGACGGCAGCGAATCTGTGAATGAACTCGACCACGACGAGTCTCGTAACTTGGCAGTGACGTTTTTCGTTTCGTCTTCCGGTTGGACGATCGCGCTACGTCTCAATATATCGCGTATGAGAATATTCGGCGGTGGAAAGGGGTAAATTGATGGTGAAAGATCGCTGTGGGCTCTTCAAAAAGTCGTCGACTCGAAGGGCCCCATAAGCTTGTTATGGAAACGTGCGTCCTCATACCGAGGGAATTCTCATTGGTGCTGAAGCCGAACGATCGTGCGCGTTGCAAAAACAATGTTTACAAGCATGACGGCACCTCGGTGGTTGGTGACGTACGAATATCCGTTTGGTCCAACGTCTTCATACCCGCTGGCACTCTCATTTATCCCTTTCAAGGATCCATCAGATTCGACAAGATCGATCTCTACTCACTTCTCGATGACAATGACGTGAGTACAGCGGGCGTAATGTTAGAAAGGAAAGGAGATGAGCTGACAGTGGGTTATCGGATAATCCAGTTTTTAATTCGAACGGATTTCGTGCAGTCTGGATGCAATGACAAACTTATGATTCTTTGATTCCATTCCTTGCCTAGGAGATCACGAGTTACGTCAAAGACGAGAAAGTAATTGAACGTTCTCGCAAACAAAGCTTTTTCGTTACTACGCGTTATTGAGGACCTAGTCGTCCTATTACATATAAGTTGAAGAACATTAGCTGATAATGACTACGAATCAGTGAATTGATGATGACATCAAACACTCGCATCAATCGATAATCTGAAGAAGCTATTCAAAATTTGCGAGCATGCAGTTCTAAGCCGAACATAAGTACATCGGGCCTAATATATTAAATGAAAGTTGATGAGTAGTAAAGGTTTGATTCGATAATAACATATGAATCAGAGCGTAGCAATATTATGATTTGATGTATGATTTTCAATTCGGACACATTTCGGGCAACTCTAGATGCAGAGGCAAAAAGAAATGTCGAATAACAGCGTGCAATGACAAAGTTATGATTCTGTTATTCCATTTCTTGCCTAGATGATCGTGATTTACATCAAAGGCAAGAAAGTAATTAAACATACTCGCAATCAAAGTATCTTTGTTATTACTCATTATCTAGAGTCTACTCGTCCAAATGAAATGTAAGTTTAAAAAACATTAGCTAATGATGAGTCTAAATCAGTTGATTGATGATGACATTAAGCACTCGCATCAATTGATAATCTAAAGAAGTTGTCTAAAAACTGCGATGATGCAATCTCGCCATTCAAAGCTTGACGCAAGTATATCAGGCATAACGTTTTTAAAGAAAGCACATGGGTAGCAAACGTTTGATTCGATGATCCCATGCAAATAAGAGCGTAGCAGTATTATGATTTGATGTATGATTTTTAATTCGAACAAATTTCATGAAACTCTTGATGCAAAGGCAAAAAGAAATGTCGAATAACAGCGTGCAATTACAAACTTAAGATTCTATGATTCTATTCCTAGCCTAGAAGATCGCAATTTACATCAAAGTCAAGAAAGTAATTAAACGTTCTCGCAATCAAACTGTCTTTGTTACTTCTTATTATTTAGAGTCTAATCGTCCAATTGAAATATAAGTTTAAAAAATATTAGCTAAATGACTATGAATCAGTGGATTGATGATGGCATTAGCACTCACATCAATTGATAATCTGAAGAAGTTGTCTAAAAACAGCGATCATACAATTTCGCCAATCAAAGTTTGATGACGCGAGTACATCGAACATAATATTTTTAAAGAGAGCATATCATTAGCAAACGTTTGATTCGATGATGTTATACAAATCAGAGCGTAGCAATATTATGATTTGACGTATGATTTTTAATTCGAACAAATTTCAGGCAACTCTAGCCACAAAGGCAAAAAGAAATGTCGCATAACAGCGGGCAATGACAAACTTATGATTCTATGATTCCATTCCATACCTAGAAGATCGCAAATGACTTCAAAAATAACAAAGTAATTCAACATTTTTGCAATCAAAGTTGATTTGTTCTCACTCATTGTTTAGAGTCTAATCGTCCTGTCGGAATATTAATTAAAAACCATTAGCCGATAATGATTGCTAATCAGTGAATCGATGACGAAATCAAACACTCGCGTCAACTGATAATCTGAACAAGTTTTCCAAAAATTGCGATCATACAATTTCGCCACTCGAAATTTAACGACGTACAATGAAAAATGACGACGGATAAAAACGGTACCTGGTAAAGCTTTCAGGGTTTACAGTTACCTCGTAGGTGTCAAGGAGTCAAGAAAATTAAGCGGGCAAATGAAAAGCATTTTTATTGATTATCGATAGGTGCCTATAGCTGCTGTCTCGCCTTATAAGATGAACACGTGCATTAACTGGCCAGCTTTCGTTTCCTTTTATTTTATTTTCTTCTTTCTTCACACTCTCGTGGGCGAATCTCATTAAGCGATCCACTTACAGATTAGGCGAGAATACGGCTGCTACGACGAGGTCTCCTTCTCGAACTACAATCTCAACAAGCGCCAGTGCAATTGGATAAGATTCTTGCGCATTGTTAAGACGTACAACGAGCAAGTCAATCTGATCGGCACGAAGGTGAAGGGTGAGTATGGTAAAAGTACTCGGGCTCCATTGAACATTTATCAAGCGTCGAATGGCTTATCAAGATCGTCGACAAAGATCGGCAATTCATTGACGCCGGTAGTCGAAAATGGAAACGAAATGCAGCTCGCGGTTGTCCAATCAAAAAATCAATTAACGAAGATTAATGCAAGGAAAATATTTCAGTAATAAAATCGACAGTAGAGAACGCCCCATCGGTGTGCGATTGAGGCGATCGCCCATGACAAGCACCGTTGGCCTGGGCCAATACTTGGATGGGTGACCTCTATGACGTGCATTGGCTTGCGTGGGGACTAAAAATCAATATTATTTTGAAAAATCGTATTTCTATTTCAGATACAAATATTTAAACATTCAAAATAAAATCAAAAATATTTCAGCAAATAAAAATATGTCCATTTTGGAAGATAATCGCGTAATAATAATTCCAGGGCAGCATTGCAACAATATTTGTCAAAAAATGGGCACCTATCAAATTTCAGTTTTATTTGCGTAATAATTCAAATACTCTGATCAATGACGTTTGAAGTATTTAGTGGTACGCATCTATTCGTGAATACTCGTCACATCAAATAAGCTTGAATTTGAATAAATCAAAACAGAATTTCATTGAAATGTCTTCCAGGTGAGCCAATATTCGAAGTGATCAAAGACATTCAGCCGGACACTGAGCTTGTTGCTTGGTTTCTCTCCGCCACCCATCAAGATTTCGTCTTCATATCGCGCGACGTGTGCTCACGATCGGCAATTTACAGATGCACCATTGACTCGATTTTAGCAGGTGAGCGTTCGAAAATGAAACACTTTTTTCTTATTCGATGAAGTCATAAATATTTTTAAAGCGATGCAAAATTTGAATCATTCCAGCGCGAATGGGATCAAACGGGAGATTTTTTTTTAACCGATAACTTCGATCACATTTAGCCAAATGATTGTGATAACTAATTCAGGACAATACGTTTTACTCGTATGCTTATTCGAATAATTATATGAATGATATGCAACGAGAATTAATTCTTCCTAAACGCTCAAATTTTTTCGCCAATTTAAGCTGTAAGAATTACTTATACGTTTTTACGCGTTTATTATTAAAGATTTAGGACCTTCGTTTGCAAAAAAAAGGCTTCCGATAGTGGAGAAAAGTAAAGAAATGAGAAAAGAAATCGTTGCATTCCAACGATGCAAACTTCAACGTCATTAATTGTCCCTCAATAGTAAAATAATACAATTGGATGGTATTCCAAGTATTATGAAATTGTTCGTCAAACAATTATACAAATAATACTTATCGCCACCATCGGAATGATTACACGATATCCCAAATATAGTATAATTATTTGCGAAACAATTATTTGAAAAATAATTCTTTCTAAAGAACGTTCGTACACTGGCATTTTTTCAAAATACATTTTTATAAAGATATTAATTGCAATATTTGAAGAATATTTCGCGAAAAAAATGGTACTCTTTTAGGATTTCGAATCTACACTAAAGAACGCTTTGGTATTTTGTTCCAAATTCGATCTTAAAAATTGGAAAATTTCCACGGTCAAGGGCTTCGGCGAATAAAATGATGAAAGGCAATTTAAAAAAATACTACTAGTGTGACGGGATTTTGTATTAAAAGAAATTTTGGGGGAGGACGCCCTGCGACGGGCCGAAAAAAACGGGTCCTTTTTTCGGCCCGTCGGAGGGGATCCTGCCGTAAAAACGGGTAGACAAAAAAATGGATCGTTTTTTTGTAATTTTTTGTCAACTAGATTATTTATTTGGGATTTCAATCGTTCATTTTAAAATCAATTTCATTTATTTTGGATGAGTTCAATGTATGTTTAATGCGTTATTAAGCATACATTGAACTCATTAGTCCCGATATTCTCATCACAAAAATATGAAGGGAAAACGACCCGTTTTTTGGCCCTCCCTCAAAAACCGGGTAGACAAAAAAAACGGGTCGTTTTTTCCTATTTCTTGTCCACTAGATTATTTATTTGGCATTTAAATAAGTAATGTTAGTAAGTATTCATTAAGCTTATCAGTCTCGGTAGTCTCACCACCAAAATATGAAGGAATAAGAGCACATTAGTTTATATTTATATTCGTTTATATTCGTACCTTCGTTGCGAATATAAACAGTTTATAGTTTTTGCCGAATATCTTATGAACGAATATGTTATTTACACGTTCTACCTCATAGAGGAAGCAGCACTCAAAAACAATCGAGCTTTTCACCGATTAACGTTAATGTATTATATATTATTTTCTTTAGACGTAAATATATCGAATAAAATGTCAACTCCAAAGTTTCCGTAAGTTCGCCGACTACGTTAAAAAAAATTAATCGTTATATTATCGCACAATCTTTTGGAAAGAATTGCCAATTGAGCTGCAATTTGATTGCCAATGACAGCAGCAAAAAAAATCAAGATATTTCGCGCAAAGTTCACAACTTGTCACGAGAAACGATATTCGTTTATAAAATCAAGCCATTTAAATAAAATTGTTAAAACCATAATCGTTGATTTTCAATAATTTATTTCTCTATATTTTTATCTGTCTATTTCTTATCCACGTCTATTTTTATTCGAAATAACTTTGCTCGTTTATTAAATAAAGTAGTTTAAATAAAATTATTCAAACTGAAATCGTTGATTTTCAATAATTTATTTCTCCATCCTTCTATGTCTATTTCTTATCTACGTCTGAAAAAAATCAGCATTCTTCAACATTCATCGTTAAAAGGCTAAATCCACAAGGAGGTAATAGCAGTTTGAGCACTTTTTCGAAAAACGACGGAATTTTTTTTTCGCTATGAGCTGTCGCAACTGATCACAACTATTAATATTCAATCGAGGGAGGCTGACATTTTGTATTAATTCCACAAGGTATGGGATTTTTAAATTTCCGCAAACACGCAATAAAATAGGGCATTTTTCAATATTTCGTCGCCTATATTGAGGGTGGGAGGTGGGGGATTTATTGAAGAACCCTTCCTGAATACAATGCCGAAGAGAAATTGGAAAGGTCATCTCCCCCTCTCCCCCTGCAACCGTTGTTTAGGTTTGTTTGGGTTGTTATTAGGGCCCCAAAAATAATCAACGTAGTACGATTGCAGTTCATTTAAATATATTTAAAAACTACGTTTCGTGTCTTTGGGGGCCTCCGCCTCCGCAGGGGCTCTGCCCCTTTCCCCGCTGGGGGATGCAACACCCCCCCCCCCCCCCCCAAACTTCTGCGTGCCCGCATCAGACACCTTCCGCATACAACACACAAAAACAGAGGGTATTTAGAAAGGCTTCTTTTGTAAATCCCCCCCCCCCCCCAACCAATATAGGTGTTTCGAAAATGTTTGAAAATATGCTTTTATAACGTGTTTTCGTGAACTTCAAAACCTTTTCATATGAGAGTGACCGCTGCGATTTATTTTCGGTATTGCATTTAGAAAGGCTTTTTCATAGATGCCCCCCCCCCCGCCGCCAATGTAGGCGCCAAAATATTTAAAAATGCCCTAATTCCGTGATGCCGTAATTCCGTGAACTTCAAAATTCTATAACTTCCGAAATTAATGGAAGGTGCCTCCCCCGACGGAGGATATATCTCAATATATCGTATATTCTCAATATAATGGAAAAACAAGTTCACGGTGAAAAAAAAATGTCCCGTCGTTTTTGGGAAAAGTCCTCAAACTGCATAATTACCCACATGGGTAATAGACCCTTCGTTTTTTTGTCTCTCTCCCCAGTTCCCATATGCAAGTGATCAACAGACCTCCACTTCGGGTCCTCGAGTTCTTTGCTCCTGCGACTTTGGCTTCTTTTGTGTGTCTTTTGGCGTTTTTCTTTCCCTTTGATGTACCACAAAACTGCCCGATCTCAAGTCTTTTGCTCTCGTCTCTACCCCTCCACCGAGGCCCTTTTTTCCTCTTGCTTGCGCCAAGTTCTTTCTCAATGCTCTCAATACTGCCAAACATTTGTTCTCCCGCTCTCGCGTTTCCAACTTCGGAGTCCTTTCTTCGCTTCTCTCTCTCTCTCTCCCTCTCTCTCTCTCATGTGGCATCTCTGGAAGCATCGTACGACAGTCGAAAGAGCCGCGGGAGGGCCGGGGGATGCCGGAGATGCACGAGAACTGCAGTAGAAACGGCAACGCAACTAAGGACCGTCTATGCACTGCGGCAAATCCACGCATCCATTGTACTGTCTTTTATTCCACTCCTTTGGGAAAAGAGGACTCGCAAGAGAAAGAGAGAGAGAGAGAGAGAGAGAGAGAGAGAGAGAGAGAGAGAGGGTGGGAGAGAGGAAGCGGGACAGAGAGGGACAGGAAGGGACCGAGAGAAAAGAGAAGGAAGGAAGAGGGGGACAGTAAGGGAGAAACGGTGGAGGACCCTACCATACACACATTTGAATCACCAAGAGCTCGGTCACTTGATCTGGCCGACAAAAATTCCGACTCTCTTGTATTTGCATTTCAGATTTGTAGGTAGCCTTATCTCTCTCCCTCCCTTTCTTCCTTCCTCTCTCTCTCTCTCTCTCTCTCTCTCTCTCTCTCTCTCTCTCTCTCTCTCTCTCTCTCTCACTCGGTCTTCTTATTCACCTTCTTACTTGTTCTCGTATCTTTCTTTTCGCCTTTTTACCTCCCTCCTTTTTTCTCCATCGTCTTTTTTTATATTATTTTCGATTGCGCGGCGATTGTCCTGTGGCGGCGCGAGTCATGTTGCAGAGAAACGTAGAGTCAAACAGGGAGCGATAGAGAGCGAGTGAGAGAGCGGAGCAAGGGGAGAATCAAAGCGAAAGAAGGAATTACGAATTCACGTGTCCATACGAGAAGCGAGACCACCCTTGGAAAGCTCTTCCATTTTGCGAACTTTTTTTCATGTCCAATTCTCTCCCTCTCGCTCTCTCTCTCACTCTCTCTCTCTGTGTGGTGACTTGTTCGGTCCTTTTGGCGTACAATGCGTATATTGTGCTCCTTCATGAGGATAACTGTCATTTCGGCAATGGCATTTTATCGAGATACAGAATTTACAGTTAGAAAATAATATTCAATGTTACCGATTGTTTGACAAAAATCGTATAAACAAATGTGTATATATATATATGTGTGTGTGTGTGTGCGTATGCATGTATGTATGCATGTATGTATGTACGTATGTATATTTGTCCATTCGTGTTTTTGTCATTATAGAATAATTAAAAAATATATATATTATTTAATTACACCTTATATATTATAGAATAAATAACATATGTATATTTTTTATGACTTGATTTTTCAAATTATGCGAAATATATATATATATATATATATATATATATATATATATATATATATAAGTAATGAAAAAAAGATTTAATTATATATATACAGACACAGAGTGACAATTATAATGTGGTCATGTGCTTGGCAGAGAAAAATATGATTTTCAATAGATTTTCAAGTCCTCTTTGAAAGAAAATAGAGCGTATTTTGGTGATGAGCAGTATTTGCCAGAAAAATGGAGCATTGTTGAAAAAAAAACACAATTCCTGTTTGAGTATAGCAGGATGAAGATAATTGAATTCCGAATACGAAAAAGTCCTGAAAAACTTGCTATGTGTATCTCGTCATTGAGAAAGAAATTATCGAAAATGCATTCTAAAATGGATAAATGGAATTTCATTTAATAAAAAAAAAAAGTTTTCCGGGAGTGTTGCGTATTTGGAATTCAACGGGTTGCACCTCCTGGACGAAAGAATAAGGAATTTTCGTGCATTTTTTCTGGGAAAACGTATGCAGTATATTTTCAATTTTTTTTTGGTTTTATTTATCCAAGAATATGATTTTGAGTACCTTTTACAATTTTCGTATTGAAAAATATTTATAAATGTGGTGGATACTATGGTTTGTGCAGACAGCTGTTTGAAATGACTTGTTTGGTCGCGGTGACCACTGTTACTTGGAAACGAATTATCCAAAATAAGGAACGAAATCAAACGCATTTAGTTTTTGCAGAACATTGTCTAGTGCTTGGAAGAAAGATTCAATATCATTTTTTTTTTAAAGTAGTCGCCGTCCAACGTATCGATTTTCGGTGAAAAAAAAAACCCTCTATTTTCGGTGATAAAAAGAACTATGCATGGAGAAAAAATTCCTTCGTTCCAGCACTGCTTTTTCCTATGTATAAGAAGCTTGTAAAATGTGAAGTTTATCGGTGCAGTGATTTTTTAGATAACGTGGTCACTGATCTTGAAAAGTCATTTTAATAAAAACGCGTTTACAGTTCACCGGGTCGCAGAACCTATCTATATTTTCGAAAAGTTACATTTTGAATATCCGTCGACAATAAAAAATCGATATTTTCAAAAATCCCACTAGGTGGAAGCCCTTAATTATCTCCATTATGCTGACTTCAAGACGGAATTTTGATTTCTTTCCAGACTGCTTAATTTTTTCTGGTAAACACTACTCGTCACAAAAATACGTAAAATTTTTTTCTTATAGAGGACTTGAAAAACGATAAAATATTATATTTTTTTTATCGCACAATCTCCGCGGCCGAGCCTTAAAAAATGACATGACTACTCTATAAGTGTCCCCCGGTATATATATACCGGATGTCCTGTTATGAATGGATAATTTTGCAACTGTCGATAGGTCAGATCATGTCCTCCTATAAAATTTCCGTTTAGTAAAAGTCCCACGGTTTTCGAGATAAAAATCATGTGCTTTTGGTTTGGCTAGAAGTGTAAGGTAAATTTGAAAAATCTGTTTCTGAAAAACAAAGGATTAATTGTTCCAAAAATTTTACATTGTCAAATTTATGAGTGAGAACAATAAGAATGATTGGCCAAAATTGGAAATTTCTCCACTAAATATTCATTAGC
>OZ023318.1:44819215-44856762 GCA_964007375.1 Ophion obscuratus
GATGGAACGTGTAGAAAGACGAGCAGAGAATACTTTCTAACCCTACGTTGACACACTGGGTCATTTTGAAACGGATGAATTTAAAAAAATGCTCATTTTTCCGAAATTGAACATTTCCAATAGTTTTTTCAAACGTTTTAACTTGGTAATTTCGGAATTTCAATTATGCAGACATATTGCGAAAAGTTTAAAGTGAATCTGTGATTTTTTTCAATAGATACCGACCGAAGTGCCGTTAAGATAATCCTATCGCTTTACACTAGTCATACCACTGATCATACTTCAGACTTGTACAATTTATATTTTTAACAAATGCAAAAAAAAATAATTTGTAATAACTAAAATTTTCCATGTGTGAACTGTTTAATAAATGTTCACATTTAATTAGAAAAATGAAAAAAATAGTTATTCCAACGATTCGCACAGTATTTCTAGGTTTGATATTTGACAACGTTGGTTCTATCTCCGTCTCTTTTTACTCAACCAGGCGAGTTAAACCTCCATGCTTTTCAACGTCGATCTGTCAAAACAATGTCAGGCGCGGGAAATATAAAGCATTGTATTCGTGCCACGACGGGTAAAAAGCGTGAAAAATTTACGTCGGCGAAATATGTCGGTTAAAAATGAAATATGTGTGGAAATTCGAATGAGTGAGATGAGGTTAGGACTACAGTCAGCTGTTGCCTTGCTGTCACGTCTTTTTATCGTAGCAAGTGGTAATAAATCCAATAGAAGTTCAAATTAAACTTGATATTACATAAAAATTAGGTCAATAAGCGTAATTTTTTCTAAGAGCATTGGATTACTACAAGTGTTAATTATATAAATCTGATTATTTTTAAGAATCTGACGGATTCCCACTATTATACACCCTTTTGTAGCGACCGGAAATTGGGTTTTTGTATGTCGTCTCGGAATTGCGTCATAAAAGTACGCAATTTTAATTTTTTTTCTCTGTAATTAGGTCGATAACCGACCCAGAAATTTTACAGAGACGATTATGAATATATTTACCGAAGCTCAAAAAATAAATGAAAATCCCATGAATTAAAGCCCGGCGATAGGATTACCTTAATGACAGGTGGATAAAGTATCCGAGTCATATTGACCCAGTGTGTCAAAATCGTGGCCAAATATAAGTGTGACAACAAAGGCTTAAATAACATATTTTGGAAATCCGAATATCAAAAATCGGAACTGAAAGTAACTCCACCTCCTAATTATTTCCGTCACAAGTGAATAAGTTTCGGAGTTCGAAAGAAACGAACGCTGAAAACAAATCCCCCAGGAATTTTTATAACCGACGTCACCATTGTGATGCACACCCAGGGAATTTTCACGAGCACTCGGAATATCTCCAGATTGAGAATTTTTTTTAAGAAAAACTCAATCTGTCTTCTAAAGTGTCATTCGTTGAAAACTTCTTCATTCATTCGTGTGGTTCGATCGGCGAGCTTGACACTTTTGGGCTGTAAGGAAATCTCGTGCTTGCGAGGAGCTTTCCCTCGACTCCACGGACTCCGAGATCAGCGGGAAATAATCGTATATCGGAATTATTCCAATACAACAATTATAATTCACCTAACATTTTCTACCGCCTTTCTGAAGCTTTAGTTCTCTGAAATAATTTTATCGCGTCGTTATTTTCATCGTTTCCGTTCGTCCGACGTCTCCGACTCTCCCCGACGCGATGACGGTCCATTCGAATTTATGGATTTTCTCTATTACGAGTGCGCGGAATATCAGAGGGAAAGACACGCGAGAAATGTTTGCGAAGCTTGTATACCCATCGTCGAAATCAATCGACGTAAATTCACGCAGGATCATCAACGGTGCTCGCGTTCTCTGCGCGCGAGTTGAAAACCTATATTTATGCATTCGGTACGTCTTATGCATGTATACGCACGAGTTGCATACGGCCATATATATATATATATATACAGGGTGTCCTGTTATAAATGAATAATCCTGCAACTGTCGATAGGTCAGATCATGTCCTACTATATGCCGGAATTTCAGTTTAGTAAAAATCCCACGGTTTTGGAAATTTTAGGCTTTATGTTGTATTTTGAAAAAAATCTTCTGCTTTTTGTTTTTCGCATGCCATTTCGTTCTTCGCATGCAAATGACATGATCGACAATAAGTAAGCAACTTTTTTAAGTAATTGGCACGACATGCGTAGCACATGTTTTACACCGCAGGCTATCAAAGTCAGATGTTCGAATTGGTTCGTATGAAAATTCGGCATAAGATCTTTTTTTTCATAAAGTTTCCTTAAGGGGTCTTCTCACTTTAGACGCCAAAAAGGCTATTTTCATGAATTTTTTGATAGGTTTATATTATAAATATTGATATAAAAGTTTTTACACTTAATAAATACAGTGCCGAATTAGATTTTTTCAAATATTTATTTATTTAAGTCACTATTTATAGACGAAAATGGTAGTTAAAAAAATGTCTCAAAAAAATTGCAGGTCTGCGCTGTTGATGAAATCTCGGAAATGGATCATCCGAAACAAAAAATCAAACGGTTTTAGATTCAGTATGTTAATGGCTGTAGCGAATATCGTATGATTTTTGATATATAAAAAAATAACGAAATGGCGGACATTTTTTTTCGAAAAAACAAAAAAAAACGTGTTTTTTCACCGTTTTTGGCAAAAAAAAATAGTAAATATAAAATTTTAAAAAAATCCTCGATATGCGCTATAGCTATAGTTGTAAAGAATATGTGATTAAAATTTCACAAGCAACGTTTCAGTAGTTGTGAAGATTTTATCAACAATCCGTCGAAAAACATTGTTACGAGAAAAACGCGTTCAAAGTTTGTTTGGGTTAAACAAATACATTACATTTTTTAAATGTATTTCGAAAGTGTATTTATTAAATGTGACAACTTTCATATCAATATCTATAAAATAAACCTATTTAAAAAATTCATGAAAATAGCCTTTTTTTAGCGTCTAAAATAAAATAGCCCTTAACATTGAAGGTTAAAAAGAAGACTTTTCTAGATAAAACAAATAAGCAAGAGTATTTTTTTGCAAACCAGGTAAAAAAAGTTATTATTCGTGGACATGGCATGCGAAAAACCAAAAGCAGATGATTTTTATCTCGTAAACTGTGGAACTTTTACTAAACTACAATTCCAGCATATGGTAGGACATGATCTTACCTATCGACAGTTGCAGGATTATCCATTCATGACAAGACACCCAGTATATTTGTGTGTGTATATATTTATATATATATATATATATATATATATATATATATATGCGTGTACGCAAGGTACACTCTTCGTCCGTCTGAAAGAAGCTCCGAGGATAAAGAGCGAGCGAGAGAGAGGCCAGGTCGCTCGATACCTGCCGTGACTCCACAGACTCAACGATCCTATCGGCAGGTGCATCTTCCTCCGGATTATGCGCCTATATATACATATCGTGTAGCAATATACGTATAGACTTTTACGGTCCCACATATAACGAGAGCGACTTCTCTCTCGTCTTACACCGGTTTTAGTTTTGCACTCGAATACGTTCGATGCGCACAGACACACAAATATTTATATATTTATGTATGTTTGCGCGCATCTCTGTATATATGTGTAGGAAAAGAATATTTTGAACTCAGTTTATCTACGTAGTGGTCGGTTTTGGGACATATGGCTGCTTTCAGGACGGTCCTTAATTTTTTATTAATTTTGCATAGAATATATATATATATATATATATGTATGTATGGGCGCATTTGTGTGTGTGTAGGGCTGCTGAAGATCAAGTTGCGCTCGGGTTTGCCCGTAAGCCAGAAGCAATTCATTATCGTCATTGGAAACTAGACGGAATCGCGGTTTCATTACAAATTACATCTTCGTACTCCCCGATTGATTGCGCATCGACGCTGAATAAAAAATTTTCCGCGACTAACAGAAAATATCCGATAATAATACATTCTGTTATAATAAATTAAATGAAATAATATAAATGTTTGATATTGATAAGTAAATGAATAATAAAATATCTAGCAATATTCAATAAATGGGTAATAAAAATATTCAATAATAATAATAATAATAATAAATGGATAAATAGGGGGGGGGGGAACTGTGTAAAAATTCGCAAGGGTATACTTGGAAGTAAAAAACTAGGTCATATAACTCGTTACGATCGTAATAAAAATTATTTATTACGATACCATAGTAATGAATAAATGAGTAATGCAAATATCTAATGATAGATGAATAAATAATAAAAATGTTTAACAATGACAAATAATTGAACAATGGAGATAATAACAATCAATAAACAATAAAAATATTGAATAATAGTGAATAAATATAAATTAATATTTGTATGATATTATATGCATGTAAATGTAATGTGATGATAATTCGTATGATAATACACGACTAAATGGAAATTAATAAATATATCTGAATGTAAAGGGGAATGTACGTAAGGGGGCCATGTGTCAACACCCTTAAAGGGAAAATTTAAAAAAAAACCCTACTAATACTAAAACCAATAAAAAGCATCTGATAATAATAAAACAATTAATCATTAAAATATAAAATAATATATAAATGAATAATTGTAATATATAATAATGCATTTTAAAAATTGTCAAATTCATCGACTCGTCCCTATGATCCATGCTCATTAACAACAACAAAAAAGCTACTAAAATTATCCTTTCAAGTGGTAAGTTTGTGTTATAATATTTGTACTACGTATTTCACGTTTCAGGAAAAACCGCACAAATGTTCCCAGTGCTCAAAGTCGTTTCCCACCCCGGGCGATCTCAAGAGTCACATGTACGTTCACAACGGACTCTGGCCATTTCGCTGTCACATCTGCAGCCGTGGATTCAGCAAACCGACCAATCTCAAGAATCACATGCTCCTACATCTCGGCAGATGCTCGAATAAAAAATTCATCAAGACGATGCCCGATTCGTGACCCGCTATACAAATTGTCATCGTACGATCGACGTATTTTTTTGTATTTTTTTATTTTTTTTAATTTAAAGGAGACAATTAAAAAAAGGCTCTCGCTACACTCGTCTCGCAGTCGTCGTAATCGACCTCGGAGATGATAAAATTCAAGGACGGGAGCAATGATACACTACGATATAGGAAAACGATATAATGTCTTTTATTAAATAGAATTATTGAGAATTCATGTGCCAGACCCCACGACAAATACTCGATTAATACGTTATTTCGCGTGTGTTTGTTTTGTCTTTCGATTTTTTTTTCCAGTGTCAGTGTGAATGTTTGAAATTACGTAAGGATTTTTAAACATTTTTTTGTTGCTTTTTTTTCGTGACGCGCAATGTCACAGGCTCAACTATTATAATACAGCATGTTAATGATTTTTCATACAGTAGCGGGCGACAGTCTCCAGAAATATCGCCCTTCGACGAATCTAAAATATAATCGACTCTTTTGACAGATTTTATTTTTTAAACTTTTTTTTTGTCTTCTTAACTGTCTTTTTTTCTTTCACTCGCCACCTTTTGTAATTTGTTTGCTTTAATTATCGCGTCGATTGAATGATTGTAAATTGCATATTTTCCTCCAATTATTGGGTGTATATATATATATATATATATATATATATATATATATATATATATATATATATATATATATATATATTAGGGTGTGCGGAAAAAAATCGATACTTTTTTTTCGGTCGCATCCACCAAAAAAAGGTGAATTAAGGTAAAAAAAAGAAGAATCCTCGAAGGAGAGCTCAAAAAAAATTATTTCGAACGGCGCATTGCATTTGAACACTTTCCATAAGAATAACACAGGAAAATATTGGCACTTCTGAACGTCGTAGTAAAACTCTTCAGAAAAGAATCTCACAAAAATGTAATTAAGATATTCTGATAGAGAATTGAATTCCCTACAAAAAAGTTCCTACGAACAATTAGCTTAGAACAACCGTTCAAGTGGTATCGCTGTCTGAAATTAAATTTTTTATTTAAGCGACGTGCGCGCCATGGCACGCGCTGCGAGTGATGCAAAATCACAAGCTTCACACTAAGGCCACGAACGGGAAACCGCTACATTTTCCCCTCATTTTGGCCTCGAATCAAGATCTGTTACTGTTACAAAATTTCATTCGTTATTGCAAAGTGAATCCTGTAGTAGGGGAGGCTGCCTCGAAAAAATTAGCTAGTCACTTGTGGTACTTTAACGAGAAAATTGTTGCTTTGTCGTTTTTTGACAATGCTGTGCCGATAAGTGTGAAGGCAAAAATGGTACAAGCTCTGCAATCTCGAGAAAAATCCAAAAATCCTTCCGAGTGAGTAATTGTTAAAAAAAAAAAAAATGATTGGGAAATGGTGCTGAAAAAAGACATAAGCGATTTCGTCACTCAAAAATCCTTATTTCTTTTCCAGCAATTCAATTTACCTCATGATTTTTTGAGAGTAAATATTAAATTATGGCCGGAAAGTGGAATTTATTTAAGTTGCTTAGATTTTTTTAACCCAAAAGTCGTTAATAACGTAGCCGAAAGTCGTGTCACTTTGAAGCATATAACGGTTCATTAACAAAAAACGAAGAGCAGCTACAATATTTATTGGGCGTAGTGCAAAATCATCGACAGAAATACCCTAATTGCAACAAACAGACTCTTAAGAAAAGGAACGATGATTATCAAGCATTATAATGTAAAAACAAATTATTTTATCTTATTAAACCAAATTAATTGAATAAAACTTTTCGAAACACGATCAATGATGGACGTCGTTTCTTTCATATTTCTTGTTGTACTTGATTCTTTTTTGTATCAGAGAAATATTTTGAGAACGATTCCATGCAAATTGTATGTTAGAGCAGAACATTCTCTACAAAAAAACCCGAAAAAGTTTTTTTGTAAAGCGAAAAATTCGACTTTTACAGCCTTTCAAATTATTTTTTTTTCTATTAATTCAATTTCAGACAGCGATTCCACTTGAACGGTTGTTCTGAGCTAATTTTTCGTAAAAACTTTTTTGTTGGAAATTCGTTTCTCCATGAGAATATGTTAATGACATCTTTGTGTGATTTTTTCCTGACGAGTTTCACTACCACATTCAGAAATCCCAATATTTTCCTGGGTTATTCTTATGGAAAATATTCAAATGCAATGCGCCATTCGAAATAATTTTTTTGTGAGCTCTCCTTCGAGGATTCTTCATTTTTTACCTTAATTCACCTCTTTTTGGTGGATGCAAACGAAAAAAAAGTATCGATTTTTTTCCGCACACCCTAATATATATATATATATATATATATATATATATAGGGTGTCCCTCTTATCTCGGCCACCCGAAATAACTCGGTAATTGTCGACGTCACAAAAAAATGTTCCAGACAAAAGTTGTACTGTGTAAAGATGGCCATCAAATGCATCGATAATTACCGAGTTATTTCGGGTGGCAGAGATCAGACAGACACCCTGTATATACATGCAGGGTGATCATTTTAACGTGGCTGTACGTATTTCGAGGCACCCGCGCAAGATTTCGCGGCCGCGAAAAAATATAACATTTAACGAGTTTCCATGTTCTCTTCGATAAAATAATATAGCGTATTTTTGTGATCAGTCGTATTGGGCAGAAAAAAATGAGTACTCTCGAAAAAAAAACGAAAATTCCATTTTGGGTTCACTAGAACGAAGATAATTAAATTTCGGATACGACATTTTTGTATGAATAAAATAAAAATATAATAATAATATAATAACAATGATAATAAATAAATTGAATAAAAATAAAAACTTTTTTAGGACTGAAATGGATAGGTGGAATTAAATTCCGTTTACTCATTCTAAAATGCCATAAAAATTTTTGATCATTAAGATACACAAGGAAAGTTTCTCCGAAATGTTTCGTATTCGAAATTTAAGTATCTTCGTTCTTCTACACGCAAAATGAAATTTCGATTTTTTCAGAATTTATTTTTAATTTTTTTCGAAGACGACTCGAAGAGCAATTGAAAATTGTATTTTTTTCGGTCGCAAAATCACTGCGCAAGAGCGCGAAAACCGATGGCCACCTTATCGTTGTCACCCTGTGTATTAATATACGTATATAAATATTGCACGATATACATCGTTAACATTGAAAAAACAACAGAACAAATCGTTTAGGACTGCTACACGTGTTTGTAAAATATGCGATGATAAACGTCGAATTCAATGTAACTTGGATGAGAGCAGATCGTAGAAGAGGGTAAAAGAAGAGTATAGGAGTGCCGGGAAGTATCTCTAGTGTGCACGTTTTCATGAGACAAGGAAACGAGAATTTGAGGACAAGTATATACATGTGTGTAATTTTTTTTTTTCTTTTTTTTTCTTTCCTTTTTCTGTAAAGATTTCTATTAAACGGAACACAATTTGGAGATATTTAGATTGCATTTCATTTCTCTTGTTGTGAAGAAGATTTTTCATTTTGCTTCGCCATCTTTGATTCGACCTAAAAATCATAACGAGAATCATCGTTGGTCGGCGCGACTTCCGGTTTTCTCGCCTCGTTATATGTCGGCGCCGCCGCTTCCGAGACCGGCTTTGGAATCGGCCGGCACTTGCTTGAGGAAGCAATCGTCGAGAAACTGTGCCATCGAGAGGTAAAGATGGCCTCTGACACCGGCCAGACTGTGACTCACGTCCGGATACACCTGAAAATCGTCGGTTGCGATTGTGCCGAAATAATCAATGGGGAACGTTTTTTATTGTTAATTCTTTATGATTTTTTTTTGTCAATTGAATATTGATTTATGGCACGGATTGAAAAATTCGGTTATTTTTTGTTTTGTACAAAGTTGGGCTTGATTTGTTTTTATACTTCGCAAAGCTTTTCGTCACCTGCATTGATGAATAATTGAGGGCCTTAGGCCACTCTGGAGGCCGAAAAAATAGGCTTTTTGGGGATTACAAAAATACTACAAAATAAATCGAGATTATAAAAAAGGGTGTTTATCATTCATATCAGTGACTGTACACAATAATTTTTTTGAAGCAATTAATTTCAAAATGGCGGCTGTGCAGCGTTTATCTCAAAACTGCATTTTTTAAGGGGTTACCCCCACTTGCGATTTTGAAACGATCGATTTTTTTTATTGCACTTTTTTGAAGTATAAGTATCTGAGAATATGTCCTGAAAATTTCAAGTCGATCCGAACAAAATTGACTGAGATATGAGCGTCGAAAGAGAAGAATCCGTTGTGTAAACGACCGGAAATTGAAACTTTAAACGCATTTTTCTCAAAATGGCATTTCTGAAGTCGGTGACCAAGATTACTCGAACACTAATGAACCGATCTTCTTGAAATTTTGCAGGCTTATTTAATACATAAAAATGTAGTCTTTAATCGTTCGATTTTTTTTTTCGAAAAAAAATGGCCGTTTTATAGCCAAAAAACGGCCGTTTTTTTCGTTAAAATCGAACCATTAACTTTGACTGTCCGCCATTTTGTGAAAAATGAATATTTTTTAAAATCCTTCGATTAAAGACTAGTTTATACTTATATTTGACTAAATCCATCCGCATTTTTTTTTCAGATGATCCACTTCGCCGCAATGTTGGTCACCGCAAACCGTGTATATAAAAACATTATTTCATTTGCCACTAAACAATGTAATATTTTTCGATAAACAAATTACTGATAGGTCTTCAAGATGTGTTGTTTAAGATGGTATATTGATCGATTAAAGAAGTTTTGTGGTTTTCTTTAAAAAAATTCATGAAAAAGGCCTTTTTTTTTGCGCTACAAGTGGGGGTAACGCCTTAAGTTGGCCGGGAACATAGCTCAGACAATTTTCAACCGATTCATTTGAAATGTTGAATATCTCTTGAAAAATACATTGTCTATGAAAGTACGTAGGATTTTTTTTATATTGCTTAGTTGATTTGTTATTAACAATTATCTGACGATTTTTTAGGCAAATTTTTGGAAAGTGAAAAATTTGCGTAAAAGATCGTCAGGTAATTGTTAATAACAAATCAACTAAGCAGTATAAAAAAAAATTCTACGTACTTCCATAGACGATGTATTTTCAAGATATATTCAACATTTTAAGTGAATCGGTTGAAAATTGTCTGAGTTATGTTTCCGGCCAACTTAAAAAATGCAGTTTTGAGATAAACGCTGCACAGTCGCTATTTTGAAATTAATCGCTTCGATAAAATTATTGTATACAGTCACTGGTGTGTATGATAAATACCCTTTTTTGTGATCTCCATTTGTTTTGTTGTTTGTCTGAAAAAAATCCGCAAAAAGCCTATTTTTTCGACCTCTAGAGTGGCCTAAGCCCTTAACTTAAATTACACTAAAAAAAAAATTGTTCATCCATCCAAAATTCAATTGGTTTAACAAAATTGTATCTTTATATACGTTCAACTTGATTTTCGATTGGCATAACAAAACAGTATAGTTGGGCAGTAACCAAAGATACATTTAAACTATCTGCTTATTTAGCATGTCTGAGCAACTGTTAAAACAACAATATTTCGAGACAACAAAATGCATTTTGCACATTGAACGATTCTTTTTTCTCAGTGTAGCAGAAATTTTTATCGATTTTTGCGTTTGTTCGAATCGAGCAAATAAATGAGTTTTTTTATTTTTATTTTGAGGGGTCTGCATAAGCTTGAAATTTTGAAATTTTGACTTTTTTGTTGCATAGTTTCGTAGCCTGGAGTCTTAACTTTGATTGGCAATGAAGATTTTGTAAAAATTCGAAAAATTGAACGAGTTATGACGATTTTTGTGAAGGTAGCCCAATACGCTGATTTTTTTTTCTACCGCGTTTTTTTCGAAACTTGTTTTATGGAACGGTGCGAGGAGTATCTCAAAATCCTAGCGTTGCAGTTTGCGTAGTTGAAATGCAACGGGAGTTTCTTTTTATTTTCTAACTTTCTTCATTGTCATTATAATCGACTTTTTCCAAAAAATCGATTTTTTCCATTTTCTCAAAGTGTAAATGTTTAAGAATACGGGCAAAACATTTTCAATTAAAATATTGGTAATTCACCAAGTTACAGACAATTTGGTGAGAGCAGGTAGCGCAACGATTTACGCATACTAAAACTTTCAATCGCGTTTTTCGCGAAACGACTTTTGTCGACCTCGTCGAAATCATAACTCTAACTATACTTGACCCATTTTAAATTTGAAAAAAGAAATTCGTCTTTTCATTAGATGTAGTTGCACATAGGGGTTTTTCTTTTTGAAATTTAGTATTTTTTAAGCCCCCGAATATGTGTAAAAATTTCGCCAAAATACACTTTTTATGAATCCCCGCCATTTTGTGATTTTTTTTTCTCGAAAAGGCGTACATCGATAATTACATTTATATAGATTATAAAACTTTTTTATTTTTCAGACCACCCCTCGATACGTTATCGACGCAGCGGTTGGACTACGTGTTTTATTCAAAGGCTTTATTATTCATTAATAACGCTGTGAACATTTCATTTCATCAAATACAAATTTACACGAAGTTCAATGTATGCTTGATAAAATATATTTTTTCCAAATTCCAAATAAATAATCTAGTGGACAAAAAAAAATCGGAAAAAAACTATCTTTTTCATCCCGTCACAGTGATGCCCTCCCTCAAAGAAAAGTTGATTCGTTGCATTCCAACGATGCAAACTTCAACATCATCTCAAAATCTAATCGTGAGATTCACTTCAAATTCAGACGAACCATATTTTTCAACATTTTCTGTCGCATGACTGGATGGTTTTTTTTGATACATTTATCCACTTGTTAATAACAAATTATCAAGCTAGTGTTTTTTTTCTCCAAAATCGAACTTTTTCCCTCCAGCTTCCCCTTTTCCTACCTCTAAAAATTTCCAAAAACCACCCCATCCCACGAAAACTTGATGATCATACCAAAAGTACCACCTCCACCGCCATGCATCACACGAGCACCCTTGTTTAAATATCAATAGCTTAATTGTTTATCGATATTTCTCAATGGAAAAAAATCTCAAACCTGGCAAAACTATGTATCAATTATCCGTAAAATGCCAGCCTCCTCATCCCAATACCCTCGTCGTCACAAAATATTGAAAACCAACCTGTTTTTTAGGCACCGCGTATCGGCGGAAAAGAAAAGAAATTCGTCATACCTGTTGACGGAAGAGAATGCCCTTCTTGGCGAGATGACGCGCGAGAGCCATCGACTGTTGGAACTGGACGTTGTCGTCAGCTGTCCCGTGCACGAGATAAAACATTTTATTGCGTAGATACTCGACTTTGTTGTAGACATCGGACTCGGCGTATCCCTTGTAATTGGACGTTACGTTTGGCAAGCCCATGTAACGCTCTGCGTAAGCAGAATCTGCCGAGAGAATGGACCGTCAGCGCATCGGAATGAGAGAGGTCTCGTTTTGACCGCCAGTAATACTCCAGTAAAAGAGACGAAAACCCAGCACTTTTTAGCGTACAATTCGAGTTTTTGACTGAAACTAGATAGTTGCATACTGAAAGTAAGCCCAGTAAAATGTTGCCCCTCAACTCGCCCCAACCCTAAAAAATAGGGGTTGAAAACTCAAAAATCGTCGTATCTCGATAATAAATATCCCGATACAAAAATGTTTCAAACAAAAGTTGTTTGGAATAATAAAATGCGTATAAAGTTATCTGACGTCCGATCCCCTAACTTCGAAAATGGCGGTACGAAAACGGTTTTAAAAACAAAAGTCAAGGGTGGTGCATGGAAACGAGAATATAGAGAAAATTATTCTCTACATTTCGTACATTTACACCGTCCCCGAAAAATCGATTGTTCTTTAGTTATTCAATAAACAATTTTTTTTATATTTTAATAATTTTTTTGGGGGTGAAGATATTATTGAGGAGGGATGATCAAATACTCAATCGATGCGTCTTTTCAAGAGCTACAACTTTCCCATTTGAACAAAAATTGGATGAATTTTTCGTAAAGAGTTATCGAATTAAAACTGATTTTTCAAAATTTCACCTCACTTTTTTACCCCCAGAGTGAACTTCTACGACTTCGGTGCTGTGGACAAAAATGAAGCCCGGATTTTTCCGAACACTTTGGTCTCCCGGCGCCGACCTCGTGGGGGTTGTAGTTTGGCATTGAGGGGCTATACCAGTGTGACACTTTCAAAAAATCGATTCTGTGTTGCCTTTTCGACAGTTTATACTTTCAAGAAAATGAGATGAGATTTTTACACTTTCAAGATTTGTAAACTTTCAAGAATATTAAATGAGATTTTTCACATTTGCTGACATTGTAACTCAAAGAGCAATTATCCGATTGACTTGAAATTTGAACTGAGTACTCTTTAATATATTTACTCTACAATGACGTGGGATATTTTTGATTGGATGAAAATTGACGATTTGGCAGTGAAAAAAAAACGACCATTTTATAGGCAAGAAAACAGACTTTTTTCATAACTACGCCATTTTGTTAGATGTTGATATTTTTCGAAAATCCTACGTCATTGTACAGGAAATACCTTCCCGTTTAACGACATTTTTTTCCTTTTTCGGTTTCAGCTACTCAATCGGCCGGAATCATGTCTGCAGTGGAGGAACTTTTTTTTTTGGCGCCTCCGAAGGCAGCGCATAAGTCGCTTGGATCTCAATATTTTTATATGAAAAAATTATGTAACATAGGTCAAATATAGCCAAATATATTCTCAATTTTCCGAAACATTTAATTGAGTAATTTTCTTCCAAAAAATTCCCGAAAATCACCAAAATTTTCAGCTTTCGCACTGGTATAGCCCCTTAATACACCCCATCCCCCTTCATCCCCTAAAAAAACCTACGAAATCACCTGTCAAAACTCCAAAATCACCTGTCAAAAAACTAGCCTATTTTTTTACGATTCCAATATATACAGCACGACTGTACTACTTAGCGTTCTCATCTTGCCTCCACCACTTCTCCAACTTTTCAACGAGGAAAAATAATGACATTGAGCAACTAACCGTAAAGTTTCCAGGATATGATCGGCGCTACGCTGATCCCGCATTGAAAGACATCCTGGTCGGGTTTGGCGAGGGCCAGGACCGCGGCGAAACCGCCGTAACTCCATCCCCAAACGGCGACACGCCGTTTGTCGACGAAATGCAACGAGTCCCGAAGATACTCGGTCACCTCCAGCTGATCGTCGACCTCGACCGTGCCCAATTGGTAATAAACCTCGTACAGCATTTTGTAGCCCTGGCCACCGCTACCCCGCCCATCGATTTGTGCCACTATCACGTTCTTACGACTCGCCAGATAAGTGTTCCAATCGATCTTGAACATGTCCGTCACCAGCTGGGAGCCCGGACCCCCGTAAACTTGCACCACCATCGGGTAACGGGTTATCTCGTCCTCCCGCAAACCCGGCGGTAGATGCAGCCGAACTTGCGCGTTGTAACCCCCGCTTATTTGTACCGGAAATGTCTTTATCTGAGGCAACGCGATCTTTGATATTCGCTCCTGAAAAGCGCGACGAAAAATTCCTCTCAGTGCTATCGTTCGGAGCGGTGAGATTTTTTGAAGACGAATCTTTTCGATCGATTGAAAGAAAAAATTCGGAAGCTTCTTGTCTGTCGAGAGCTTAAGGGTTCTTCTCACTTTAGACGCTGAAAAAGGCTATCCTCGTGAATTTTTTTGATAGTTTATATTATAGATATCGATACAAAAGTTGTTACACTTGAGGCCTTAGGCCACAGTGACGAGAATAAAATCATGTGCGAATTTAACAATTTTCTTCGTATGAGAAAGTTATTCACTCATAAAATTAATTACACATCTATTTAGTACAAATATCGAGCTGCTAAAAAATATATTTTTTTTTTCGATGTACAAAATGGCCGACGACTCGAAATTTTTCGAAAAAGTTTTTTTCTAATTGGCGTGACAAATAACTTCAACAATTTTCACTCGATTTACTTCAAATTGCAAAGTTACGTCCCTAATTGCATTTCGCAGAGAAGTACGTACGAAATTTCTGAATAATCGAAAATTTTTTCATTTTATGAGCAGTTATAACGAAATTGTTTATTGAAAATTCATTTCTTAAGTTCAAATACTTATAACTTTTGAATAAAACAATATTTCTTAAATTCAGTATGTACTTCTCTGGGTATTCTAATGTAGATTGACGAGAATTTTTGTTTTTTGTTCTAGGTAAAAAATTGTAGATGCTAAATGTCACGCCGCGGAGCGCCTAAAAAGGTAACAAAAGAAAATATTAGTAGTTGGCCATTTTGTTCATCGAAAGAAATATATATATATATATATATATATATATATTTTTTCTAATAGCTTCATATTCATACTAAATAGATGTGCAATTAATTTTATGAGGAAATCGCTTTTTCATACGAAAAACATTGTTAAATTCGCACATGATTTTATACCCGTTACTGTGGCCTTAGGCCTTAATCGATACACTTTCGAAATACATTTCTTTTAAATTGTTTATTTGCGTCAGTATTTAGAGACGAAAATGGTAATGAAAAAAATGTCCTGAAAAATTGTAGGTTTGCGCTGTTGATGAAATCTCGGAGATGGATCATCCAAAACAAAAAAAAAATCAAACGGTTTTAGATTCAGTATGTTAATGGCTATAGCGCATATCATACGGTATTTGATAGATGCAAAAATAACAAAATAGCGGACATTTTTCGAAAAAAACAAAAAAAACGTGTTTTTCACCGTTTTCGGCGAAAAAAATTGTAAATATCAAAATTTTAAAAAATCCTTGATATGCGATATAGCTATAGTGGTTAAAATTTTATAAGGATCGGTTCAGTAGTTTCGAAGATTTTATCAACAAGCCATCGAAAAACGTTGTTTCGAGAAAAACGCGTTTAAAATGTATTTGGTGTTTAAAAGTTATTTAAAATACATTAATAACCAAACAATTGGTTATTAATGTATTTCGAAAGTGTATTTATCAAGTGTAACAACTTTTACATCAATATCTATAATGTAAACCTGTCAAAAAAATTCATGAAAATAGCCTTTTATTAGCGTTTAAAGTGAGAAGACCCCTAAAGGTAGAACGAGCGCGCGCTCTTGATTTCTATAGATTTTTTTCAAATTTAAACCAGACATTGTTCATATAATTATGCATGTTTGAGTGAAGTTTCGGAACAGTCGACTATTTAGATTGGGAGATAATTCGTTTTTGAAGTGCAACTTTCAACACTGCAGGGTCTGCATTGAAATTTAGAAAGGATTGAAATTCTAAGATTCTGGAGGGATGCACGAAAGAACACTGGACATCTGGAAAAGGCAACTTTTCCAGTTGCCCGCAACTGGAAACTTCATACTGGATGTACTGGAGAAACTTGAAAAGGTCAAGTATCGATTAAAAGTGAAAGAATGAGGTCATAAAATTGCGAAAAAAATCCACGAAGGTAACACCGCAGAATTAAATATTATTAATCCAATTCATTAAAATATAGGAGATTTATCTAGAAATCCAGGAATAAGTATCATACTTACTCGGAGTAGAGTGTTATTCTGCAGCAAGCTGATGAACCGCGGTGTGGGCAGCTCGGTTTTGTACAATGCAACTGTCGGTACTCCAGGCCCGAGGCATTCGAGCACGTAATACTCGAGGCTCGGTGAAAAAATGGCACTGTGGTACTGACATGTTTCCACCACTTCTGAAAAATATATTTGACGTTTCGTAAAAATAAATTTCTCACCGATTGTCACCACGGTCGATAACGCTATCTCACATTTAAACAGCGATACATCGATCCAGTGCTTTTCTCAACGATTTTTTCTTGCACGTGGTACTTTCGTTTCTTTCTTCGCGAGAGCTTTTTCGCTAAAGGCGAAAAACCAACGTGACGGGTAAAAAAGATCGATTTTTTATTGCATTTTCTCAAAGTATACATATTCAAGAATATGTGAAGAAAAAAATTCTTATTGTTTAAGAATATGTGAAAAAAAACATTGAAATAAAAATATTGACCAAGTTGCAGACGATTCAGTGAGAGTAGGTAGCGCAATGATTTGCGTATACTAACAAGGAACTTCCCTCAGGTGACACCCTTCGATTTTGTTGAAATTTGAATATGTTATAAAGCACCGAAAAGTAAGCGATACGTATTTTTTTTATCGGCAGAAAAACGGTTTTAAGGGGTGAAACGAACCCTCGAAAATAGGAGTGTTTTTCGTTTTTCGTCGATAACGTTATCGTTCTCATCTCCAATGTATAGTGCACAAAAAAAATAAACATTGTTGCAATTTGAAACTTTTTAATATCTCGTACCGTTAAAAAAATGATTGTTTAATGAAATTTTTATTGAATCTGGAGGTTTATCGACGAGGGTTTGCAATTGTGTGTGAAAAACCTTCGGTTGAAATGAATCGGATAAATAGTTTTTTTTGTCGCTGCCACAAATTTCGAAAATTCGTTCAGCAACAAACTTCAAAACGATTAGTCCAGTAGTTGCGTTGGAAAAAAATCCCGAAATTTTTCGTCATTTTCGACCATTTTTACGTATTTCCCCCCTTAATTTATTATTTTCAAAGACCCCGCATATAAGTAAATATTTCGCCAAAACAACCCTTTTTTTTAATACCCGCCGTTTTGTGCATTTTTTTCCGAAAAACACCTACGTACTCCGAGAACTACATTTATATGGATTATGAAACTTTTTTCTTTTTCATACTTATCATCGCCAACAATTAATTTACACGAAACAAATGCAAATGCAATACCTATTTTTCCAAATCCCAAATAAATCATTTGGTAGACAAAAAAACGACCTATTTCGGCCCGTCACTCTGGTAATTGTTAAGATGCTAAAATTCTTAAGATTCTGAATATTTTCCAATCGGGAAGTACGTGTTTTCGTCTCGCAACCTGAAGGGACACTTTTGGTTCCATTGAGCTCGAACATTTAATTAATTTCTATCGGTATTTCCATTTATTCAATAAATTCATGAATTCAATAAATATCAATCTCCCACTGCTATTGAGAAAAGTACGAAAAATCATAAAATGCATACGACAGTGTATCCATAAGATATGCGTTGCTAAATAAAGAACACCCAACACCAACATACGTGTGTAATATTCATAAGTAAATTGATATTCCGAGGACTCGACGCGTAAAATGTACCACCAAACGAAATGCTAAAAATGCTTCCTAAACACCGACGTGATCACTATTAAAAATGCCAAATATTATATATACACATACGCACACACATACACATAGATGTATACGCACATTGATATAACGATAATCAGAGTGCCGAACGAGTCGCGAGTGGCCCCCATTATTACTTTTCAGCGAGCGCAAAGAAATTGAAAAAAAAAATATAATAAAAAATCCCCATAAAGATCGCCCGATTCACCCGATCGATCACAATATAATAATTCAAAGTTAGACCGTCAGCTCTCGTCCCATAGCCATCACATATCGCGTGCGAACAATTCACAACGGCCGACAATAAATAAATGACTCACAAAGTAGCTGCACCGTAGAAAAAAATCTTCCACCGTATTTAGTTTTTGGACATATTGTTTATCGGTTAATGATATTCCAGTGGATCGTTGTACGAAATGACAGCAAATCAGAGGATGAGAATTCTTTCTTCAGTCGTACATGATAATTGTGATAATTATATGGTGCTTGTGCAGTCATGCGAAATAAAAACGAAAAAAAAAAAAAAAATCGAAATGTAGAGTGACCGTACTAGCAGATGTGGTGTGTGCGGTGGTGTCCGTCTCGTTTGATAATCCATCGTTAAGATCCGTTAATGCAACATTTACATCGCTCGTGGTATCTGTGAATTATTTTAGGGGGTATGATTTTGGCGCAGCTGTATGCACGTGGATATGTTTATGCGATGTCCAATTTTAAGTATACGTGTGCATATTAAAGTACACGCGTACATGTATACAGGGTGTCCCAGAACTGAATGCGTTCCCTGAAATGGGGGGTTGGGGGTGAAATTCTGAGTCGATTGATATAAGCATGTGTTTGGTCTCAGATCAACCCCTGAATTATTATTAATTTTTAAAGGCGGGCCAATCAGGGGCCGGCTCATCGGGCGCACCTGATAGGCCAGCATTCAAAAAATAATAATAATTCAGGGGTTGATCTGAGACCAAACACATGCTTATATCAATCGACTCAGAATTTCAGCCCCAACCCCCCATTTTAGGGAACGTATTCAGTTCTGGGACACCCTGTATACCGGATGAGTGACTGGAAACTGGAGACTCGGAAAAGGGATGTTGAAATAGGTCTACGCATCATTCGGAAATCAGAAAATGTCATACGGTCAGTGGGACATATTTTAAGCATGATTTTCTTTTCGAAATTATTGTTTGCAAAAATACCGGACGGTAAATCATTTTTTTTTTTTTTTGTAAATCAAGATCACCCCGAGGTTTTAATATTTCGTTGGTTTTGTCTTGAGCAAAAAATTGAAAGACGGGCTTTCAGGGGGGAGATACCGTTAGGCGAGGAAAAAATTTGCTGTTTTTCATGTTTTTTTTTAATGTAAAGATTTTGTCACCATTTTTGAGACTTACAATTAGCGCATGTTTTATTACTACTTTTGACTGTTACATGATATTTTTTTTAATTGATCTTCAAAAAAGCGGAGGTACGGTACGGCCTGCTAAACTACATTTTCAAAACTGGCCTGCTACTATACCTCAAAAACTAATCAACTGATTCAAATGAAATTTGGTATACATTTTTCTAACCTTATTGTGTAAACATGACGCTAAATGTTCTTGAACATAAAAAAAAAAATTTTTATTGTAAAATATAGGCATTTTTCGGAAAATTCAACCTTTTTGTTTCAAATCGTACCACTCCATCGATTTTCATAATTCTCATAATCTTCTTGGTTCATATTCTGCGTGTGAGTGTTAATGAAAGAGAAATCCTCGACCATTTTTATCCCAACCTATGCCATTTTTTAAGATTAATGAAAAAAATACCATTTAACAGCCAAAAGGAGTAATAAACATACCCACTATCTAAAAAATGATGAAGAAATCTTTCCTTTAAACAAAAATCATCAAAATCAGCAATTTTTTTCCTCTGCTAAAGGTATCTCACCCCTTAAGAAATAGGGGTTTCCATTTTTGAAAGTGGAGTTGCTCTTGAAGAGGACTTGACGCCTCCACGTTTAAAAAGAAACTGAAGCGATCGAGATACGAATTCTGACGAACCCTGTAACATTAATCTTATTTTTTGTCTACGATCAATGCGTGCCGGAATTTCCAGTCATTCATCTCATGTGTAATTGTATTAATGGTGTCAGCGATTGGATCTCCATATGATTTTTTTTGAGACGCTTCAAATTGTTTCTGTTCTTTGTGGTACTATTTATGAAAAAAAAAATTGATTTGTAGTGTAGAAACAACGATTAAAAATAAATACATCGCTCGACTATAGCAAAAGCGCATATTTATTCGTCTCCGCCAAGAACCTTGTCAATAACACAGAACTCCTATAGCTTTTCGTTGGACATTTATACGTGAGGCCGTATCATGCCAAATCAATCGTCCCTTTACCGAAAATCTGTCTAGTCTCTGAGACTTCATCTGGTTTGAAAAATCGATTAAATAGGACATTCACCATTGCGAACGGAAAAAGTGCATTTATTCTTGTTATGTAATGCAAAAATATTATTTTGCATAATTCGTAAAGAAACAAGTGTAAAAACGGAATCATTTTAAAAGAGGATTTGTAGAGACAATAAATTAAATAAACTGAAATAGATTACTGAAAGTAATCCAATACATCAAATGCATCAAATAAATCAATGAAATCAAATAGATCAAATAAATCAAACGAATCAAATAAATCAAATAAATCAAATAAATCAAATAAATCAAATAAATCAAATAAATCAAACAAATAAAACAAATCAAATGGATGAAATAAATAAATTCCATCACAATAAAAATCGGCTAAAATCATTAATAAAAAATGTGAACTTGATGTGACCGACTGTTCGTTGAATATCAAGATGGCTGATTTGACGCGGGATGCCCCACGTACATATATGGAATATTTCTCGCCATATCATCGATGATCCAACTATTTTTCTACTTTTCTCTTCAGTACGGAAATCGCAGACCATTGACCGTAAAAGTCAAGAAAATCCACGGAGACAAAAACATCACAAAGTTGACAAAAGAATCAAAGAAAATGGTGGGATCTCGATAGTGTTGATTTGGCTCGGAATAACCCAAACGTGTAACAAACAATTCAATTCTCGAATAAATGAGGCGGAAGAAGATAATCGATACAGATGTACACGATATTGCAATTAACAGAATAATTTTTATTTCTACCGTCTCTACCTGATCTTCAAATGTTCGTTTCGTACGTAGGTCGCGGGAGACCAGCAGCTTTCTTCTCGTCAATGAGCTCATATCGTGCGATTGATAGAGAGATCAGGAGAGAGAAAGAGAGTGAGAGAGATCGATAGGGGGTGGATATATTCACACTTTGTGCCCTAAGCAACCGAAGAATTCGTCAATTCTCTCATGGCTCTTTCACGTTGAAGACGCTTCGGTGGAAACCTACCACATTGTACCTCCAAATAATATCACTGAGGCACCAACTGTTGAGAAATTATCTCCAACGTAAATGTTCTTGTTCGAATTTTACTAATAAAAAAACGAAACAAAATCAATTAAAATAATTTGAGCTACTTCTTTTAAAATAGAACAAAATCCTTATATGTTTTTTTTTATTTATTCAGCGAACCCGCAACTTATATCAAACTTTGTGAATGTTACTCTGCAATCCAAGTGAAATTTAATTAATCGGATTTCTCCATGTTTTGCAAAAAATAAATGGTACAAATCTGTAAATCGTATATGTGATAGATCGAGAAGGCAAATTTCTTTATACGATTGAAAAAAAAATAATCTAACGACTCGGATTCGAATTTGATGGTAACTCTGCGTGCTCGGTATACGTGTGTGTATGTGTGTAAGAAACAAAAAAAAGTATTATGAGATCTATAATATACTATTGTATAATGAAGTGTACTTGGCAAAGGGACTAATCATTGATGTATAATATACTGAATGATATTATATCCGATAGTATTCTATATTGATAATCAATAATCATGGGATGATCATTATACTTATATATATATATATATATATATATATATATATATATATATATATATATATATATATATATATATATTTATATTAAGGGCGGGGTAAAGTATTTAAATTTTTTTTCATTTTTTTTTTAATTTTAAATTAAAATTCATTTTAATTAATTTTTTATTAAAATGAATGCATAATATATCAAGAATATTGTGTTAAAATTTCAAGTCGATCGGAGTAAAATTGACGAAGTTATGAGTATTTGAGCGTCTATTGCTCCATGCCGTTCTCTTCTCTTCTGCGTTTTTCAAACCGTTTTTCTGAGACTTGTCATATTTGAAGTCCGTGTGCACGATAACTCGAAATCTACTGGACCAATCGCTTTGAAATTTTGCACAGTACTTCTTCACATAATTCACCAGGTATTGTCGAGAGCTTTTTTGTTTTTTTTAATAATTACTAATTTTTCAACAACAAATTAGCCGATTTTTTTTAGCGAAAATCGGGTTTTTGGCTCCCAAGTGCTACGAAAAATCGAAAAATCGAAAAAAGAAATATCCTCCCGTCATTACCTCGAGAAACATCTCCTTTAACAAATGCATTTTGATTTTTTTGTTTCAAATGATTCTGTTGCGAGTTATGGTGCACACCGCAAACCAACTTTTTTTCGAGGCGCCTCCGGGGTTTAATTTTCACTCGCTCAATTTTGAATATTTTGCAATGCAAATTTAGGAGAATGTTGTTCAAATGTTACTTTATTATATGTAAATTTTTCAATAAACGAACACTATTCGTTACGCCAAAAAAATCTTAAAAACATGCTTTTTTTTCGCCGAATTAACTTTACCCCGCCGTTAATGGACCTCTTCTGAATTTTTTCTATACATCCAATCAATAAAAGCTCAGGACAAATTTGAAGGATTAAATTGATTAATTGCATGAATTAAATTCGCCGAAAGGATTTAATTAACTGATAGCATGGATTAAATTCACTGCAAGGATTTAATTAACTGATAGCATAGATTAAATTCACTGCAAGCATTTAATTGATTAATTTCCTGACTTGAATTCACTGCAAGGATTTAATTGAATAATTGCCTGACTTAAATGCACTAGAAGGATTAAATTAATTCATTGCATAGCTAAGAATATGCAACCAAAATTGTCGATGCATGTAAGGCCTGGATATTACGGTTTAGGAGGGAATATCAGTGTGAAAAAAATCGTTTTTTTTTGCTTAAATAGATAGTTTTGGCCTTTAAGGTAGTACGAGCACGCAATCTTGATTTCTATAGATTTTGTTCAAATTTTAACCAGACATTGTTCATATCATTATGCATGCTTGAGTGAAATTTCAGAACAGTCGACTATTTATAATAGATTGGGAAATAATGGGGTTTAACATTGCAACTTTCAACACTGCAGGGTCTGCATTGAAATTTGGACGGAATAATTTTTCGTAAAAAATGTTTTCCCCTATAATAAGAAGACATATGGCAACGCCGCATCCTTCCACGTATCCAATGACCTGAGTTTGCGCGGCATATTTAAAATAATACTGCAACACAAATTGTTATTTGGAAATAATTTTTAATCGAACAAAGTTTTCAATTACTTATGAATGAACCAACACTTTTATTTGTTAATGAAGATAACGTAAACAATATAAAATATTAATATTTATAATGCAAATATTTTTTATGACAACATTTTTAACTTTAGGAACACGATAAATATTTTTTTTTCGAAATATTGAACAATACTGTTCTGTGGTGTTGGCATATGTCTTCTTATTAAAGAGGGCAAATATTTTTTTACGGAAAATTATTCTGTCTAAATTTCAATGCCGGCCCTGCAGTGTTAAAAGTTGCAATTTTAAAAACTATTATCTCTCAATCTAAAAAGCCGAATATTCTAAAATTTCACTCAAACATGCATAATGATATGTCTGGTTAAAATTTGAACAAAATCTATAGAAAACAAGATTGCGCGCTCGTACTACCTTACGAATATGCCTACAAATTTTCAAAACAACATTCCGCTTAGAAGTATTCGAAATTGGCGCCAAGCGTCGACGCTCTCAGAGCCTTCTATACGGGCCTTTCTATACTTCAAACGCGTTTTTCTCGAAACCATGTTTTTGACCTGGTTGACGACATAACTCTGTCAAATTTTGTCCAATCGACTTCATTCAAAAAGAATTGTCTTCAGAAAACTTATCGCTATCGTCGCATGGTAGAGTTTTTTAAAATTGTTTACTTTTTTATTATTAACAATTTACTGCAAAATTTTTGTGTGAAATTCAATTTTCAAATTTCCTAAGATGCTGCGATACCTTTACTATTATAATTTAATAATCTTTTTGAATTTTTTATTTCACATGCTTGCTGTGGCACTTATGCTGTCAACCGTCGGGGAGTCTTTTTTTGAGACGCCATTTTCCGACCGCTACTCTGCTTAATAAAAAGTACTAAAGATAAATAAAAAAATGTTCTTGTATGCTTCATTACTTCAATAATTAATACACAAACTTTCAAATAATTTGATCGAGACGTTAAAAAAAAATCCCAAAAAATACCTCGTTTTTCAGCCTGCCACACTGATATTCTCCCTTAAGGAGTAAGGCCACTGTAACGGCCCAAAAAAAAAAGGTTTTTTCACTAATTTTTTGCTCCCGAAATTGAAGGTATTTGAAAAAAAAACTTTTAATGGTGTTATCGGGCATACATTAAACTTTATTATAAAATTTTTTTACAGTAAAAAAAAAACAAAATGGCGGTTCCACAGCTATCTTCCCGGGACATGTTTTCAAAATGGCACGCAGCATAACTCGAACAATTTTCATTTTTTTTACTTGAAATTTTAACCAGATGTGAACATTTACATTATCTTGAGAATGTCGATCGGAATTTTCAAGAACTTTATTTATTGATTTTTTATTAACAAAAAACTTGCCGTTTTTTTCGTCAAAAATCAATTTTTTTTTCAAACGCACGCCAAATCCACAAAAATTGATACTTTTTAAAATCCGATCGACATTCTCTAGCTATAGCCCTCTAGATTAATGGTTTTTTTTTTGTTCTAGATTCAAAAGTGCACCAGTGGTGCTGCGTGCCGCGGAGCCCTGGAAGCAAAACATGTCCCGGGAAGATAGCTGTGGAACCGCCATTTTGTTTTTTTTACTGTAAAAAAATTTTATAATAAAGTTTAATGTATGCCCGATAACACCATTAAAAGTTTTTTTTCAAATACCTTCAATTTCGGGAGCAAAAAATTAGTGAAAAAACCTTTTTTTTTGGGCCGTTACAGTGGCCTTACTCCTTAAGTAAATATGCATTTAACAATATTATGAAAAATCCAGTGTGAACTGCGAGAATAAGAACTATTAGTCATTTGGGTAGGAGAAAGAAAATATATAAATCACATATATATAAATGTGTGTGTATATTGATGTTTAATAATCTATCATCAATTAACCGTTAATTAACAACGAATTACCAGTGAATTAACAATTACCTAATAATTAATTGATGGTCAATCTTTTCATAATCAATTAATAATCCATTAATAATTAAGTAACAATCAATTGGTAATTCATTAATAATCAATTAATAATGAATATACTAATATTAATTAACGTATTGATAATAATAAAAATTGAACCTACTTGCAACCGGCTTGTACTTGGCCTTATCCTTTTTAGGGACGGTCGCGTCGGTGGTACGCTGATCCTTGTTGACGGCATGCTCGACGTCAGCCTCGTACTGCTCGCTCCAATCGTTCTTGTCGGTCCAGCTGCTGTATCGATTGGCGATACCCGCGTGAAGATCGGTCTCGCTTTCCGAAAGCGCGTAACGACCCTCGGCCTTGGCCGCTTTTGTACAAGTTATACAGACCGCCGGATGCAAGGACCTCCCGATTTCCGGCAGGATCGAGCTTACGCGATAAAGATGGCGCTGCCCCGGTCTCAGCGGTGGTATACCGATGAAGTATCTTCGATGGGACAAAAAAAAATTCTTCAACCCTCAAATTTGATGGGTGACCTTTTTTTCGTTTTCGAATTACATGTTCTTAGCCAGTTTTTTGTACTTTCGAAAATTAATGACAACAAAATCTTCGTCAAAGATCGCCGGGCAATATTTTTGGAATTTTTGAAAATTGATTGTACTTCGGTTGATACTTGAAAGCAAAAAAATTAGTTTACTTTCGAACTATACTGACGGATGCTTTCCTTTTTGTAAGGATTTTACTTCCGTGAGAAAATAGCTGTTTGGAATCGCGTGAGGACAAAATCTTTAAGGCAGTGGGATTGATCGAAGGGGGACGGAGCTTTCACTCACATGGTATTATTATCTTGGTCCCATGCTAGTATTTTGACAACCTCGCAACGACCGTGAGTCAGCGGTACGACCTGCTTTTTCAGCACGTTAACCCAAACTATGTGCCTGTAATAGCCAGCCTCCGGACCATCGCGGACCGGTGCTATAGCTATGTAGCTACTCCCGTTCGAAGAGAATAGGGGCGATTCGGGTGGCGTGTCGACCCATCCCTTCGACTCTGAAATTCTTTGGATCTCCTACAATCGAAGGACATTTGCCGGATGAGCGCTCGATAGCGACGATTCGTCGAAATGTCCGGTGATATTCTTACTTTAATATGATATTCTGTTTGAATGGAATAGCGTGTTCCGGCCGTTTCTCTCTCTTTCTCTCTCTCTCTATTATATATATATATATATATATATATATATATATATATATATATTAGACTGATTCAAAAAAAAAAATTTTTTCTGGATTCTCGTGCTATTGTTGGGCACTGATAAAACAAAATTTCTCTAAAAAGATGGGCGCGGTCACTCAATTTTTAGAGGTGGCTATCTCGACTTTTTTGTATTTGAATTTTTTTTAACAAACGCATTGCATTTAAGCATAGTCATGGCTTCGGATTACGGATAAAAATCACATCCAGCAGCTGTTTCGTAACAAAAATAAACTCTAACAATTTGAAAAGGGTGCAATATTCACAATTCAAATCCAGGTAGATCAATAATGGCGTCTATACTACTCTCGTTATTCATGTAGATTTATTTATCCGCATTAACATTTCGCACTTTTAACGAAAAATTAAATTATAAGCTTTTATTCATAAATCGTATATTTACATTTTCAAAATGCTACGCTTATATTATCTTCAAACTCATTTACATTTCTTCCCAGCCATTCTCAAGTTCGTTAACATTTTGGGCAGAACGAAAATGTGCAACGTTGAACAGTTTGTCCAAATCTCTCTTAAATTTACGCTCCTTCGATATTTATGACGGCAAATTCTTTTTAACTCGATTTTTTAAAAGTTGTTTCCAGACTAGATGGAGTTTTATTGATTTCAAGATCGCGTTATTCAATCGACGCGTTGGAATTTCAGCACATTTCCATTGTTCGAAAATTTCTTTCATCGTTTCGTGTGCACTTCGACGTATGGTCAGTTTTTCTCTGTTATGCTTGTAAAAGAACAAACTCAAAACTTTTCCGATTTTTATCCGTAATCCGAAGCCATGACTATGTTTAAATGCAATACGTTCGTTAAAAAAAATTCAAATACAAAAAAGTCTAGATAGCCACCTCTAAAAATTGAGTGACCGCGCCCATCTTTTTAGAGAAATTTTGTTTTATCAGTGCCCAACAATAGCACGAGAATCCAGAAAATTTTTTTTTTTTTTTGAATCAGTCTAATATATATATATATATATATATATATATATATATATGCATGTATACAGGGTGTCCTGTTATGAATGGATAATCCTGCATCTGTCGATAGGTCACATCATGTCCTACTATATGCTGGCATTTCAGTTTAGTAAAAGTGCCACGATTTTCGAGATTTTGAGCTTTATGTTTAAAAAAAAAACATCTGCTTTTGCTTTTTCGCATGTCATTTTGACAAATGATTTGAATCGACAATAAAATAAGCAACGTTTTAAAGTTATTGGCACGATGTGCGTAGTCCATTTTTTTTACACCGCAGGCCATCAACATCAGATATTCGAATTGGTTTGTATGAAAATTCTGCATAAGATTTCTCTTTATAATGTTTCCTTAACATTTAAGGGGCTATCAAAAAATCAGGCTTCAAAAAATCGATTTTCTTTGTTGTCTTTTTCGACAGATTATACTGTCAAGAATATCATTATCATTTATATGATTTATATGATTTATATCAATATCATTTTATCGTGTAAAAATCGATAGTTAAATCTATAAACGCGTTTTTCTCGAAATGAGATTTTTCAAATTTGCTGACATTGTAACTCAAAGAGCAATTATCCGATTGACTTGAAATCTGAACTGAGTACTCTTGAATATATTTACTCTACAATGACGGGGGATATTTTTGATTGGATGAAAATGGACGATTTGGCATTGAAAAAAACGACCATTTTATAGGCAAGAAAACGGACTTTTTTTCATAACTACGCCATTTTGTTAGATTTTGATATTTTTCGAAAATCGAATCATGTCAGCAGTGGAGGAACTTTTTTTTTGCGCCTCCGAAGGCAGCGCATAAGTCACTTGGATCTCAATATTTTTGTATGAAAATATTATGTAATATAGGTCAAATATAGCCAAATATATTTTTAATTTTCCGAAACATTTGATTGAGTAATTTTCTTCCAAAAAATTCCCGAAAATCACCCAAATTTTCAGCGTTCACACTGGTATAGCCCCTTAAGGTTAAAAAGAAGACTTTTCTAGATAAAACAAATAACCAAGTGTATTTTTACAAAAACTGGATCAATAAAAGTTATCATTTGTAGAAATGGCATGCAAAAAACCAAAAGCAGATTATTTTTATCTCGAAAACCCCGGAACTTTTACTAAACTGAAATTCCAGCATATAGTAGGACATGACCTGACCTATTGACAATTGCAGGATTATCCATTCATAACAGGCACAAAATTGAGATCTATTTGTTTTTTTTTCTCACCATCCAATTATCTTCGTTAAAGAACAAAAAAATTGTCGCCAAAGCTGCGAGCGGTCAAGAAATATTTAGAGGTCGCTCAGCCTCCCAAAAATTCAAATTTTCATTAAAAAGTCGATTTTTTCTTTCGTCCACTTCTCACCCATGAATTTTACGCTTTATAATTTTTAAATTAAACTCTCGAAAGCTCTAGCCGGCCAATGAATTTTTAGTGGTCGCTCAAGGTTTTCGAAATTTACAATTTCCCCCACAAAATAAATCTTCCTGCACTATAATTCCTTGTAGCATAAAAACAAAATAAACAGCGAAGTGTTACATTTTCTGAATAATTTATTATAATAATTTGTAACAAACACCAATTAGACGATATGTGTTATTATGTATTATTATGTATTATTGTATCATGGCGTTGCTCGTCACAGAGTACAGGTACGATTGGTCCGCAATGCGACTAACGAGACCAACTGTGGGATGCATTACGATGCGCGGAAAATAGCTGCCATTTCAGTTTTACGTTTAAAACGACCTATAATTTTGTTTACGGACAAAAGCGTTAGAGAATTATTTTATGAGAACAAAAATTATAATTCTTTGGTTAGAAGTGTGAGGTAAATTCGAAAAATCTGTTTCCAAAGAAAAAGGGATTAATTGTTTTGAAAATTATACAAAGAATCAAATTTATGAGTGAAAAGAGTAAAAAAAAAAATTGACGAAAATTGAAAATTTCGAAGTTCTTGAGCGACCACTAAATATTCATTGACCGACTAGAGCTTTCGCGAGGTTAATTTAAAAATGATAAAGCGTAAAATTCATGGGTGAGAAGTGGGCGAAAAAAATCTGTTTTTTAGTAAAAAAAAAAATGAGTTTTTGGGAGGCTTGAGCAGCCTCTAAATTTTGTTGGATCGCTCGCAGCTTACGCGACAATTTTTCTTCTTCTTTAAACGAGATGATTGGATGGTGAGGAAAAGGAGAAAAAAAATAAGGCTCAAATTGCTCCGTCTTGCTCCGTTTGTCCTATTGACGTCTCGCACGCGCAAATATACGTGTATGTCGCGAATGCGATCGATTCACCAACCTGACAATGCCAGACTGGATTCTTGCAGACGGTAACTATCGATAAATTCTGGGCTCGCGTCAGCCACGTGATGCACACTTCCGTCACCGAGATCCACGACGCGGTGGTGAAGTAATGTTCCCTGTTGGAAATAGACGAGTGAAGGAAAGAAAGAAAAAAAAAAGACAAGAAAAAGAAACACGGACGGGTCGAGTATTTGCGGGACGTTGGACGACGAGTAAACGTCGTTGTATGCACGGAAATGAATTGCTATGGAAAAGTTTTTCAATTAGGACTAACATAAATCAAACGAGAAGCTCGGTTAAAAGTGCAGCTCGTGTGCATCGTGTCGTACAAACGAACGCTTGGCGCAACGAAGCTCTGATTTCTACTATTCCAAAATAATAATTAAAAAAAAAAAACTAAACGAAAACAACATTGTGTTCAAGCTGTTCCGGGAGAGTCTTTGGTAATTCTTTAGATAAGTGACTTTTCCGAAAAATATATGCTTTTGTTTTGCTATTTTCTCATTTATTGGGTTATAAATGCTGATATTCAGTCGGGGGAAGCTGACATTTTTCATTGTCAAATTTTCAGCAGCCAAAAATCGTTAAAAATAATCGAGAATTTTGCAAAAACCAAAAAAAACAAACCCAAACATACCCAAATAAACCGACGGAATTTTTTCACAAGCAAAAGATTGTGGAAAAAACCCAAATAAATCCAAACATACTCAAACAAACATAAACAAATTTTTGCGAGCAAAAAATCTTTAAAAATAATTTCAAAATTTTCAAAAACCCAAACAAACGAACCCAAACAATTTTTTACGAACAAAAAAATCGTTGAAAAATCCAAACAAACCGAAACCATTTTTGTACGAGCAGAAAATCATTGAAACTAATTTCAAACTTTCCAAAAATTCAAACGAACCCAATATAGGCGTCAAAATGTTCAAAGATGCCCTATTTTATCACGTGTTTTCGCGAACTTCAAAACTGCATAACTTTTTAGGGGGGGGTGAATATCATCATTCATAGCTCAATCAATGAAAAAATAGCAACAAAAAAATGTTTAGGCTCATTTTTAGGTAGTCACTTATGTAAAGAATTACCGAGTGAAAAAAATGCCTTTTTTGAATTATTTTTTGCTAAGCAGGATAAATAAACTCACACATGCTCGATCGCGGATGGCGGTCTGACTACCTTCGTGCGAATATTCTTTGGATCGGCAAGATCGGCAACGTACAGTTTCACCAAAGGATTCGGAGTTCCAGGCTGGAAAAATCATTGTTTCACTACGATCACGACAATACGGAGGAGCAAGCTAGTCTTACAATTTCTCTCTCTCTCTCTCTCTCTCTCTCTCTCTCTCTCTCTCTCTCTCTCTCCCACTCGTGTAAAGGAGATTTCTACGCAGCAATGCGGTGGCCAAACTAATAATTCAAGGAATCGGGTTTTCTTTTTTCACGGTCTTTCCATCTCTGCATTTCTTCCGTAGACCGGAAACGAGAGTCTCACCTTTGGATATCTCAGGGATCGTATGTCGGGATAAAGAGCTTTGCTCTCCTCGCCGAACCACGGAATGTGCATTTCCTCGACCAAGGAATCATTGAACGAGGCATAGAGCATCATGTGGCCGTCTGTCGACATCCAAATTGCTTCGGCGCTGTGCAACACCTCCTCTGAACATTCATTTTTCATTTCAGCAACATTTGCAACACACTCGATCATTCTTTCTCGTGCAACGATAAGACTATTCGAGGCTGGGGGTGACATATTTATATTTTTCTCTCCGGGCCATAATCGCCAAGAAAAATGACGGGGCTGTGAAAAATCCCAAGGGCTCGCCTCGGAAAATACATTGGAATAACTAGCAGGGTGTTTTGCACAATCGACGACTCTGAGACGGGACACCACTGTTATAAGTCGATTCAAAAAATGATTTTTTTGCGTTTTCTCAAAGTATACATATTCGAGGATATGTGAAAAAAATGTCACGTTGAAATATTGAAAATTGACCAAGTTAGAGACGATTTGGTGAGAGCAGTGCAACGATTTACGTGTAGTTTGATTTTCAATAGCGATTTTTTCCAAACGACTTTTTTCGACCCAGCCGGAATCATAAGTCTAGCTATGATTGTCTGATGTTCTATATGGAAAGATCAAAATTTTCATACTTGCGGTAGCTATCGTAGGTAGCTGTTTTTTTTTTTATTTTGTATTTTTTAAACCCCCGGATATAAGTAAAAATTAGACCAAAATTTTACTTTTCTTTTTGAACGACCGCTGATTTGTGCATTTTCTTTTTTGGAAAACCTCTACGTAGGACGAAAAACTTTATTTATATAGACGATGAAACTTTTGAGGAGCTGGCGAAGAAAACCGGACTTGTCCACACTACGTGTTTTTTTTTATTTTTCGTTTTTCTCAAGCGGACTTGTCCACACTAGGTGATTTTTTTAATTTTTTTTTCACGCGGACTTGTCCACACTACGTGATTTTTTTTTCGTTTTTTTTCAAACGGACTTGTCCACACTACGTGATTTTTCAATTAATTTTTCGTTTTTTTTTTTTTTTTCAAGCGCACCCTGGTTAACTCCCGAAGAATTTTGAATTAAATCCGGCTCGAAACACTCAAAATTTGTTAAAAGCTACCTTTTTCAGCAAAATGGCTGTTTTTACGCTCAAAAATAAATCAAATTTGAATAGAAATTTAATTTGACGCAGTATGGACAAGGTTTTGTTCGCCAGCTCCTCTTTTTTTATTTTATTTTTCACACCAACAAATTACGTTCTTGATTTTCATTTTTGGTAATTCATTAGATAAGTGACTTTTACGAAAAAAGAGGGTAATTTTTTTTTGCTCTTTTCTCATTTATTACCCAAACGAACCCAAACAAACCCAAATAATCTCCTGTATTAAAACCCTCACTCCGGAGGAGGTTAGGTTTCTTTGTATTCAGGGAGGCTTCTTTTATAAATCCCCCCACCCTCCACCCCCAATATAGGCGTCGAAATGTTCAAAAATGCCCTATTTGATCAAGTGTTTTCGCGGAATTCAAAACCCCATAACTTTGTATGGGAGGGTGAATTTCACTTTCCCCCAACTGAATATCATCATTTATAGCCCAATAAATGAGAAAATAGCCGAAAAATATGTATAGGCTGATTTTTCGGAAAAGTCACTTATTTGAAGAATTACCCATTTTTTTTCATAGAAATTCACACGAAATAAGTTCAACGTATGCTTAATAACATACCTTTTTCCCAAATCCCAAATAAATTCTATAATCTAGATAATATATTTTTTTTTAAACGACCTTTTTCGGCCCGTCACAGTGGTGTCCTCCCCTAAATTTATTCGCGAGAAAATTACAAGTCTTCATTCCCAATTTTTATCGTTTTTTCAAAGACTGTACGGCCACGATTTTTCGAAGGTGAATTTTGGTAGTTAAAAAATGAAATTGTAATTTTGATAACGGGAAAATACCTTCGTAGAGCCAATCCGGAAATCCATTGGACATGATACCGGGCACGGCTGTGTCGGTGATGCGATACTCGTCGATGCTCGTTGGATGCGTTTTGTAATAAATATCGTAGTCCTGTACCATAACGAGTCCGTGACCGCGGGGGGTCCATTGGGCATAGAGGAGATACGGATGATCGTATTTTTCCGGATTTGGCGTTAGCGACAAAGTTTCACTAAAATCAATCGTAACATTGCCCCAATGCACATTTCAAATTCGTTCCTACTGCTGGCTCCAGCTACGATTGTCATTCGTTTGCGTTGAACTGACCGGGTTTTCACGTTGTAGATGCTGTACTGAGCGAGGTAGGAGAAACGAAAGAGTTTCTTGACGTTTTGAGCGATAAGGAGATACTGATGATCCGGCGATAACGAAAATTTCACAGGATTCAAGCGTCGCTGTTGCAAAAAAAAAAACGTTCTCCATACATCGATAATACAGGTGCTTGAATTAAGGGGGAAGATATCTTTGGGTGAAGATAAAATTTACTGATTTTCATGATTTTTTTTTTTTTGAGAAACGACTTCCTCGACATTTTTCAGACTTAGGGTACGTTTTATTACTACTTTTGGCTGTTACATGGTATTTTTTAAATTGATTAATCTTTAAAAATGGCGGAGTTATAGCATGGTCTTTTAAAATGCATTTTCAAAACTGGCGTGACGTATAGCTAAAGAACTAATCGACCGATTCTGATGAAATTTGGTATAAATCTTTCTAACTTTATTGTCTGAAATATGAACCTAAATGTTTTCGAAAATAAAAATAAAAAGTATTTTTTGTAGCAAATATAGTCATTTTTTTCGAAAAGTTCAATCTTTTTGTTTCTAAGCGTACCGTTTCATCGATTTTCAACATTTCTCACTTTTTCTTAGTTCATATTCTGCGTAGGAGTGTTGATGGTAGAAAAATCTTCGTTGGTTCTTTTTCAGATTTATCCCGGCGACGCTACGTGTCACGCCGTCCGGCAACATCCGCCGCATCTCGCTTAGAAGATCGTGCCATAGTTCCGCCATTTTTAAAGATTAATAAAAAAACCATACCTTGTAACAGCCAAATGTAGTAATAAAACATACCCTAAGTCTAAAAAATCGAGGAGAAATCTTTCATTTAAAAAAAAATCATGAACATCAGCAATTTTTTCTTCGCCTAAATTCGCCCTTCAATGATCCAACGAATCTCAGATTCGTCAATGTGAGAGACGTACGAGCGAAGGCAAGAGGCAAAGATGAAATTCATTCATACCGCAAAAAAAACATTTTTCCATTTAAAAAAATTGCGATTTCAATTCCAATTTTTTACTGTTCTCCAGATCTCCAGATGTTACTTTTTTTTCTTCCGTCTGTATCTCTCGATAATCCTTGGCCTTTGCCCTTAGTTCCATATCCAAACAGCCCCAAACTTTTCCTTATTTTTCTTTGCTCGTACTTTTCTTTTTTTTCAATCCCAATTATCTCGAGTCGCAACTTATCGCGAATAAATCACTTACGAAGGTCTCGTTTGGCATGAGACTCTGTGACGTTGTGTTAGGATCGGAGGCGTCGAGCAGCGATATGCCACCCCAGGCATCCCGATAGCATATATGTCGTCCGCCCACCCAAGTACCATTGAACAACGGAGGAGATAATTCTCCCGATAGCACCTTGGAAAGTAAAGGAGATTATACAAAAAAACAGAAAGAAGAAGAAGAAAACAGATAGATGACGAAGGCGAGACAAGGCCGAAAAGGATTGTCGATCGGGCAAACAAAAGGGAAAGTGGAGAAAAAAAGCGGCTGATGAGGGTCTTTCAGGGTTGTTCTTCAATAACAGGATCGATCGTAATCGTGAGACACTTTTATCTAACGTATCGCTTTCACGCTTCACTTTTTTTTCTGCGACGAAATATGGTAACGGAAATCTTTGACAGTCTGTTTGAAACATTACATTATTGAATATACGTACACAGCCAGTCGTTTATGTCTACATGAAATTTTCATTTAACAAGAATTAAAACGACCAAAAAATGTAATATTCATTTTAAAATCTGTGAATAGAAATATTTTCGTTGGCGACATCTAAATATTGCATTATATGAACATTTGAAATGAATTGAATCTTGAAATATCCAAATACTGATATATGTTTCTTGAGCAAATTTAATTTAAATATTAACTAACTTAATCTAAATATTTAATAAATTTAAAAAATGATTCAATTAGCCGAATAATGTTACACACTTGCGTACACACACACACACACACACACACACACACACACACACACACACACACACACACACACACACACACATATATATATATCCTCTAGCTAATTAAAAAAAGTCCTTTTTAATTTTGATTTAAATTAACAGAATTTTTTTTTCTTTATATTTTGCGATACCACCACCGCGAAATATGACTTTCAATAAGAATATTTCCTTCGGCAATATTTAAGTACTATATTACCAGAATATTTAATTTGAGTGAAGTCTTGAAGTATCCGAAAACAAGTACATATTTCTTCAGCAAATTTAATTTACATATTAGCTAATTTAATCTAAGAAATGTATTACATTTAAAAATAATTTAATCTGCCGATTAATCACACTCAAAAACACACACATACATTTCGAAAGCGTATTAAAAAAAAATTAATTCGATTTAAATCCACTTAAACTATTCAAATAATATAAGAGCGCTCAAATTCTGTGACAGAAATCATATATTTTTTTTTTACGTTGCGATACCATCGACAGCGAAAAATAACTTTTGCTCAAAATAGTTCCTTCGACCATAATTAAATTACTATAACGCGAACAATCAAATTTAATTAAATCTTGAAGTATCCAAATACTGCTATATATTTCTCGAGCAAAATTAGTCAAAATATCAGCTAATTCAATCTAAATATTGAATAAACTTTAAACTAATTCAATTAGCAAAAGAATAATACACACAAACATACATAAATATATATATTTTTTTTCCAATGTAATATATGTGTAGTACAAGAAAGATAATAGAGATAAGTATAGGAAGAAATAAATAAGGAAAATAAATAAAATAAACATATATATATATATTTTTTTCCACCTAATAAAATCAAATTCTTTTTACATTTAATGAAAAATTGACTCAAACTATTCAAATAATATACTAATAATATATCAAGTGCTCAAATTCTCAACTCAAATAATATAATACTCAATATAATAATATAATACGCAAATAATATAATATAATGTACTCAATCCAAATAATACAATAATAATATATAGAGTGCTCAAATTTTGTGACTGCGCTCTGAATTCTGTGAATATATATTTTTTACAACTTTTCGACACAATCCATCGCGAAAAATAGCTGATGCATGCACTACGGTGCTCGAACAGATGATGAATAACTCACCTCCGAGAGTCGTAAACGAGTCCCCCTTACGCGAGGTCCCTCATCGGGGGGTGTTAAAAGCGCGACGGACGTAACGATCAGAGCAAGGACCGCAATGATTACCAAAAGTGCTATCAAGATCCCTCGCCAATTTCTCTGATTTGGATTTGTCGAGACGAGCTCCTGTTGGTGAAAAAAATAATAACGCTCGTGTCAACATGTCTCGTACTTTTCGGGATTGACCCGAAGTTAGATTGCGATGTTGTCGAGTTTATCGTTTTGCTATTAATCGATAGGCTCTGATATGTTTTTAGTTCATTCAGTGAGCGCATTCGATCAACTTTTGTTTCTTTATTTCAGTCGCCAATCGAGTGAAGTGCTTGATGTGAGAGGAAAAATCATGGTGACCTCGAGGGTTGCGCGCTTGAATATTCAAGCGGTACCGAGACGACCGTTTTTCTATTGGGGAGAAGTCTGCTTTCGACCCCTGCTCGAGT
>OZ023318.1:44856962-45005023 GCA_964007375.1 Ophion obscuratus
CCGCGGAAGTTGCGAATCGGCGTGCAGTCTAGCTTCCCGTGGACTTTGATTTGCAATAAAGTTCAATCATTTTTGTGACGCTATGTGACGGTAATTAAAATGAAGAAAATGCAAATTTGAGAAAATGGCACGCATTTACATAAAAAATCAACATTTCTGTACAATGTGGATTAAAAAAGTCGTTTTTTTTCGACTTTTCAAAAACAATTTTCGTTAAGTAGACGGTACGAATATTATCAATATTTCTACCAAGCTTCGATTCAATCGGTGAGGCACAGCGTTGATGGGCTGTAACGGTTGAAGTTTTTCGAATTTCGCTTTGAAACTTTGGGGAAATATTCTCCATATATAGTTCTATCGTTTAAAGAAGAAAAAAAAGAAATCGATTTTTTTATCGTTGTAAATGTATATCCCGCTTAGGAGGGGGAGGCGATACCTTTAGCCGAGGAAACATTTTGCCGATGTTCATAGATCTTTTTTTTAACGGAAAGCCTTCTTCACCATTTTTTTAGAATTGGTGTAAGTTTTATTACTGCTTTTGGCTGCAACATGGTATTTTTTGTATTAAGGGGTAACGCCACTGTAGAATGTCCAAAAAATTGATTTTTTAAATTCGCTTAAGACGGGAGCCTGAATTAGAAGATAAAAAAACGTTTTTTTTTCGGGAATTTTTTTAGAAGGGAAATAACAAGTGAGGCCTGTAAACATTGAGGAATATTTTCATGTATATATGAAATGTATGAAAAAGAAATGTCAACGTGAAACAATAAATGACTGCAGATTTATCAGCCTATTCCATGTCCGTCTTTCCACTGCAGTCCCCAATCGGCGGGAAATATACAACTCGTAATTCTTTACTGAACCAAATAAACCAATAAAATTTTCCATTGTCATACATTTTTCGTCTGGGCAAATTAAGAAAAAGCTGAAAAAATCGTGTAATTATAACTTTTTTCAGGTTTGAAAAAAATGTGTTTAAAAAAACAGTTTAACGTGTTATAAACATTATTTGAAAATACTTTTTCAACGACTCTTTTAATTCACTTTGAAGAGATGTTCATACTGAAGAAAATAAACTTTGGTTTGATTCAATAGGTCGTTTCGTTTTTTGCTATCACGCCCGCCAATTCGGGAAAAATCGCGAAAATGAAAACTGAAGAAAACGCGCTTCAAAGTTTTCAATAGGAGGAAATATCAATATCAAATATCAATCGCTTCTCTGCTTTGGCCCTGTATCTTCAAAAATATTTACAATAGGCCTCTGTAACTTTGTAAATATATTCTTGGACAGTTTATCTATCGATTTAAGCAATTTAAAAGAAAAACGATTCTTCGGACCTTCTAATTCAAGCTCCTGCCTTGAGAGATGCTTCGAACCATCTAGAATAAGGGGAAAAAGTTTGGTACCTATAAAAAATTCTTGGAACACAATTTTTTCCAAACGGCATGCAGCATAACTCCAACAATTTTTATTCTATTCACTCCAAATTTTGAGTACATCTTTAAAATAACAGTCCGGAGAGAAATACGTACAGTATTTTCCATGAGTTAATTATAACATTATTTCTTAACAAATGATTGTCCTTTTTTTCCGTCGAAAATTGAGTTTTTACTTTAAATGATTGCCAATTACACAAAAATTAATATTTTAAAAATCCCTTATGTATTTCTCTAGCTATACTCATATAAATTATTAGAATTTTTCTCCACATTCAAATTTGGGTCAGTTATACTGCTTGCCGCAGAGCGTCTCAAATTCAACGTGCCTCGCGAGAATGGCTCCAGCGTCACCATTTTGTATAATTTTTTAATAACATTTTTTTATTGTTTACTTAAAGATATGACTGATAAGATCCTTGAATATCACTTATTACTTCTCCTTCAAACAAAACAAAAATCGCGAAAAATCCATTCATTTTAGACGTTTCCGGTGGTGTTCGCGCTTAATCTTTTAAATGGCGGAGGAATGGCACCGTCTTTCAAACTGCATCTTCAAAACTGGCGTGACGTTTAGCTAAAAAACTAATCGACCGATTCTGTTGAAATTTTGTATAAATCTCTCTAACCTTATTGTCTTCCACGTGATCCTAATTTTTTTTATTTGAAAAACGCGTGTTTTTTTATCGCACAATGTAGCCATTTTTTTTTTGGAAATTCAATCTTTTCGTTTCAAAGCGTACCATTGCATCGATTTTCAACATTGCTTACTTCTTCTTGGTTCATATTCTGCGTATGGGTGTTAGTGAAAAAAAAGTATTCGTTGATTTTCTTTTCAGATTAATGCCGCCGACGCTACGCGTCACGCCGTCTGACAACATCCGCCGGAACCCGTTTAGAAGACCCTGCCATAACTCCGCCGTTTTTAAAGATTCATTTTATACAATATCATCCAACAGCCAAAAGTAGTAATATAACATACCCCAAATCGCAAAAAACGGTGAAGAAATCCTTACTTAAAAAAAAAATCATGAAAATCAGCCATTTTTCTTCCCCTAAAGTATCTCCCACCTTGAGGGAGGACACCACTGTGACGAGCCAAAAGAGCTCTTTTTATCGATTTTTTTTCTGTACTAGATTATTTATTTGGGACTTGGAAAAAACGTATGGCATTGAGCATACATTGAACTTATTTCCAGTAAATCTTTATTTTTCAAAATTGAAAATTAACAACGTTATTGATGTATAACAGAACCTATGTGCAAAAAAATGTCGTCCGACAGCCGGCTTGAAAACTTGACAATGGTTGGTCTGAAAATTGCGCAAAATGGTGGACGTACAAAAAAAGTGATTTAAAAAATGCTAAATAAAAAAAAAACAACTACGTACAACGATAGCTACTGGCATAATGGAAATTTTGGTTTTTTAAAATGAAAAATCGGACAGTAATAGCTAGAGTTATGATTTCAGCCAGGACGAGAAAAGTCGTTTCGAGAAAAACAGGATTGATAATTTTCGTATACGTAAATTATTGCGCTACCTGCTCTCACTAAATCGTCTGTAACTTAATCAATTTTCAATATTCGAATTTAAACATTTTTTCAAGTTTTTTTGAATATGTATACTGTGTGAAAATGCAACAAAAAAAATATATTTTCTTATCCGTCACAGTGGTGTCCCCTCTTAATGACACGAGAGAGGTTTGAGCTGAAGGTACAAGGCAGCCCCCTCGACTCACGTGGCTCCGACGCGAATAATTTCCGCCGAGGCATTCCTACTCTCGTGTATATTAATAGACGGGAATAAAAAATATTGTCACTCGCAGCTTCTTCGATAATATCGAAGAGGAGCGAGGATGAAGCTCGAAATAACTGGCCTTGCCTCATCCTATCGCAAAATAAATTGAGGGCTTCATTTGAGAGGCTCCTTACCGCGTAATTCTTCGTCGAGAGAATTCCACGAGAAAATATTTTATTGGTGTCATTCGAGCTCTCGTTTGTCTCTTAGATTATTGCAGGTTTTTCACAGTTGCCCTGTGCCCTCGTGCAAATGCGATACAGTGGCGTATCGGGTAACCCGTTCCGGACAAGACTGTGGGCCATCCCTCAAGGGAGTGGTAAAAGTAAAAATGTAGGGGAAAAGTAAAAGCTCGTAAAAGCTCGCAAGGGCATTCATAATTTTTTGAAAATGACAAGAAAATAAAAAATCGACCTTATTCTTATTGTGACGTGATTTTATTTTTGTTATACTGGGACAATTTTTTCATTGCCACGTGACGTCCTGCTGTGGAGGAGGAACTTCGAACATAAATTCTACGAGCATGTTTTGAAAAATTGCATTAAACCCAAAAAAACTATCTAAAGGAAAGAACGATTATAATTTTGTTGCAATCCCATGTGTTGTCAGTATTTTTATTATCACTCAAAAATATTTCCATTGTCACGTGACATTTTTCGTAAGAAGGATGTCAAAAATACATTCTACAAGCAAAATGTTTAAACAATTCCATTCAAGTCGACAAAAAATACGTAAATTTCAATGAGATCAAAAAGAGTTACAATTCTGCATAGTGACAATAGTTTTATCGCCACGTGACAATATTTTATTGTCCGATGACGATCTTTTTCGAAAGAATGCCGTCAAAAATGAATTTTTCAAGCAAAATGCCAAACAAAATTCCAGTGCATCCAAACAAACCTAAAGAATCAAAGTTACCGTAAAAAAAGTTCTAGCTCCCCTCTAGGGCTCCAATAATCGTCAATCATATGGACGGTTTACATCTAACTCGTGGCCGGGAAAAAGAGGATGTTTTGTGAATTTTTTCTCGAAAAACGTGTCGTGGTTTAACATTTTTTTAAACATTAAAGGGTATGGTTTTAAATACCTTTAACAAGTTTTGTATTAAAAAAATATTTATAAATGTGGTAGACACAATTATTTGTGCAGACCGCTGTTTGAAAAAACCGTGTTCGCGGTGACCACTAATCGGCAACGAATCATCCGTAATAAAAAAAAAAATCGAACGCATTTAGTTTTTGCATAAAATTATCTAGTGCTTGGACGAAGGATTTAATTAAGTATTCATTATTGAGAAAATGGCCGCAGTCCAAAGCGAAAGTATCCATTTTTGGTGAAAAAAACGCTATTTGCTTGAACTGCTTGTGATATGTAAAAAAAGCTTGTAAAATTTAAAGTTGATCGCTGCAGTGATTTTCAAGATATCGTGGTCACGGATTTTGAAAAAGTCACTTTGAAAAACGACGCGTTTGAAGTTCGCCGGTTTGCGGAAACTACCTATAAACGTCCATAACTCCCTCAATTTTTAACGGATCGACGTGAAGTTTTCAGAGAATATTTTTGAAAAGTTATATTTTGAGAATCCGTCGAAAGTCAAGAATAAATGTTTTCAAAACATTCAATGAGGTTCAAGCTTACGTTTTTTTTAAACTAAGAAATAATTATTCTACAATGATCAAACTGCACGTATACTTCAATAGTGTATTCAAGTATGGAAAATAAGTTTTTTCAATTAATTTATTATCAAAATGGCGGAGCTGTGGCAGAGTGTTACAGCAAGACCGCCGCGTGTGTGGCCTGCGCCTTAGACTTTGATTTGCAAGAAAATTCAAATATTTTTTCAGTTAGAACATTTATAGTTTCTATTTGACAGTAATTAAAATTAAGAGAATGCAGTCTTAAGAGAATGGCACGGATTTACAAAAAAAAATCAACATTTAACGCAAAATTTCTGTTAAAGTTGGATTATAAAACTAGTTTTTTTCTTACTTTTTAACAACAATTATCGTCAAGTAGAAGGTACCAATACTAGCAATATTTCCACCAGGTTTCAACTCAATGGGCTCAATAGTTTTTGAGTAATCCTGCATGCCAATTTTGATAATGCAGTTTTGAGAAAAACCACGTTTGAAGTTCACGCCTGCTCCAAATCCGAGCGGCGAGGCACAGCGTTGACGGGCTGTAACGTTTGAAGTTTTTCAAATTTCGCTTTGAAACTTTAGGAAAATATTTTACATATATAGTTCTATGGTTTAACGAAAAAAAAAAGAAATCGATTTTTTGATCGTTGTAAATGTACATGCCGCTTTAAATTTTGAAGTACGGTGCTGCAGCGGCTCGCCCGGCCGGCTATTAGAAGTATAGATCATTCAATTTTAGGACCATTTCAATGAAATTTTCTGGGAATATAGATAACAAGTAATACCATGGAATGAAAATATTTTTTTGGAAAATGCAATTTTTTTCCCACCTAGGCGGTGTAACACGTTGAGAGGTATTCTCACTTTAGACGCTAAAAAGGCTATTTTCATGAATTTTTTTGATCAGTTTACATTATAGATATTCATATAAAAGTTATTACATATAATAAAAATACTTTCAAAATACATTACATTTTTTAAAATATATTTATGTAATCTAAACAAACTTTAAATGCGTTCTTCTCGAAACACCGTTTTTCGACGGCTTGTTGATAAAATCTTCGAAACTACTGAACCGATCTTTATAAAGTTTTAACCACATATTCTTTTCAACTATAACTATAGCGCATGTCAATGATTTTTTTTAAATATTGATATTTACAATTTTTTTACCAAAAACAGTGAAACAAACACGTTTTTCCGAAAAATGTCCGTCATTTTGTTATTTTTGCATGTATCAAAAATCGTATCATATGCGCTATAGCCATTAACACACTGAATCTAAAACCATTTGATTTTTTTGTTTCGGATGATCCATCTCCAGATTTCATCAACAGCGCAGACCTACAATTGTTTAGGAAATTTTTTTAACTACCATTTTTGTCTATAAATAGTGACTTGAATAAATAATTTTTTTAACGTATTTCGAGAATGTATTTATTAAGGGGTTAGGCCACAGTAATGGGTATAAAATAATGTATCGAATTTGACAATTTTTTTCGTATGAAAAAGTGATTCACTCATAAAATTAATCTATTTAGTATGAATATCAAGCTGTTACAAAATATATATATATATTTTTTCGATGTACAAAATGTCTGACTACTAATATTTTCTTTTGTTATCTTTTTTTTAGGCGCTTCGCGGCGTGACATTTAGCATCCACAGTTTTTTACCTAGAACAAAAAACAAAAATTCTCGCCAATCTACATGAGAATACCTACATTAGTACGTACGGAATGTAAAAAGTATTGTTTTGTTCAAAAGTTGTAGGTATTCGAATGAATTTTCAGCGAACAATTTCGTATAAAACTGCTCATGAAATGAAAAGTTTTCGATTAAGGGGCACGTCCACTTTGAAAATGTCAAAAAATCGATTTTTTTAATACTGTTTTCGAAAGTACATACATTCAGAAATATTGTGTCGAAATTTTATTCAAATCCGAGCTCTCTAAGTATTTCTTTTTTACCTGGACGTCAGGACCTCATTTCGTCTACCTGAGCGTATAGCGCGCTCGGCCGATCGTAGTATAAACTTCAAACGCGTTTTTCTCGAAACAACGTTTTCAAAATCAAGCTCCATCGTATCTCTAAAACTAATGAACCGATTCTCTTGAAATTTGAACCACATATTGTAAACATAATTCGCAACAAGGTGACCCTCGATGGTTTTAAAATTTGTATTTTTACTCTTTTTTTGCGAAAAACCGCGAAAAAACGCGTTTTTCTTTACTTTTTTCGTTTTTCATCTGCCCTTTTTTTATTTGTTGATAAAACTTTATATCCGAGGGTCATTTTGTAGCTGGTGTCATACTGAATCTCATGGACTTTGATTATTTTGTTTCAGACAAGCCGTTGCCGAGTTGTGATGGAGATACCTAGCCCACCTATTTTTGAGGCGTTACGTTAAACTATAATTTTTGTACCTAAAAATGAATAAAAACGAATAAAAATGTTTTCTAATGTATTTCAAGACTTTATTTATCAAGCCCAACAACTTTTATATTCAATTCGTTTATAAAATAATTTTTAAAAAATCGCGAAAATAGCCTTTTTCGTGACTCTAAAGTGGAATGGCCACTTAATCAGAAATTCCGTACGTACTTCTCTGTGAAATGCAATTAGGAATATAACTTTAAAATTTGAAGTAAATCGAGTGAAAATTGTTGAAGTTATTTGTTACGCCAATTAGAAAAAAGCTGTTTTTAGAAAAACGCGTTTTAAGTTTTAGGTGCTTTATGGCCGTGCCAGAGGTGGGCTTACGTTATACGCTCAAAGTCGGTGAAAAAAATCTTGCTATCGATCGAATAGTAACTTATTCTTACGATGATAAAGCACCGTTTTAGCGGAAAAAAATTAATCGATTTTTTGAAAATTCTACTGTCTAAGTTACCCCTTAAGTGTAACCACTTTTATATCAATATCTATAATATAAACCTATCAAAATTCATGAAAATATCCTTTTTTAACGTCTACAGTGAGAAAACCCCTTAAGAACGTCGACTTTTTGTCCTTTCCAGGGGATGCAAAAAACGAAGAATTTTCTCTCTCCCTCTGCCTCACTCTCGTCGTTCACATTCCTGTGCCTAGTTTTTCCGAGTCTCGGACTCGACAAGAGCTCTTCAACATTTTTCCCCTTTGAGTACAAGAACACAGTTGGAATTGGGCTTGCGGGCCTGCATGCTTTTTTCCCCCGTGTGTGTATACATGCGGGGGCGGGGGGTGGGGGCAAAGGTATAGGGGTGAGAGTAGCTTTCAGCCTCGTATACTCTCGTCGAGGGCAGCTCAGCTGGCTCCAGGTTCAATCGATAGAGAAAGGGCCGTCGTCGGAGCTCTCGGCGTGTGCAGCGCAATTGCCCCGCACATTTCACGTTTGCTCCCACCGTTCCTATATGCACGCTCGTTTCGAGCGAGGGACGATCACGGAACACCGCGATATACCGACGGCCAAAAGAGAGCCGAGAAACGAGCGGGGATTATCGCGTTGAAATTACTTACACGCGATACATCGGACAATAAACGCGATCGCCTTTTTTCCCTCCATGCCCGCATAGAGAAGTTTATCGGTGATCGATCGGGGATCTTTTTACTTTCGGCTAAAACGGTCATTTTGTCACAGGGAAACTCGCTTTCGTACACGTGCGTGACGAAAACAAAAAAATGTTTGGAATCCGAAAGCTCCGGTGACTTCACGTACTTCTCGGACATTTTTATTCACCCTTAAGCCTTCCAAAACGCGACGCCACTGTGAGGGGTGGAAAAGAGGATTTTTTGCATTTTCTCGAAGTATAGATGTTCGAGAATGTGTGAAAAAATGTTCAAGTTGACATATTGAAAATTGACCAAGCAACAGACGATTTAGTAAGAGCAGGGAGCGAAACGATTTACGGATAATAAAACTTTTAATCGCGTTTTTCTCGACCTAGCCAAAAGCATAACTGTAGCTGTAATTATCTGATCTGCAATTAAAAAAAAAAAACCGTCATCGTTGTACGTAGCGGTTTTTTTATGTAGTATTTTTCAGGCACCCGAAAATGAGTAAAAATTTCGCAAGGATTACACTTTTTTTGAACACCCGCTATTTTGGGATTTTTTCGAAAAACAGTTACGTTCAACGAGATCTACATTTATATAGGTTATGAAACTTTTTTATTTTTCAGACCAACCATTGTCAAGATGTCGATCACATTTTTTATACAGAAGCCCCATTATACCTCAATAACGTTGTTAATTAGTATTTTTTGTAAATAATAGTTTACATGAAGTAAGTTGAATATATGTTTGATAACATAGCTTTCTTCCAAATACCAAATAAATAATCTAGTAGACAAAAAAAATCGGAAAAAACTATCTTTTTTCGTCCGGTCACAGTGGTCTCCTCGCTTAATTGAACCGTATTAAGGAGGTTGGACCGTTAGCCATAATCCAAGAATAAAAAATAAATAAAAATACATTTTATTGCCTGGACTATACTGAGTCTATTCCATTTTTTATTTATTTTTTCACCTCAAAACAGCAGAGATAAAAAGTACTTTAGTGAATGTAATTTTACGTGCGGTTAGATGGTCAAGCGTTCACACTACGGGCCATTGTCAAGTTATCGATCCGGCCATTGGATCACATTTTTTATACAAAGGCTCTATTATACCTCAATAAAGTAGTGACTTTTTATTCTTTTTAAATACGAATTTACACGAAATAAGGTTAATATATGCTTAACAACATACCTTTCTCCAAAACCCCAAATAAATAATCAAGTGGACAAAAAAATCCGAAAAAACTACCTTTTTTGTCCGGTCACAGTGGTGTCCTGCCATAATTGAACCGTATTAAGGAGGTTGGAGCGATAGCCACAATACAAGATTTAAAAATAACTAAAAAATGTATGTTATTGTCTAGACTATACCGCGTCTTTACCGATTTTTTGAAATGTTTACCACCAAACACCAAAGATCGACAAATATTTCAATACACGTAATTTTACGTGCGGTTAGATGAGCATGCCGTTCACAATACGGGTAATGCATTTTTTTTATATTCAGCATCAAGATAAACCATTTCTAACAACCGATTAACGCAAACTAAACCTTCGCAAGCATTCATAAAAGAAAAAATCCCCCTTGTCCCTGCCACCCCCCCCCCTTGTCCCTGCCACCCGAAATAACTCGGTAATTATCGACGTCACAAAAAAAATGTTCCAGACAAAAGTTGTACGATGTGAAGGGAGCCATCAAATACGACCATTTTTTTTATTTCGGTGGAGGCGCTGACGCACAGCGAAGGTCACCTCCACTTTTTTAACTGGAATGGTACATTTTTTTTCAACCATCTTGTGGAGCACCTCAAGCCGCATAAAAAATATCAGGAGGTCAAAGTCGTTCAAGGTCATTCAAGGTCACCTATTAAAATACAATACAAATCTAAATATCTCGAATCACTACCAAATATTTGGTAGTGATTCGAGATATTTCGATTTGTATAATCGCTACTGACCTTGAATGACCCTGAACGACTTCGACCCCTCTAATGGTTTTATGCGGCTTGAGGTGCTTCGCAAGGTGGTTGAGAAAAAATGTACCATTCCATTTAAAGAAGTGGAGGTGACCTTCACTGTGCGTCAGCGCCTCCATCGAAATAAAAAAAATTGGTCGCATTTGATGGCCCCCTTGGGGATGGAACATTTTTTTGTGACGTCGATAATTACCGAGTTATTACGGGTGGCAGAGATAAGAGGGACACCCTGTATATTCAATATTGAACCATCAAGGATTGATAAACGATCATGACTTTTGGCTGGCGAATAAAGAGCATTGCTGCCAACCTCAATGTCCGCGACGTTGCCGTATTTCGGCTACATTTAATATTAATTAATGGTAATAATAAATAATCTCGTGACAAGAATAGAAATAGGCATAAACGAGTCTGAATTTCATTCTGAGTTTTATAAAACATTCACTGACGCACTTTTACTATAATAATCATCGATAATATTACACTTTTTAAAGTTGGTAGTAACACAAAAGTTTTTCTTATTCACGTAATAAAAATGTAAAAATGTATAATGTTGCTCTTTAATTATTATGAAAAATTAGCATCTACAGAATAAATTTATATCTTCTATGCATTTTTTTAAACTCATTGAACAAAAATCCCAAATCGTAATTTGACTGGACCGCTCCAACCTCCTTTGGCGCCATAACGTATACAGTTTTTCGACAAACATTTCACGGATTCTGAGCCTCCTCGAGATTTATTTCACAATTTATTGGACTTGCAATGAAAAATCGCCAATTCAGCGCTTCAAAAATTAAATTGGGCAAAAAAATCGCTGCTTTTGCACTGGAGAAAATTGTGAGTGACGGCAGTTCATGCTGGTCTATATTTAAATTACCGTGGCTACGTATGGGAGGTTGCAAATTGACGAACACGACTGGGAATAGAACGATAATCACCGGAACTGAAATTGTTGGGAGTAAAAGGTGTACAAGGTCTATAAATATTCCGCGCACTTTGTATGCAGGAAATGTGTACTTTTTTCGGAGAGACAAATAATTTGCCATTATAATTCCGCGCTGTATAAGTTGGAGAAATATTTTTCAAGTACCCCCCCCTCCCCTTCCTGCCATACGAGATAATTCCAAATAACAGTTGTAAAGAACTTTTTTATCTTCATTATATCGAAATACCTCTAAATTATAGTTTTGAAAGCACCCTTCGTATATTTGCTGTTTTATCGATCGTAAATGGAAAAATAATATTTTCTACCGTGCATATAAGCCGACGATAAACGGCAAGTCGGTAAAAGGCACACGCACACCTGACCGGATATCCGCGGGAAAATTATAATTGGAGATAAAATTAGAGTAAATTAATAGTCGAGAGCTTATTTAGTTTTCGTCAATTTGATGAATATCGTGCTTAATTGAGTGACGTACTAGCAATCTTCGACTTATAAATATCTCATGCCGGCATCCTGGATTGGAGAAATTAATAGGAAAACATGCATCGATAGGTTCGAAAGGTCGAGTCAGGTGGATGGATAAAATTCATTTTTATAACCACCCACGTACGTTACCTTATATACATATATATTTCAACACATATCGATTATTTTTATCGGGGCTTGACATTATCACCATGCATGTGAATCCGTGTATCGTGTCTGTGAATTTTCGCGTATCGAGTCCATGTATTGCCTCATATTTTTCGCATACTCCAAAATCATTTGGCTAAATTAACTCTGGGTGCTGGTAAGATTTATTCGCAACGTGCGATTATTGGTAAAATTAATTTGCAGCGTGCAAGTATTGTTAAAATTAATTCCCAAGGTATAAACATCGGTAAACATAATTTGCACCGTATAACCATTAGTAAAATTATTTTGCAGCGTATAAGTATTGGTCAAATTAATTTGTAAAGTATAAGTATTGGTAAAATTCGGTTCGCTACATATAAGTGTTGGTAAAATCAATTAGCAACGTATAAGTATTGGTAAACTTAATTGACAATGTATAGGTATTGATCAAATTGATTTATAACGTATAATTATTGAAAACTAAAAAATGATAAAATTAATACAAAAGTGTTTTACCCAAGTGTATTATCGTTTGATTACACAAATATAATTAAAATCCGCGAGAGAGTTCATCATCAGGGATATTGATTTCTGACGGGAACCAGCATCATTAAACCCACGATAAATTGCAGTCGAATGAAATTAATGATATCGTAAAATCATTAAGTGAGTGTCGCAATTACTTTATTCGGGAAAAGCTCTACTCGCGCCCTTATATCGGTAAGTCGGATTGGACTTTCCGATGTTGATGGTCCCTCGCAAATATTGACACGCGTTACGCGTTTGTACAAGATTCGAGGCGGGTGCCAACTGCGATATAAGAGATCGACATAATATTTTTGATTGAATATCATTGTTAATAGTCCATCTGCACTTGTGAGTCTCATCAAAACATCTGCCTCCTCAGAACACTTCGTCAACTTGTGTTCCCATATATATGTGCTTTTCCATTTCCTTTCTCCCAGCAGGAGTATGCTTCACATTACGGAACTCTTTTCGTCACCTTTTTTTTTTAAATGGATTTTTTTAACCGCGATCCATAATGTCACGATCTCAACTACGATAATGAGGCTTTTTATTGCATTTTTGTACAGCAACATAAAATAACTTTACAAAAACCCTTATCCCTTAAATTACTCTAAAATTTTTTCCTTTACTTTTTTCCACCCTCTTGTCGTTTTTCACTCTAAATTTTGCTCAATTTGTTCACCTTAATTACCACATTGATGTGATGATACCAGACTGTATATTCCTCGCCAATTTATTTGGCATATATATGGCCGCGTGGGTGTTCGTGTGTACGTCGATTAATACTCATAATAACTTGGGGAACGAAAGCGAGCACGGTCGTGTATATAGAGATCCGAAGGTAAACTGGATTTTCGCAAGATTGACAGACTCATGACACACGAACTCTCTGACTTGTATTCCCAACTTTCGACGAGCCACAAAACTTTGTTTATACCTCGAATCTCATATACGAGCGACTTATTGCACACGGACACGTGACGAGTATAGTCGAAGATAAATCGAATCTCAATCTAAAAATAATACCCAAAGCGAAAATGGTTCAGCCATTACGTTCCGCCAATTAGGCTAATTGAAACTCTCTTTTTGCAAACTCAGGCACAGGTGGAAAAAAATCATCAACCATGACAATGTCGAAATGCATCGCGAAAAAATTATATTGTGTTTGGCAGAGAGCGTAATGATTTTTTTTAAGTGGTAACGTCGTGCTAATCTTTTTTTTTCAAATGTAAATGGCTGCGTAACTATGAGGGGATTGTTACAAAGGCTGAGGTGAATTGTGAAACAATGCGTGAATCGTTTGAAGGAACATTACAATGTCCTCGGTGGCAATTGATTTTGTTTCAATCGAATCCCACGAAACGGAAGACTTCTGACGTTTGCAAAAAAAGGACGAATTTATTGGTGGATGAATAAAAATAGCGGCAGATGTATTTTAGTAAATAATAATAAAATATGTACTATTTTAGTAGATAACAATAAAAATTCTATCTCAGTACAAAAAAATGATAATTGAAGATTGAGATTTTATAAAAATGCCAATTGCAAATTGTCAATTCAACAAAACTGACAATTAAAGAAAAATGACAAGTGTAAATTAAGAATTAAAAAAATCGACATTTGTAAATTAGTAGTATCTTAGTGGGTAATAATAAAAATACTATCTTAGTAAAACAAATGACAATTGCAAATAGATAATTAAAGAAAATGGCAATGGTAGATTGAGAATTAGAAAAAAAATGACAATTGTAAATTAGTACTATCTTAGTGGATAATAATAAAAATACTATCTTAAGGGGGGATTGTCTTTTTTTTCGCAAAATTTACCGCTTTTTGGGAATTTTTTTGTGAAGAAAGTATACAACGGAAAACTTGTGAAACTTGGCATATAGTTTTATTGATCTGTTTACTACATACAAAAAATTTTTTAAACAATTTCATCCAAAAATCCGCCTCCCACCCCCCTCGACGCGCGATGGTCCTTTTTTGATGGTGTGCACGATTTCTCAAAAACTATTCAACCGATTGCCTTCAAATTTGGACAGAATGCTCAGCTGACGTCCTTTTATCGTTTGATGAAGCAAAAAAGCAATACGTTTAATAGTTTTTTATTTATAACAAAAAATCGATCAATTTTTTTCGAAAAATCGATACTTCAAGTTCAAAACGTCACCAAATCCTCAATGTTTTTTTGTTTCCCTTCATCGAACGATAGCTATATGTGTCTAAAGTAAAATGCTTCTTGGGTTTTTGTTGCAGGATGAACGTGAAGGCTGTAATCGTGCACACCATCAAAAAAGGACCATCGCGCGTCGAGGGGGGTGGGAGGCGGATTTTTTGATGAAATTGTTTAAAAAAAATTTTTTATGTACTAAACAGATCAATAAAACTATATGCCAAGTTTCGCAAGTTTTCCGTTGTACACTTTCTTCACAAAAAAATTCCCAAAAAGCGGTAAATTTTGCGAAAAAAAAGACAATCCCCCCTTAATAACCAAAAAAATGCCATTGTAAATTGAGTATTCATAAAATTCGCAATCAAGAAAAATGGCAATTGTAGATTAGTAATATCTTAGTGGATAATAATGAAAATGAGAAGCTGGCCAACAGAACCGGACTTATCCATGAATTACTTTTTTACAGGAGAGGTCGAAAACCAAAACAACCAAATAGAGGTGAGTTAGAATTTTTAAGCTTTAATATATGAAGGCTCCATCAAAATGTAAGCCTGGACCTGGCTTTAGTCTGATAAAAACACTTATTACCATTTGTTTATTTTTATTTTTATTTTGGACAAGTCCGGTTTTGAATGAGAATCGTGGACAAGTCCGCTTATTAATAAAAAAAAACTTATGGACATATCCGGTTACGAAATAAAACAGATTCTTTGAATTTAGTATAAATTTGTTTTTTATTGTCGAATTGAACTTCCTACACAAACTCTTCCATGTCAGGCTCACAACAATCACATTCAATGTCATCATCGTCATCACTGTGTTTATCTGTTACTAGTTTTTTCATCCAGCCAGCCAACAAGTGCGTTTCTGCTTGAAAAGACAGTTTGTAACCAATATGAGTTATTTAGAGCCAGATTGGATGCAAACTATTTTGGGAGCTAATAAAGGTGTGCTCGAAGAACACGAGAAAAAAAATTTGACGTTATGTGAACAAGTCCGGTTTTGTTCGCTAGCTCCTCAAATACTGTCTTAGTAGAAAAAAGACAATTGCAAATTGAACTTTTGAAAAACGTGTCAACTGTAAATTGACAATTAAAAAAAATTGGCTATTTCAAATTTGTAGTATTTTAGCGAGAAATAATAAAAATACCTTCTTAGGGGAACAAGAATTACATTTTCAAATTGACAATTGAAGGAAATGGCAAGGATATATTGACAATTCGAAAAAATTGACGATTGTAAATTAGTACTATCTTAGCGGATAATAATAAAAATACTGTCTCAGTAAAAAAAAAGACATTCGCAAATGGAACATTTAACAAAAATGACAATCAAAGAAAAATGGCAATGGTAAATTGACAATTAAAAAAAATGGACAATTGTAAATTAGTACTATCTTAGAAGATAATAATAAAAACATTATCTCCGTAAAAATAATTTACAAGTGTAAGTCGGCAATTAAAAAAATGGGCATTGTTAATTAACAACTAAAAAAATTGCTAAAAAACGCCAATTATAAATGAACTATTAAAAAAAATACCAACCGTAACTTATTGACTAAAAAATAATACGATGACTCGCAGTGCATCAACTTCCGAATTGGACGAGACGTTTTTAAACATTAAAAAAAACGAACTATTCGACTGGTCAGGTGAAATTTTAATTGAAAAATCGTGCTACTTTCGTGTTCGTGCATCGATGCATGCGTTCGTGTGGAAAAATCCACAGACGTGGCTTCTACAATGCTACGATTGAAAACACACACAAACAGGGATGATTTCGATAGCGATATTTTTTTTTTCTCAATGTACCTCATCGTCGTACATATTGTCGTTATCTGCCATCGTAGTCGGTGTTGAACTTTGAGGATATTAGGGTGTTTTTTTTTCTCGATCAATTTTTTTCTTGCGTGTGTGCGTGTTTTTCTATATCCAATTTTCCTTCCTCCTCGAGGTCGACGGAGCGACTCCGCAAGCTCATTCGTCTATTCCTCAAAAAAAAAACTGATATGAGTATGCGGCGCTCGCTCCGGGACGACCGGTCACTAACTTTCGGTCCGTCTTACGGTCTCTCTGGTACTGAGGGAAAGTCAGCGGAGAGCAGGAAAAGCGTTGTCGATATATATGTATGTTTTTACGGAGTGATGCTGCGAACCCGATGACCGGGGAGTCTGCGCGTTCCGCAAGTTGCGCAGGATTATGGAGTTTCCGTTGGGTAGGGTGGAAAAAAAATGTTGGTTGGAGAAGCAAGGGAGACAGGGAGAGACCAGAAATAAAGGGGGAGGAAAAACTGAACGGGAGTTGAAGTTTATGCCGCGGATGAGGACATCACGAGATTTTTCTACAGACATAGAAAAATCGTGAGTAAGAGATAAAACAGAGAGAAAGAGAGAGAGAGAGAGAGAGAGAGAGAGAGAGAGAGAGAGAGAGAGAGAGAGAGAGACAGAGAAAAGAGAGAGATTGATTAATTGTTTATTATATGCCTTGGTATATATTATTATATACCTTTAGGCAACAGGGTAAAAGTAAGGAAAAATAAATGAATAAAGTATAAAAACTGTAAAAAACACCACTTAAGGGGGTTGCCACAAAAATGACAAATAAGTATAAAAAGATGGCAAGCATCTGAAAAGAAACAATAGAACCGAAATCATAAATGGCATGGCTGATCATTTGCATTATAATATAATAAAAATAAAAATGCAAAATTAAAATTAAAATTAAAATGTATGAGCGAAAGAGAGAAAAAGAGAGATTGACTAATTGTTTATTATATTCCTTGGTAACATTTAGGCAACAAGGTACAAATAAGGAAAAATAAATAAAGTATAAAAGCTATAAAATCGTCACTTAAGGGGGTTACAATGACAAAAATGACAAAGACGTATACAAAGATGACAAGCATCTGAGGAAACAATAGCAGTGAAATCATAAATAGCATGGCTCACCAGTTGCATTGTAATATAATTAAAATAAAAATGCAAAATTAAAATTAAAATGTATCAGCGACAGAGAGAGAGAGAGAGAGAGAGAGAGAGAGAGAGAGAGAGAGAGAGAGAGAGGCAGAGAGAGGGAATCCAGATGGTCTTTCGATAATTATTTATAAGTGCTTCAATCAAAAACTAAAAGTTAAGGTGTTTACACTTGCCCTTAAGGTTTTCCTCCGATTCTATCAACCCAAAATACTATATGACGTCCTCAAGGACGTTTCATCCATTTTCCAATCTCCCCGCACCCTCATTTCACCCTTAATTCAAATTACCCTCTCTCCAACTCAAACCCAAACAGACCCGAGGAGCCCTCTCATCTAACTTAAGGTATATCTTTCGCGAAGGACCGCGTTCCCCCCACCCACAGGTGCACCAGGAGAGCTCTTCCGAATCAGCGGTAAATTACAGTGGCACGCGATAAAAATAAGTCACAATCAATTATACCCAACGTTAAACGGGAATAAAAATTTTCGCGCAAATTTAGTAGATTTAGACATTTTTTCTAGTCAACGTTAAACTGGAATAAAAAATTTCGCGCAAATTTAGTAGATTTAGACATTTTTACATTGTCTGTAGTCACATTTTTCTAAGTTCTATCATTCATATTTTCTTTAAACATTCGGCGTTTTCTTATCGTCGTTACGGAATCTGTAGATTTTTTTACACGCCCGAGCGTATCAGGAGTCTAGATTTGTTTAGTGTATAAATTATTAGATAGAAATTATTGAGTGTAATTAGTGTAATAGTGCCAAAGTATATTTAGTGTATAAACTTTTAGATAGAAATGTGGCCAGCTTTGTATAATGTATAAATTATTTGGTACAAATTATTGAGTCTAATTAGTGTAATAGTGCAAACGTTTATTTAGTGTATGAATTATTAGATAGAAATATGACTTTATCCCATCCCCATTAAGCGCCCTATCAATGAGACGATTTTTAGAGTTGTAATTTTTTCGTTGAAAGTTCGGTAACCTGGCTGAAAATTTTACCAGTGTACTAGGATGTATTTCCACTTGATTATAGGCAAAAATCACTTAAGATTCTCAGACGCTAAGATACCTTTAGGCGAGGAAAAAATTGGCTCATTGTCATGATTTTTTTCAAAGGAAAGAATCGATTTCTTCACTAATTTTGAGAGATTTTTTATTAACTTATAACATTTGTTACTAACTTTGGCTGTTACATGGTATATTTTATGAAGTTAAAAAATCGCGTAAGTATGGCACGATCTTCTAAACTGCATTGTGAAAACTAATCGACCGATTCTGACGAAATTTGGTATAAATCTTTCTAACCTTATTGTCCAAAACATGACCCGGAATGTTTAAAAAAATAAAAAACAAGAATTTTTTCATTGCAAAATGTAGTAATTTTTTCGGAAAATTCGATCTTTTTGTTTCAAAGCGTATCATATCGTTGATTTTCAACATTTTTTACGTATGCATTTTTTTGTATGAGCATTAATGAAAGAAAAATCTTTGTTGGTGTTTTTCGCATTAATGCCGCCGACGCTGCGTGTCACGACGTCTGGAAGACTGAACCATGACGCCGACATTTTTAAAGACAAATAAAAAAATACCATGTAACAGCCAAAAGTAGTAATAAAATATATACCCTAGGGTTAAAAAATGACGAAGAAATCTTTCCTTTAAAAAAAATCATGAAAAATGGCTATTTTTTGCTCACCTAAAGGTATCTCCCCCCTTAAGTTCGTGCGCTCATCAAGCCAAAAACAGCCCCCTTTGAGCTCCTACCCTTGACCTGAATACATCAGCCTCCATTCTTGTACCCAAATTCCACCCGTGTGTGACCTTGAACTTCGTCGTGCCCGTTTTTTTAATCCCCCAATCCCCGGGGTCAACCCCTAGCACACGGGGCTCCTGTACAAATCCAAGGCTCCGGAGAGCCTGGAACCGGAAGTGGGACGTTACTTAACGAAGTCAGTGGACTGGACAGAGCAGCGGAAGATTAATTGGAATTTGTTTATTATTTGAGTCTTGTGAGATAAGAATGAAGAAATGTGTGAAAAATCAAAGAGAACCCCAACCATTTGCGTGAATTTTATTTCAAGAAGTTCCAGAATATTCGATATTTCGTATATTCGATATACAAGAGGAGCAAACAGTAATGAGGTTTCTATCTCTTGCTCCCTGGCGAAGCAAAGAACGATGGGAAATTTTGGTACAATTTTATCCTGGCAGAAAATAGATTTTTTTCAATCGTCAATTTTTTTCACATCGCTGAGACGATTATTACGATTTTCCGAAACCGACAAAAAAAATCCAATAATTATTTTCAGTCTGGCATGGAATTGTTTTTAATTAGCATATTGTCTTTTTTTCACCGTCGAAATTCTTGCGATTCTACTTCCACTGCTCAATTAACATCTCTATTGCATCGGTTCACGATAGAATAAAGTATCACTATCGTTCTTCGATCGTGCAGTGTGACTTCCCACGCCCTGTCCAATCCCCGCACAGTTTCCCTCCGCAGACTGCAAAGGAATTTGTCGCATTGAGGACTTATGAATAATCGACTCTACAGTTAATTGATTTATGTGACAATCTCGCGTAAATAAAGCATCATTTTATAATGCGTTGGTGCAATCGTGCGTGTACCGGTAAAGCACGTTTCTCCTCATCGGTGCACTGCACAACTGCAAGCCTAAAGTCCAGTGCGGTAAACCGATAGTTCCCCGTGCGTTTACGGGGAACGCTGAAGTCGCGCGGCCGTTTCCAACCAGTCAGTGCTGCCAACCTTTGATTCGATATTACGTACGTTCGAGCCAGTGAGATGTAAGCAGAAATCTTATTTCTTCACGATAAGAGAACTTGGTCCGAATTCTAGGTCCAAACTAGACGTAACTGGATATACAATGGACTTTCTAGTGACCGCTGGTTGGGAATTTGGTCCAAGTTCTAGTTATAAGCTAAAAGTGACTTGATATGATGTGAACTACAAATGAAACCAAATTCGTGGATAGTAGAACTAGAAGTCACTAGAAGTGACTAGAAACTTCATTGTATATCTAGTAACTCCGTCCGAGTTTTAGGTATAAACTAGAAGTTACTATACACCAGGGAATTTATAATAACTTCTCAGTGGGGACTTGGAAAAAGTTCCGGCTCTAAACTAAAAGTAACTAGATATACAATGGAATATCTAGTAACTGCTGGTTGGGAACTTGGCCCGAGTTCTAGCTGTAAGCTGACTTGATATGACGTGGGCTACAAATGAAACCAAATTCGTGGATGGTAGTACTAGAAGTCACTAGAAGTCACTAGAGTCTTAATTGTATATCTAGTAACTCGGTCCGAGCTCTAGGTATAAACTAGAAGTCACTATACATCATGGAATATCTAAACACTTATGAGCGGGGACTTGGACAAATGTCCGGCTCTAAACTAGAAGTAACTGGATATCCAATGTAATTTCTAGTGACTGCTGGTTGGGAACTTAGCCCGAGTTCTAGCTATAAACTAGAAGTTTTTTGATATGATGTGAACTACAAACGAAACCAAATTCATAAATGGTAGAATTAGAAGTCACTGAAAAGTTTATTGTATATCTAGTAACTTGGTCCGAGTTCTAAATATAAACTAGAAGCCACTATACATACTGGAATTTGTAATAACTTCTGTTTGGGATCTTGGACAAGGTTCTAGTTCCAAATTAGAAGTAACTAGGCATACAAAGGTTCTGTGGCTCCAGTGGCTTCTGGTTGGGAACTTGGACAAAGTTCCGTCTTAAAATTAGAAGTTACTAGATAGACAATAACTAAGTAACTAGATATACAATAACTAAGTAACTAGGTATATAATAACTGAGCAACTAGATATTCAATACCTAGATCTAATTCGAAATTAGAAGTACCTAGATAGTTGAATTTCTAGTAACTGTTGAGAACTTGCTTCGAGGTTTAGCTCCAGACTTGAAATTATTGAATATACGTTGAACTTCTCGTATCTTCTAGTTTGAAACTAGAAATCGAACCAAATTTGTATATCGTGGAGTTACTAGATATTCTATCGCATATCGAGCATCGTGCCTGGATTCGAGCGCTAAATTAAAAGCTACTAGGTATACGACACAAATTCTAGTGACTCCTAGTTAAGAACTGTACAAAATTCCAGCTCCAAACACGAAGTAACCATATGTATAATGGAATTGCTATGAACTTGTAAATGAAAAGATGGATTGAATTCCAGCTCGAAACGAAAAGTTACTAGATACACATGGTCTTTTAGTGACTTCTAGTTGGGAACTAAAAAAGACAAATTTGGGAATGTTGGACTCCTGATAGGTAATCCGAACGTTTTTTTTTCACCAACGGCACCGCGTGCTACATTTGAACCTTTTAATGCGTAATTTCGCCGATTGGCGCCAAGCTTGGTGACCAATCGCCGTGCCTCGCTGGAGCAGACAAATTCCGCACGAGGCTCGATCGAATGGAAAGTTGCTCAGTTCACGCCGTTCGCGCTAACCTCTCAGCATGATGTCCGGTTTCTTTTTCTCGTTTTCTATATCAACTTACATCGGAAAAAATCAATCTACTTGATGATCGTCGATCGTTCGTGAAATTTTCATTGAAACGAATACGAGGATCCGCGAACATTTGATAGTCACCAAGATTTTCGTGAAAATGACATCCTTCGGTAAGTCCTTGATTATTCGCAACATGTTTTACCTTGCCGGTACATGCGGCCTTTTACTTCCGATTCTATGGAAACAATTCTGCTCATAAGGGCTATCATCAAGAAATTCGCTCGTTTGGCGTCGAATAAAGGTTATAAGCGTGTTTCTTCCACTACGCATGGCATAGCAAAAAAAGTCAATTCTGGCGCAACATAATCTCGACGTTCAAGGACAAGTTTAAGGTTAATTAGCTCAGTCCCGTCCGTGCGCACCGATTGGCTACGGGATTTTTGCTTATGGCCAATTGCAACGCTCCGGCGATTGAGTGTACAGAGTGAAGATAACCGCAGCCGGTGACATTCGATTTTATCTGCTTTTCCTCGACTCGTATACGCAAAACGTGTAATTGTGGGACTCATTTTGGCGCCAAATCTGTCTGTTGGCGGGAAACTGTCTATACGCTCCACGCAACGTTTTTCCCGCCGGAGGTCATTCCGCCCTGAAACGCTTATGTGCAAGGGTCCATAATATCGTTATTATCCGCATTAAAATTGTTTTTCATTTCCAAATAATTCATTCCGAAAAAAAGGCCGCAATTTCTGAGCATATGCGCCTTCGTGCACTTTTTATCAAGATCGAGACGTCATTATTTTTGTAAACACCGCGACATTTATTGAGTTTGAGTGACGCGAAGTATCGATCCTATCTTGATCACCAGGTGTAAAAGAAAATATTGTCCCTCTGTGTTATTTAGTTCGCCGGGTTTAAGTGTTTTTCATTTTGGAGCGAAAGTTGCGAGCGGCAGGAGTTGTAGGCTTCTGAAATTTTAGGTAGCACCGCGCTTCGCCTCTTCGTCAGAATGACCCTGTCGAGCAGCAATCAGAAGAGACCCTTTACCGTCTGCGTCGAGGGCAACATCGGCAGCGGCAAGACCACTTTCCTCAATAACTTCAAGAAGTACAGCAATACGATGGTCCTGCAAGAACCTGTCGAGCTCTGGCGCAATGTTTCCGGAGCAAATTTACTGGTGAGCCGAGATACTAGTTGTAAATGTTTTTTTTTTTTTTTTTTTAGTATTTTGGATTCTTAGTACTTCAGATTATCGGTATTTTAGGTTTTTGGTATTTCAGATTTTTTGGATTTTAGATTTTTCGAATCTTAAACTGTGAGTATTTTAGGATGTGATATTTTTAATTTCCAGCTTTATAGATTTTGAAGTATTTTAGACTTAAAATTTAGTATTTTGAATTTCGATTTGGAATTTAGTAGATATTAAGTATTTTACATTCCCAGTATTTTGGATTTGTAGTATTTTTCATTTTCGGAATTTGGGATTTTTAGTATTTTACATTTCCAGTATTCCGTATTTTCAAAATGTCAGGATTTTAGTATTTTAGTATTCTAAATTTACGGTATTTCAAATTTTGTATTTTAGGCTTGAAATGTCGTATTTTAAATTTAGATTTGAAAGGCAGTAGATTTTGAGTAATTCACATTTGCAGTACTTTGGATTTCCAGTATTTTACATTTCCAGTTCATTGGCTTTTCAGTACTTCAGGATTTTAGTATTTTTAATTTTCAATATTTTAGACTTGAAATATCGTATTTTAAATTTTAATTAAGAATACTTCAAAAATTTTAGTACTTTAAATTTTAGTATTTTAGATTCAACATTTAGTTTTAAAATATGGTAGATTTTGTATGTTTTAGATTCCCATAATTTTAGAACTTAGTACTTTAAATATTAGGATTTTGGTATTTTAGTATTTTGGCTCAAAGTTTAGTATTTGAAATTTAGATTTTACAATTATGATTTATCATTGAACTGTTTTCGATTTACATTTTTCAAATTCAGATTTAGTATTTTATGTCTCGATCATAGTACTTCAAATTTCCATATCAGTATTTGGATTTAAAGCGCATTATAATTGAAAAGAGGTTCGATTCTCTGTAGATTCGAGCCTGTCTAATAATCATTCCACACTGTACCACTCAGCGGTCGCTCACTCTCGTATCTGAAGAAGAAAAAAATATTGCAGGACTTGATGTACAAAGATCCCAAGCGATACGGTTTTCTCTTCCAATCGTACGTCCAATTGACGATGCTCCAGCTGCACACCCTGAAGACCGAGTTGCCGTACAAAGTTATGGAGAGATCGGTCTACAGCGCACGCTGTTTCATCGAGAACATGAAACGCACGAAACTGCTCAGCGGCGTCGAGGTCATTGTACTGGAGGATTGGTACGATTGGTGCATAAGCAACGCGACCATTGAAACCGACCTGATCGGTAAGACTGTACAGTACTGCGACAGTTTCTGTTCTTTCATTGCCATTTCGAGGATGTATGAAATTACAAAAATGTCCTGCACTATTGCTTCGTTGCTTCTAAGCCTGAATGCTGAATTTGGGATCCTACCGCTAAGCTGTTGAATAATCCTTCAAGTCGTTGAATCGTTGCTCGCATATTCTAACGCGGCTCTTTCCATTCCATTGTCCAAAAGTGTATCTGCGAAGCTCGCCGGACATCGTCCACCGGAGAATAAAGCAGAGAGCCCGCAAGGAGGAGGACTGCGTCTCGTTGGAGTATCTGCGTCAAGTCCACGATGTACACGACGAGTGGCTGTACAAAAAAACGTTGTTCCCCGTGCCGGCGCCCGTTATAATCCTCGACGCTGATCAAAACCTGGCCGAGATGTTCGAGCAGTTTGAGGATTGCAAGAATCGAATCTTCGAGGGGCAAACGAGCCTCGACGTGGACAAGCGAATGTCAATGGGCGCGACCTCATCGCCCTGCGAGTCGACGAAAATTGCTGCGGGCTCTTCGGACTAGGTAAATTGGGCGTAAATTCCGTCGGAATTGCATATCGCGTCTGCGAATAATCGGGGGTGACGGAAACTCCGAAAGTTTCCTCGCTCGTTAGACAATTTTGAGAGCGGTACACGATGATAATCGCCCGCTAAAAGATCCAATTGTAACTCGACGTTATCCCGAACGGCGGTTTTGACTTGATGAATTCGGAGTTTCGGTGTCACCTTCACCGAGCTCGCAATCGTGCGAATAAGGACGCGGTCGCGATGTCTCGAGCAAGTATTCGTTCAGAGCAAAATTGTAATGTTTTTAGTTTTTTATTCTTCACCATTCCTACAGGCCTTTTGTCATTATTTGATTCCATGGCGCCCTTTAAGTTTTTTGATTAAACTGCAAAAGGTGGACCTTACCTCAAAACAAATTTAATCGAGGTTTTTATCGAATTTAAACAAGGCTTAGATTGAATTTAAATAAGGTTTAAATGGAATTTAAATAAGGTTTAAATGGAATTAAAACCAGGTTTAGACCATGTTTAGAAGGAATTCAAACGAGGTTAAGATGCAACCTAGACATTGTTTCGATCAAAATTAAACCCTGTTTAGGTGGAACTTAAACAAGGTTTAGATGGACTTTAAACAATGTTTAGATGAAATTTAAACAAGGTTGAAATAGAATTTAAAGACGATTTAAATATAATTTAAACAAGATTTAGATAGAATTCAAACGAAGTTTCAATCGAATGCAAACGAGATTCCATTTAAACTTAAAGGAGGCTTCAAATATACTTTAAACGAGGTCTAACCAGAACTTGAATGCAGTATCATAAATAACAATTTGTAACTTTATTTCTTCCATACGAAGGCGCCCATTTCTTTTTATTGCAATTGATTCCGTTAAATATACGTTGACCAAATAACTTTTTTCCACGTACGGTCTGTCTCTTGCGGTTTTACGTACTTTGAAACAAAGCAACTCGATTTAGCTTGTATTTAGAGGATTTTCTTTGGGTTTCTGTAATTATATTCCACACTTGATTCGAACGCTACTGTATAACTTCTCACGTGGATTCGAACAAGAACAATTAAACGCACTTCGGGTAGTCACGCGCTGATCAATTTATACATAAATATTACATTACATCCAGCATCGTTAAAGTGTCGCATTTTTAACAAACGAATTCATCCGCACGCATCTTCCACATATACTTCTCGAGCTAATTTAATTTAGATAGCGAATTGTACAGACAAAATTAACTTAACTGAAAGATAATAGATGTACGAATTTAGGGGAGTAAAAAATTTTCATTTTTCAGAATTGAGTATAATTAGCTTGAGAAGGATATATGTATATTGGAAGAATATAATCTGTTTTCTCATCGAGGTGCATAGGTATAAAAAAGTAAGTAACAAAAAGAAATGCTTACACAGCGCACTGGCGTGTTTTAATCTCAAAAATACAAAAAACAATAAGAATCAAGTTCCCACAGAGTCATTACTTCAATCACGATCGAACGAGATCGCTCTGACTAGAGCGTTTATCGTTGAATCGAGAGGCTTTTCGTTTTTTCTCCCGGGATAACGGAGAAACAATGAGAACGGGGAATAACATTGAGTACGTGTAACAAAAACAAAAGTATCAGTAGATAGGGATGGAAATGGCGATATTTGTAAGTGTGTGATGAGCGATTAGAGAAAATGATATTCATTTTCTTTAGGAATGAGGAATTAAGAGAGAAAATAGATTCGACGAGAATAAAAGATGTATATGGAAGATCGTGTAGCACGTATGTACAGCCGGATTGGGCGAGAGGGCGAGATGCGACAGACACCGGGAAAACTGTGATTCGTTTATTTTTTTACCACCTAAGATAATAGTGTCTCGAAAACGGGTGTCTGCCGGATGCTGCCGATCGCGCGGACGAATATTTGGATTGGTATGAAAAAAAATGTTTGGATTTTGCCATTGGTAGAAAAAAATTTGATTTTCACCCCAGGTCGTAATATTTTTCATTAAAAATGTCATTTTAGTAGAAAATCATAATATTCTAGGACTTCCTACATTTTTTTTCGAAAAAAAATGAGTTCTTAGATATTCCATTTGCGTATTTTTTTCTATTTTCTTCATTAAGGTATTCCTGTCGCGGAATGCCGTATTTTGTCGGGTCATAAGCAGGGCCTTCCGAATCGTCGGTAAATTACAATTGCGCTTAATAAAAAAAAATAAGTTACAATGGATTATTATACACAACGATAACCTAGAATAAAAAATTTCGCGCAAATTTAGTAGATCGAGACATTTTTACATTTATTTGAAACGTCACGGCTACAAAAATTCTTCTGCTAGTCACATTTTTCCAAATTTCAACATTATTATTTTCTTTAAACGTTCGGTGACCCTCTGTTTTTATTGTCTTTACGGAATCATCGGGCTTTTTTACACCTGTGAGCAGTTTATATTAGGCATCTAGAGTTATTTAGTGTATAAATTATTATATAGAAATGTGGCCAGCGTGACGTGTCCATAAAGCGCCGTATAAATGAGACGATTTTTAGGGCCGGAATTTTTCGTTGAAGGTTCGGTAACTTGGCTTGAAATTTTACCAGTATACTGGGATGTATTTTTACTTCATTATAGACGAAAATCAGTTAAGTGTAAAATATTTGGGTTCGTGAAAGGAATACCTTAAAAATATTATTTTAGTGGAAAATTCTAATATTCAAGGATTTTCTACTTTTTTTTCGACAAAAATGAATTCTATCTTGGATATTCCATTTGCGTTTTTGTCTTCTATTTTTCGTGAAAATATTATTTTAGAAGAAAATCCTAATATTCTAGAACATTCTAGTTTGTTTTTTCCGAAAAAGAAGAATTCGATGTTAGACATTTCATTTGCGTCTTTTTTTCTACTAAAATCCTATTATTCTACGATTTTTTACTTTTTTTCGAAAAAAAAAAAAAAATGAATTTGATCTTAGAATATCGTCCAGTTGCGAATTTGAAGGGTTGTCGAAAAAAATGCATTCGATCTTAGGTATTCCATTTGGGTATTTTTTCAATTTTTCATTAAAAATATTATTTCAGTAGTAAATCCTAATATTCTAGGACATTTCACTTTTTTTTCGAAAAAGAAGAATTCGATGTTAGACATTTCATTTGCGTCTTTTTTTCTACTAAAATCCTATTATTCTACGATTTTCTACTTTTTTTTCGAAAAAAAAAAATGAATTTGATCTTAGAATATCGTCCAGTTGCGAATTCGAATATTCGTCGCCGCGATCGTAGCGCTACGGAGTCGAAAAATCGCGCCCGGCTTTCCACCGAGGTAAAAGTTGCTTGCAGCGACTCGCGATTCGGCAAATATATCGCGTAGATTTAGAATCTGCTGTTCGAGTACTTCAAATGTGCGTATCAATCTCGAAATATATGTATATACACGTGATTCGAAGTGTCATGGTTCGCGAACGTCAATCATTCGACACTGTGTATTTTTCTTGTATTGTTTGTCCCTCCTAATTGGAGTTCGTCGAGACGAGTACTACGTCGGAGTGTCCTGGGCGTTCGCGAGTCTTTCCGCGCACTCGTATTCCCGACACGTCCATAGCGCCCGCGTCAGCGTGCCGATCTGGGCGTCCCTCGTGTTCGCCTGCTTCCAGTCCAGGAACGCTTGATAAATGACCTTCGAACGAATCGAGAAAGAAATCAAATAGGTAATCGACGTGACGGGAGGATTAAAACAAGTTTTTCGTTTGGAGAATGCCATCCTCAAGAGATCCCTTTGTAGCGCAAGGAAGAGCTTGTCGCCGGGAATGAACTCTACGAAGAAGCTGAGGGACTGCTTTATTGCCTCGGAATCGCAAATTTATCGGTAGGTCATTAAGGGGATGTTCTACTGTGACATGATGAAAAAAAAAACGAATTTTTTAATTCTATTCCATCGTAGAATTGATATCCAATTGCTGGTAAAGTCGATTTTCACTTTATCGACTCAGTACAGCGCTTCGAAGTAGAAGCGCTCGGTGCGCGCGCTCTAGTACGGCTATACGCTACACGTGCCTGGCAGCTGTTTTGAATTGATACCTGAGTATACACGTATGCTAATATACCTTTGTATAGTACACTAGTATAGTAGTAGTTCCCCTTTTCACTGTGTGAGTAAAAGGATGTTCTACCGGTTAGTATTGTATAGTATAGTAACCTTTGAGGGGCTATACCAGTGTGACACTTTCGAAAAATCGATTTTTTTCCCTTTTTCGACAGTTTATACTTTCAAGAATATCCTGTAAACATTTCAAGGCCGTATCTCTAATCATTTTATCGTGCAAAAATCGATAGTTAAATCTTTAAACGCGTTTTTCTCGAAATGAGATTTTTCTAATTTGCTGACATTGCAACTCAAAGAGCAGTTATCCGATGGACTTGAATTTTGAACTGAGTACTCTTGAATATATTTACTCTACAATGACGTAGGATATTTTTGATTGGATGAAAATTGACGATTTGGCGTTGAAAAAAACGACCATTTTATAGGCAAGAAAACAGACTTTTTTCATAACTACGCCATTTTGTTAGATTTTGATATTTTTCGAAAATCCTACGTCATTGTACAGGAAATACCTTCCAGTTTGAAGACATTTTTATCTTTTTCGGTTTCAGCTACTTAATTGGCCGGAATTATGTCAGCAGTGGAGGAACTTTTTTTTTTGCGCCTCCGAAGGCAGCGCGTAAGTCGCTTGGATCTCAATATTTGAATATGAAAAAATTACGTAATACGGATCAAATATAGCCAAATATATTCTTAATTTTCCGAAACATTTAATTGAGTACTTTTCTTCCAAAAAAACTCCCGAGAATCACCCAAATATACCTCTTTACCAATTTTACCTTTAAGCGAAAAAAAGTGTGTACCAATACATGCTAGTTTTAATATATATATATATATATATATATATATCATTAAAAATAGCTTGTTTTTTAGCTGTCACAACAGAATAGCCCCTTAAGTCATAAAATGTTTGAGTCGTGAAACTTTGAACGTGTTTTTCTGCAAAACACTTTTCCGTGAACCTCGTACAAGATAACTCAAAAACTATCCGATCGATAAACTCGAAATTTTGCACACTTTCAGATAACATAATTGCCGTCTATGTGAACCTTAAGTTTATTGAACATTATTTTGTTAAACTACTTTTTGATTAACAAATACTATAGTAAAAATTTCACGAAAATAGCATGCTTTTTCAAACGCGTACCATTTCAGGAATTTTCACATTTTGAATTTTTTTAGGTACACACGGAGCGTGTTGCACGGCTGTTATGCCTATGGAAAACAAGGGAAACTCAGGAAATTTTGAAAATTCTCTGAATCTTCTCCAGAATTTACTTGCGAGAATTACGAAAGATGGAACCGAAAGGTATAAAAAGAATTTTTTTTTTCTATATTTATATTATTCTCAATTACGTACAAAAACGTTATGTCAGTGCCGAACATTGAACATTTTTCAAAGTGAAATTCGACATTGCTTTCGATTTTCGATACACGAGCATACAATTATTATTGTTTATAAGATAGGTTTTCGTAGAATTTTATAAAATTGTAGATAGGTAAGGGGCCGTCCATAAATTACGTCATTTTAAAATATGGGGAGTGGGTCTGGTCGTTAGATGACGGTAACGATAATTTGATTACAACGATATGAAGGATAGGATGATTTCAGGGGGGGGGGGGGGTAAAAATCAGCAAAAATCGATGACGTAATATATGGACGGTCCCTAAGTGTTTATATTTACTTTCTATTTATTGGCAAAGATATAAAAAATTGTTTTTAATAAAGAACAGATTCTGCATTTTCTTTTAATGTTTTTTTTTTGTACTTTACAGTGTTCGAATTATTTATAGAATATCAGTTTTAAAAAAAAGTTTTTAACATTTTCGTATATTTGATCTTTATAGAACATTATGTTATTTGACTCCAATTTGACTGAAATTTGACGCAAATTTGACTCCAATTGGCAAAACCGGTGTGGAAAACTTGGAAAATTCAGGGAATTTCTCCGTCAATAATGCGTAACAACCATGGTGTGGGTCTTAGAAATGTAAAACTTCTTGTCTCTGATTTTTTCAGATCAATGCACCACACGCTAGGTTGTACGCCGTGGTTTAACTCAGGCGGCAACTATCTCTGAAGCAAGTATGCCGCCATTTTTAAATATACGAAAAAATAGCTAATAAATACTAAAATATGCAATAATATGTACATAACTTTTTAATTATGCAGAATGAATAGTTTCGACACAAAAAAATCTTTTTTTGTGTCGAAAGTTCGCCCATTTTCGGCTGCTTAAAGGGCAAACTCCACCCTAAGTACCTATGAATCTTTCTGCAAAAACTATTTCTTCTTTTCAGGATGCGAAAGTACAGTACAAAAATTGAACGACCTGTAGTCTCCAAAGATCTGATAAAAAGTGCCGCAGAAGAAGTCATCAACGGAAAAAGTATCCGAAAAGCGGCAAAAGATAACAAATTAGATAGAGCTACGCTTTGTTATTTTTTAAAATCTTTCTCGTGTTAAAAAAAAACCTTTGTTATCCCACTGGCTCAACTAAGCCATCTGACTTTTGTGATTTTCAAGTAAAATTGATCTAGTAAGCAACGTTTTGGCTATAGTTTTTTTATGGCGATCATAGCCAAATGAGCAACCTATCTATTTTAATGGATAACACTATTCTAGAATTTTTGAAAAATCGTTTTATTTTTGCTTAAGGAGGCGCCTCGTACAACTTTAAACGCATTTTTGCTCGAAACCACTTTTTTTAAACTGGGAGGACGGATTACTCGAACACCTTTGCATAAATCGATTTGAAATTTTGATAGTACCTTCCCAATTACATTCTCTATGGAAGTACGTAGCCGTTTTTAAAATTAAATGTAAACTTTTTTATAAACAATTTCCTGCTTATTTTTTGGGCGAAAAATCGATTTGTTTCTTTCAAAGTGCGGCATTTTTCGAAATTTGTTTTAAAAAATCCCTACGTAATCCCATAGCTAATAATTTGTTGGTTTTTGTTCCAGGGCTTATACTTTACGAGAAAACCGTCCTCCCGTGAAGCTATTTGTAAAAAAACACGTTTCTCAAGATGGGCTCTGTCGCCGCCATTATGTATGAAAATAATAATTTTCTTTTAATTCTTCAATACGTGTTAAATAAACCCTCTCAAAAGAAATCCTATTCCTTTATTGATACTGTCAAAATAAATTGTCAAAGTTAGGCCTTTTTTCTGCCGCTAGAGTAGCGTTATCCCTTAAAAGACATCATTACTTATCACTTCATTAATTCGAAGCTGTACTGCTTAGAACAAAATCATGATCAAGTGACACCACTCAGCCCTACCTCGTATGCATTTTATTGAAGTTCGTTGAAAAAAATAATTCTCAAACCGCCATTTGACTCAACTGCACCGCTCCAACCTCCTTAAGGGGCCGACATTTTTCCGAAAGTTTTGCGTCAAGAGGGCAATCGAAACGCTTTTTTATGGTCATACGAGCGCGCGCTCTTGATTTCTATAGATTTCGTTCAAATTTTAACCAGACATTGTTCATGTCATTATGCATGTTTGAGTGAAATTTCAGAACAGTCGACTAGATTGGGAGATAATGGGTTTTTAAAATTGCAACTTTTAACACTGCAGGCCCTGCATTGAAATTTCGACAGAATAATTTTCCGTAACAAATATTTGTCCCCTATAATAAGACGTATCCATTGTTCCACGCTTCTAATGACGTGGAGTTTGCGCGGCATATTGAAAATAATGCTGCAACACAAATTTTTATTTCGAAGTAATTTTCAATCGAACAAAGTTTTAAATTACTTATGAACAAATCAACACGTTTATTTGTTAATGAAGATCACATAAACAATATAAAATATGAAAATTTATGACGCAAATATTTTTTAGGATAGAAGTTTTTAACTTTAGGAACACGATAATTAGTTTTTTTTTTCAGAATATTGAACAGTACTGTTATGCGGTGTTGCCATATGTTTTCTTATTATAGGGGACAAATATTTTTACGAAGAATAATTCGGTCTTTACTGAACGTTTTTAGCAAAATTGAATAGTAAAGGCAATCCAAACTTTTTTGCATCCTTTCCCTAACTAGTATCCTATCTAAACATAGTGTTTATTCAAAGTTTATAAACACAATAGAATGGTACGCCGAACTATGCAACTCCCTTAAGGAGGGAGGTCTAGTTAGAATTTAAAAAAAAACTTTTTTTTTTCATTTTCTAAAAGTATAACAGCTTACGAGTATTTTCCGACTAATTGAATGTAAATCAGACCATTATTCGCCGAAATACATGACTTTGAAGGACGCCGTGTTTGAGCCATATAAAGTAAACAGGTAGCGTACTCAAAACTTTAAACTTGTTTTTCTCAAAACCATGTTTTCGAAGTCGATGATCAATGTAACTCGAGAACGGCTTTACCGATCGGATTGAAATTTATATCACTTCTTCTATACATAGTTTTTTTCCGGATGAACGAAGGATTTTTTTTTTTTGGACAATTATTTTTTTTTATAGTCAATTTACGTAAGTAAAATTTTGGTCAAAACAACACTTTTGACTTTCAACGTCCGCCATTTTGTGAAAAATGGAAATTTTTCAGAACCCTTCGTTCAACCGGAGCATTATATCATTAACTAAAGATTCGCCCCTGTTTTGTTGGTTTCAGATAATCCGTCACAGCGTGAGAGTGATCACCGCAAAATCTGTTTTTTTTTTTGCAGCGTCCTCGGCCATTGATTCGTATCGGCTTATTTTGAATCATATTTCTTTAAAAAAATTATGTTTCACATTAAATATAAATCTTTTAAACCGAAGAACTTTTGTTGTAAATTATTTTATCGTTTGGCCGAAAAAAAAAATCGGAAAAAGGCCTTTTTTAACGTTCCAACCAGACCTCACTCGCTAAGAGACAACCTAAATGAGGGGCCAGACGATTTTTCATAAGAATGAGGAATACATTCTCGTTTCGTGAATTTATGGAGCATCGTGACGAAATCTTTTGCTCCCTCACCACCAGACGTTCTTACCGATAAATTTCGATGATTCATCGGGAAATAATAATTAAACGGAGTGGCATGAACGAAACGCTTTACGAGCCGTTCGAATCGCACGTTTACCTCGTCGACTCCCTTGTCTCTGTGGTTTTCCTCGAACTGATCTAGTTGGCCTTCGGAATAACCGAGACGTCTCGCGACGTCCCTCCAACCGTGACCTATGTGCGTTTTTATGACGAATATATCGTCAACCGTTATCTCGCGCTCGCACGCACTTAGCTCCTCTACTGGCTTTGGCATTTTCCTCGTTTTTCCGCTCGTCGCGCTCGCCTCGGACGTAGATTCCTTCGAACTTTTCGCGCACTGGTTTACGTTCCAAACGTACGTCTTTGTCGCGCCTATCTTCACTCCGTTCGAATTCACTATGTTGTAATTCACGATGTTCGCCGTCTGAGCTGTGGAAACGAAAAAAAAAAAAAAAACACTTGACACTTATGGAAATACTTCGGAGTTTGGAATTATTCCATTTAGTATTAAGAAGTTACACCTAGTTAAAAAATTTGAACATATCGATTTTTAGTCTTCAAAAACCTGTAAAGAGAATTCTCAAAATATGACACTTGAGAAATATTTTCGGAAAATTTCACGACCCGCTCAAAATTTCGGAAGTTATGGTCGTTTTTTTTTTAAATCGGTGACCACTATATCTAAAAAAATATCTACTTTTTTATGCACAAAAATAGAGCGTTTTTTTCACCGAAAATCGATACTTTCAAATTTGACGGCAGCCATTTTTTTTTTTCAAAAATCAATGTTTCGTTAAATTCTTTGTCCAAGCGGTAGATGATTTCATGCAAAAAGTTAATGCGTTTGATTTTTTATTTCGTACATTAATTCATAAATTGCAAAACGTACTCAAAAATTCCTTTTTTACAGTCACGACCTAGGTGTAACCTATTAAGGGGTTAGGCTACTGTGAAAATTTAAAAAAATCGCTCGCCGCCTGAAGCAACTTAAATTGACGAGGAACGTCCAGGTTTAAAAGAGAAAAAACGAAGAATTCTTACAAAAGAATATTTTTCAAAAACAAAATTTTCAAAAGCACAAAAAAACATTAAAAAACAGAAATATTCGAAAGTCTAGCCTCGGTGAGGAGGTTCGAGGGTTTTATCGATTAAGGGGTTAGGCTACGTCGAAAATTTCTAATAATCGTTCGACGCTTGCGACCACTCAAATTGAAGAGGAAGGACCAACATATGGTGCAGGAATCGCAGATTGAAGGTAAACTTATGAATACAACGATGGAACTGGTAGTGTATTCAATACAAGTGTATACTCTTAAGGAGTTTGGAGCGTTAGCCACAATCCAAGGTTAAATTTAATAAAAAAAATACATGTTATTGTTTACACTATACTGAGTCTTTACGAATTTTTTGAACCTTTTTCACCACCAAACACCAGAGATAAAAAATAGTTTAATGTATGTAATTTAACGTGCGGTTAGATGGGCAAGACTTTCACACTAAAGGTTGTGTAATTTTTATTGTTATTTAGCACCAAGATAAACCATTTCTAACAACGGATTAACGCAAACTGAACCTTTGTGAACATTTAGAAAAAAAAAAATCCTCATCTTGCCCATCGTAAACCATGGGCCAATAATCTCGTGACGTAAATATGAATAGGCATAATTATGAATTACTCAAAATTTCATTGTGAATTGTATAAAGCATTTGTTGTCGTAACTTTTACATTATAATCATCGATAATATTATGCTTCTTCAAGTTGGTAGTAACACAAGTTTTTCTACTTTACGTAATAAAAATGTTAAAATGCACAATTTTGCCCTTGAATTATATATTTTGAAAAATAGCATATATATAATAAATCTGTACCTCGTATGCATTTTTTTGAGGTTCATTGAAAAAAAAATGAATAAACATTCGACTCAACTGAATCGCTCCAATCTCCTTAAATGTAATAGTAGTTTGGTCTTGTCCGACATTCTTCTTAACATTATCTCGCATTAGTTATTAACAATAATGATGTCACTTTTCTCGAAAAATCGAATAAAAATTCTAAACCTTTTTTTGACAATTGAAACGATAAAAAAAGAATTGTCTAGTCTTAGCCAATATTATCTTTTTCAAGAAAAAAAAAAAATTTCTTTTTCAAATCAACCAGGTGGCCAAAATCAAGTACACCTTTACTACAGTTCCTCACGTTCGAAGATCTTTCGCGAGATTGTTTATAACTTATTTAATTATTAATATTTTGATGAAAATTGTCACACAACTTCGTTAAATTGAATACGCATAAATGCCCAAACGACTTTTCAGTCTTATTCCCGCAAAATTAATTTGTTTAAATAACTGATTTTTGCCTCGTCATAGTTGCCTGACCACTTAAGGCCTTAGGCCACAGTAACGGGTATAAAGTCATGTGCGAGTTTAACAATTTTTTTTGAATGAAAAAGTGATTCACTCATAAAATGAATTACACACTTATTTAGTATGAATATCAAGCTGTTAGAAAATATATATATTTTTTTTCGATGTACAAAATGGCCGACTACGAATATTTTCTTTTGTTATATTTTTTTAGGCGCTCCGCGGCGTGACATTTGGCATCCACAATTTTTTAACTAGAACAAAGAACAAAAATTTTTTCTCGTCAATCTATATTAGAATACCTAGAGAAGTACGTACGGAATTTGAAAAATATTGTTTTATTCAAAAGTTGTAGGTATTTGAACTTAAGAAATGAATTTTCAGTGAAAAATTTCGTTATAACTGCTCATAAAATGAAAAGTTTTCGATTAATCAGAAATTTCGTACGTACTTCTCTGGGAAATGCAATTAGGAACATAACTTTCAAATTTGAAGTAAATCGAGTGAAAATTGTTGAAGTTATTTGTCACGCCAATTGGAAAAAAGCTGTTTCGAGAAGTTTCGAGTAGTCGGCCATTTTGTACATCGAAAAAAAAATATATTTTCTAACAGCTTGATATTCATACTAAATAGATGTGTAATTAATTTTATGAGTGAATGACTTTTCTTCTGAAATTGACCTTCCTTTTGAAATAGAATACGGGGAAAATGGTTTACCAGCTTTATAGGGAAATTTAGTCTTGAACCGTGGAATTTTCTGGTCTCGCGCGTTTCTTTTCTTTCCGTTGGACGACCCTTCGTTTCCCGAGCTCGCACTGTCACTGTCGTCCCCTTTCGCAGTCGCATCTTCCTGATCCAGAGGATTCTCAGGGCCCTCGTTCTCGTTGACATCCGGTGTGGTCGGGCAAGATTTCGACCTCCGGTCGCTCGCCGAGGGCAAATTGTTCGTGTTATCCTTGCTCGGCGTCCTCGGCGGATCGGGCTTCGCGTCGGTCGTCAATAGGTGCAAACGTCGCGACAAATCCGCGACTATTGACATTTTTCTCTTCTTCGCGAAGTCAAACATCTGTGAAACGGACAAACAACTAGGTTTACTTCAAAATTTCGATGGTGACATTTTCTTAAATAAAAGGATGCCCATTTATATTGACTAAATTACGTTCTATTGGAATATGACTTCAATGTTTTCGTAAGTTCCTCTGCACAGTTTTCGAGAAAAAAAAAAAATGAAAACGCAGCACCGTTTCTAGGGAAAAATCATCCATATAGTCGGAATTAAGGTAGTCCGGAAGTCAAACTGACAACTTTAATGATTCTTATTTTTTTCTTTCGAATGTTTAAAATACGAACAATTTAATGTCATAAAAAAGTATTTTCATTTTGGTACCTATTAGAATGAAAATCTATGATGATTTTCACAAATACTTACCATCGACATTGGTTATTGAGCACTCGGTTGATCATTATCGACTTTACTAGTGAGTTCATGTTTTAAGCAGTTGGCAACTCTACATAACCTCACTTTAGAAGAATTCAAACATCGCGTCTCAACGACTCGACAAATGTCAAAACATGGCACAATTACGTGTAAGTGGTCGTTTCTTTTTTTACAGAAAATTGATCTGCTTTTGTTCACGCAGATAAATAATAAGAGATCCATTGAGCAGTTTGTAAAGTTTTATCTTCAGGTAAATATACAGAAAGAAATTTTCAAGTTTTCCAAATAAATATGTTTACAGCCGTTCTTCGTATGTATATTTGTATACGTAATAATCAATTAAAAAAAAATAAGATCTACAATCAACAAATTTTTATTTATTTTTTATCCTTCGTTTTATTATTACTTTTATTCTATTCTTATTTTAGTTAGCATGATCTGCAGCGTAGGCATTCGGCGACATTCATATCGCATTCTGCGTGAATTGCCGTCTAGGAATTTCCCCTAGCAATCACAGCTGACGCTCCGATCACCGTTTAGAGAGAGACAGATGCCGCATAGCAAAATTTAATAAATTATTGTGAAAAAATTACACGGTGGATCAGCTACAATTTTTGCAGGTGAATTCCGTATTAATCGAAGATTCGAATAAGAAGTTTTGTTTGTTGGGTCAAACGACTAAATTTTGCGTAAAGTAATCATTTCCGGTAAATTTTTCGGAGGTTAAGTTTGAGTGCGTGTATTTTAGGCCAACTTTAAACGTTCATATCTCGGCAATAGTACGATGGAGTGGCTTAATTTTTTTTTTTATTTCAACGTGGTTAATGACATACTATTTCTTTCTTACAAAAAAATAGGAGGTTGAACGTTAGTCGATTTTTGAATTGTTTCTTCCGAACCACCTTAATAAATAAGAACACCCAGATTTCAAAAAAAAAATTCTCTAAAAACACTCAAGCGTTTGAGTATGACTCAGGGAGCTTGAGAAAATTCCCAGACGTTCATATTTCGACGAAATAAAAATTCCAAAATACGACTTCCGAAAGAATCGCGTAAACATTCGGAGAATATACAAAGCGAGCAAAAAATCGGTTTTTCAATTGTTACCGCTTTTAGGAGAAAAAAGATCCGAGGACTCTGCTTTTTTTTGACAGCGAAACATACAACGAATGTTTTTCGGACATTCGGTCGAAGAAAAATAAATCTCTCAATTATTTTCTTTTCCCCTAAAAACGTTGTACTGGGATTTGCCGAAACTCCGAAAAATCCTCGGAATAATCGTGAACGTGAAAAACGATTGAAAAATCGCGTTGAGAATTATGTGAACTTAAGAGGTTAGGCCACAGTAACGGGTATACAATCATGTGCGAATTTAACAATTTTTTTGTATGAAAAAGGGATTCTCTCATAAAATTAATTACACATCTATTTAGTATGAAAATCAAGCTGGCAGAATTTTTTTTTTTTCGATGTACAAAATGGCCGACTACTCGTAACTTCTCGAAATAGCTTTTTTCCAATTGGCGTGACAAATAACTTCAACAATTTTCACTCGATTTACTTCAAATTTAAAAGTTATGTTCCTAATTGCATTTTGCAGAGAAGTACGTACGGAATTTCTGATTAATCGAAAACTTTTCATTTTATGAGCAGTTTATGAGCAGTTATTACGAAATTTTTCACTGAAAATTCATTTCTTAAGTTCAAATACCTACAACTTTTGAATAAAACAATATTTTTTAAATTCCGTACGTACTTCTCTAGGTATTCTAATGTATATTGACGAGAATTTTTGTTTTTTGTTTGAGGTAAAAAAATTGTGGATGCTAAATGTCACGCCGCGGAGCGCCTAAAAAAAGATAACAAAAGAAAATATTAGTAGTCGGCCATTTTGTACATCGAAAAAAAAAAATTTCAAACCGCTTAATATTCATACTGAATAGATGTGTAATTAATTTCATGAGCGAATCACTTTTTCATACGAAAAAAAAATGGTTAAATTCGCAGATGATTTTATACCCGTTACTGTGGCCTAATCCGTTAATTTGCAGAGGGAATGGTCCCAGTTGTTTCAATAGTTTTCGCAATGTGTATTCCGATAAGAGATCCAAGTGGACTAGCGCCCGCGGCTACTTTTCCGACACGAGCTCGTTTCTCTTTGTCTCGGCGTAAATTCGCCAGAGGCTCGAAATCGCGAGCATCAATTAAAAAGGATCAGTCCCGAAGACAACAATCGGGCAAAGTATTTGCAAGCTTACGAAGATTTCGTGTGCGATAAGCAGGCGAGAAATGATTGGAGGTATTCGCAAGCCGACGCGACCGATTATGTAATTTTGTCGAACGAGATGATCCTCGAGCGGAAGTCGATAAGAAATCGTTGAAAGCTTTCGAACCAGCCGAGCCGACACGCGTCGTTGTAATAACTCTCTTCGAGACGCTTTTATCCTCGTGTTTTCTCTCCTTTTTCCGCGTCAATTTTTTACTGTATTTTTTTCTACTCTAAACATCAACAAAACGGGCTCGATAAGAGACAAAGCTCTCGCGCGTCCCTGGAGGGACAGCGTAAAAAAAAGTGTTTTCACAAGAACCGCGGTTTCGGACTGTCGCCGAGTGCTAAATACATTTTCTGTGGCCTTATATTTTTTCATCGGATTTTACTGACACGATCGTTGATGCGTGTGCTGATAACATCGAGAATGTAAAGACACCGGACACATCTGATTGAAATTATCAAGCGAGCTCTGAATCGCCGAATAGACAATGGAAACGACACCCATCGCTTATTGATATCTCTCGATGACACGCATAACGGTCGAATCACGATAATGAAAAAACAACTTTACCATAAATCATTCGGAGAAGAGAGTAATAAAAAACGAAGAGAGACTAAGAAAAAAAATTAAGCGTTATCTGTAAAACTGCAAAAGACGGGCGGCGTCTCAAAACAAATTTAAACAAACTTTAGATAAAATATAAACAAGGTTTAGATGGAATTTAAAAAAGGTTTAGGTGGAATTTAAACAAAGTTTAGGTGGATTTTAAAATACTTTGATATAATTTAAAATAGGTTTAGACGGAATTTAAACAAGGTTTAGATAGAATTTAACAAAGGTTTAGATTGGATTTAAACGACGTTCATCGGAAAGTCAAATAAGGTTTAGAAGGAATTTAAACACGGCTCAGATAAAATTTGAACGAGGTTTTAATCGGTTTTAATTTGCAAAAATCTAAGAGGAATTACTTTAAAAAATGAGAATTAAAAAAATAATTAAATTAACGGGTTACACGCAGCTCGTGGCCGGAAAAAGGAATTTTCGTGAAATGTTTCCGGAAAAACATGTACAGGGTTTTCAATTTCATTTTATTTATACCAAAGAGTATGGCTTTGAGTACCTGGTACATTTTTTTAATGGAAAAATATTTATAAATGCTGTTGAAAAAACGTCCTTCGCGGTGACCACGACTGCTCGGAAACAAATCATCCCAAAATAAAAAAAAATCAAACGCATTTAGTTTTCGCATGAAATTATCTAGCGCTTGGACAAAGCATTTAATAAAATATTAATTTAAGAAAAAATGGCCGCAGTCCCAAGTGGGAGTAACGATTTCGGGGGGAAAAATGCTCTATTTTCGTTGATTAAAAAAAAACTATGCATGGAAAAGAAGTCCTTCGTACCAGCACTGCCTTTTGACATGTAAAAGAAGCTTAAAAAAGTCGTTTTGAGAAAAACGCGTTTATAGCTCGCCCGTTCGCGGAATCTTGAAAACGCCCACGACTCCCTTAATTTTGGATGGACCGGGTTGAAATTTCCGGAGAATCCTTGCGAAATATTATATATTGATATTCCGTCAAAAACCGAAATTCGATTTTTTTTTTCAAAAATTTCAACCAGGTGCAAGTTCTTAAGAAGAAAAATCGATCTATGATTCACAAGACATGTTCATCACTTTTGTGTACCGGTTTTGTCAGCGGTCGGTATAATCCAATGCATACTGACACGCTGCGGGGGGGCGTGGCTTGGGTTTTCCACAACGGGCAAAACTGGTTCTGCTCGTGCATTTTTTTATATACATTTATACATCCATATGCAACTATATATATATATATATATATATATATATATATATATATATATATATATATATATATATATATTCTCTTAATGTGAACGTGTTCATAGTGTCCGGAGTTTCGACGAATCGCGAATGAATAAAATTATCTCTGAAGTGCGTGTCACGGGGGTAAAAGTTATTGTGGAATTGTTATCGCACAGCGATAAGAAAAATAAATTAAAAAGTCATAAAATGGACCGCGGGGAAAGTGGCGGCCGTGAAAGATCGGGATTAATTTCTCGCTGTGTATTTCCAATACGCGGTTTTGTGGAAAAACCGCGAGCGACATTGGATTTGAAAAAATTCCATTTAAGTACTGATACAACTTTTCGGGGTTCCGTACCCAAAGGGCAAAACGGAAATCACAAAGATACGAAATTATTTATTTTTGGCGTCGTCGACAGCCAAGAACGAGAGATTGACGTCACGGAAAAAACGAGATTGCAAATTAAAAAAAGATAGTAGATCGTATGTTTCATTTATTTTTCTCCGCCTCGGCTTTTTCTGCGAAAAATGTGACAATATTGGCAATTGGCTGATACCGACTTAAAAAATAAGATCAGAACGCTCAAAACTCCGAAAATATACTACCCCGAAAAATCAAAACTCGGAAAATCTGAACACCGTCAAAATAATTCGGCTATGGAAGTTTTAAAAGATTCAAAATTTTTAATAAATCAACGAATTATTTCAAGAATTTCTTTTCTATTAAGAAGTGATTTTACGTCAACTTTGAAATTTGTCTAGACTATGTTATACGTTCTACATTATTTACAGTCAACTGTGAAGACTTTCGCTGGCATAATCTTGACGAACCGTGTTATTTCGGAACATTAAGGGGCTATACCAGTGTGACACTAAAAAAGTCGATTTTTTGCCTTTTTCGACAGTTTATACTTTCAAGAATATCCTGTAAAAATTTCAAGGCCGTATCTCTGATCATTTTATCTTGCAAAAATCGATAGTTGAATCTTTAAACGCGTTTTTCTCGAAATGAGATTTTTCAAATTTGCTGACATTGTAACTCAAAGAGAAATTATCCGATTGACTTGAAATTTGAACTGAGTACTCTTGAATATATTTACTCTACAATGACGTAGGATATTTTTGATTGGATGAAAATTGCCGATTTGGCATTGAAAAAAACGACCATTTTGTAGGCAAGAAAACAGACTTTTTTTCATAACTACGCCATTTTGTTAGATTTTTATATTTTTCGAAAATCCTACGTCATTGTACAGAAAATATTTTCCAGTTTAACGACATTTTTTCCTTTTTCGGTTTCAGCTACTCAATCGGCCGGAATCATATCAGCAGTGGAGGAACTTTTTTTTTGCGCCTCCGATGGCAGCGTATATGTCGCTTGGATCTCAATATTTTTCTATGAAAAAAATTATCTAATATAGGTCAAATATAGCCAAATATGTTATTAATTTTCCGAAACATTTAATTGAGTACTTTTCTTCCAAAAAATTCCCGAAAATCACCCAAATTTTCAGCGCTCACACTGGTATAGCCCCTTAAAATTAGAAATTTTAAACCGTCGGCGCATTCAAAGTTCGGAATTACAACTCGGCCCTCATGTCAAGATCACATCAGCGAAAGTCTACACAGTTGTCTTTAAATGATGTAGAACGTATAATATTGTGTAGACAAATTTCAAAATTGACGCAAAACCGCTTGTTGATAAAAAAAAATTCTTGAAATAATTCGTCGATTTATTGAAGATTTTGAAACTTTTAAAACTTCCATAGCCGAATTATTTTTAGGGTGTTAAGATTTTCGAAGTTTTGGTCTTTCGTGTAAAATTCTTTCGGAGTTTTGATCTTTCGAATTACTATTCTTTCGGAGTTTTCAGCGTTCTGACAATTCAAAGTTCGGAATTTCAACCCGGCCCCGTCTTGAATTTCGGAACATTGAAATTCGGAATTTAACCCGTCGGAGCATTCTAAGTTCGGGATTTCAACCCGGCCCCAAAAATAAGTAATTTCGTATTGTAAATATTTAAATAATAATAGTTTTATATATTTTCATTATTAGCTTCAGCGGGAGTATAAGAAGCTTTTTTAGCTACCATTTCCCCATATGGTTTAAGTTTAGTATTACCTAACAACTAAAACAGAGAAAAGCCTTACGGAATTAAATATCTAGTTAAAAAAAAGTTAATTGGTCATATGTACGGAACCCCAATACTGCCGTCAAATGGAAGAAGGCGGCATCCACAAAAAAAAAGTCGAAAATGCGTTTTACTGTGCAGAACAATGGGAAATTTTGTACTGATTTCAAAGGTACCAAAAACGCATTCTCAATTTTTGTTGTACATGCCGGCTTCGTCCATATGACGACGGAATAGAGCGAGGCCCGACTCGCACTTGGCAGTTTTTTTTTTTAAATACGTACTTTCTTTTATTTCTGAAACAGGAAGTGCGACGCGCATTTACTTATAACAAAACAAGAACAATAAATGATCTATCGAGAATTTGATCGTTTCCAACACACAAACTCACAGTGGATAATTGAAAACTAAGGGGTCTTCTCACTTTAGACGTTAAAGAAGGCTATTTTCATGAATTTTTTTGATAGGTTTATATTATAGATATTGATATAAAAGTTGTTACACTTAACAAATATACTTTCGAAATACACAAAAAATTCGTTTTTATGTATTTACGTAACTCAAACAAACTTTGAACGCGTTTTTCTCGAAACAACGTTTTTCGACGGCTTGTTGATAAAATCTTCGAAACTGCACTGCCAAAAAAAATATTTAATTTAAATAGGATCTATTTAAATCAAATAGGTTTTTTCCTTGGCTCACGGCCTACTAAGATCTTATTTGTTTCAAAGAGTTTTTTTAGTTGTTTCAGCTAATTGTTTTAAATATTGAATATATTCAAATTGAATAAGTAAAGATTCGATTCAACTAAATCTCTATTTGCTTACAATGTACACTGTAAATCTAAGTGTACTATATACATAAAATATTTCATAAATTCAAAATAAAATGAAATACTTAATTGAGAGTTTTACGACAATGATTTTGTATAGTAATTCGTCATTCCCTGTCCTTTTGAGATGATTTCTATCGAAGAAAATATTTCACCGATAAGGCAATCGAAACTAGAACCTACCTACTCATAGCTACGCACTCTGCCCCTATGCTACCGAGTGCTTGTCTCATCTTAGTCGCAGATATGGCTAAGAGACCAAATGAATTCCTATAATGATTTGCTGTATCACATAAACTATATCAATGAGTTAATATTATGTGATAATTGGGGAGTTTTATCAAATAACATGCTATATATTTTTCTAACATAACCTCTACATATATATATATATATATATATATATATATATATATATATATATATATATATATATCATTCCTCTCTCTCCACCCTCCCTACCCCCACACCTCTTTGATATGTATGTTTTCAATAAAAACAGAACATTCAATCAAATAGAAAAATGGTTGACTCTACGAAAATTCTATTTAATTTAAATTTAAAAAAATCAAATAGATCCATTTAGTGGATTCAACTAAATTGTTTTTTAAGCAGATGAAACCGAATCACAGATTTATTAGGATTAAATAAAATATTTAGTTATTGGACGATATTGAATATTCTTTGATTTGAATAAATATATTTGAAGTAAATCTTTTCAATAATGGAATGCAATAGGAAAAATTTGACTCCACGAAAAATCTAGTTAAGGGGAGATATACACCTAGATGGTCGAGGTCGAGGATTTAGAAGCTATGAACATTCCGTCGACCGTAGAAGTTGACGAATTTCATGATTTATTTATTCCCAAATTTTGAAACGCGTTTTTCTCAAAACCACGTTTTTCAAATCGGTACCCAAAATTTCTCGAAAACCAATGAACCGATTGCCTTGAGGTTTTTTGTGGTTATTCTATACACCATTATCTAGTACTTGTCATAGGATTTTTTTTCCGGTACTTAGTTTTTGTTTTATAGGCAAAATAATAGCTAATTTTTGGCCCAAAAATCACTATTTATGTTCAAACGTCCGCCATTTTGTCATAAATCGATATTTTCAAAATCGGCTATGACAAGTACTAGATTATAGTATCTAATTTAATAATCTTTTAGGTTTTTTTTTCAGATGATTTTTGAAGAAAGGCCAGTGGGTACCGTATACGCAGATTTTTTACGACGCTCCAAGGATCACACAATATCCTTTTATATTTTTGATATTTTTAAATAAAGAAGTATGTTTCGGGTCGTTGTCTTGTTGAAAAACGAACCCCCTTCCGATGAGTCGCTTTCCAGAAGGAACAGCGTGGTTTTTCAGAATCGCGTGATATCCTCATCATGGTGTTGAGATCAATCGAGTTCCGACCGGAAATAAATTTTAAAAAAATTTCGCAAAAAAAATCTGAAAAAATTCTCATGAACTCAACAAAAAGTAACGCAACTTTTTACTATCTTGAGGTTTTGTTGTAAACCTCGTCGTTTTCGTACTCCGGAGCAATTTTCATATCGTATATTTTTATCGAAAAAACGAAATATTTTTGGGAAAAAAAAATCGCAAAAATTTTTCTACAAAACGAAATTGATCCTTAGGCTTCCCCTTTTATGATTTTAATAGGAGAAATGCATAAAAAAGATTTTTTACTGTAAACGGGGTCCACTCACAAAACAACAAAAAAAAAGACAAAAAATTGTCGTTTTCAAAACTGGGTGCCAAGTGTAAAAAAAATCGTAAATTTTTTTTTGATAAGCCAAAATGTAGGTAAATCCCCTCTCTTTAAAATGCCGTTGGTCAAATTGGCCTAGCCCAACTACCGGCGAAATGGCATAAAGAACCGTTCGGGCACTTTTTCCAACTCTTGTCCGGAAAGTTTCCGCCGGTTGTGTATTCTTTACAACTATAGCTATAGCGCATTTCAAGGATTTTTTTAAATTTTGATATTTACTTTTTTTGCCAAAAACGGTGAAAAAAACACGTTTTTTTTTTTTTTTTTTTTTTTTTTTCGAAAAGAGTATGCCATTTTGTTATTTTCGCATAGATAAAAAATCGTCTGATATGCGCTATAGCCATTAACATACTGAATCTAAAACCGTTTGATTTTTTGTTTCGGATGATCCATCTCCGAGATTTCATCAACGGCGCAGATCTACGATTTTTTGGGACATTTTTTAACTACCATTTTCGTCTATAAATGGACTTCAATAAATCAATTTTCAAAAAAACGTGTGTTCGAAAGTGTATTTATTAAGTGTCACAACTTTTATATCAATATCTATAATATAAACCTATCAAAAAAATTCACGCAAATAGCTTTTTTTAGCGTCTAAAGTGAGAAGACCCCTTAAGACAGATAGAGAATATTTGGACTTTTGCATCAGATTTAGAATAAAACAGATCGTTTTTTAAACAATTTAACGCTCTCACATTATTCTTATCAGTATTATCGTTCCGTTCGTCATACATTGTCGAATGCTAAATTGCAATTTAATTTACGAGTAGTTTTCATTACTCGAGAGCCAATTAGAAACGTAACTCGCTGCGCCATTGTATTGAAAAGTGTGCGGTTTTTCCCGTGCTGCGAAACGTGCCGATGCACGATAAACGATACGCGACGATAATGTTAAAATGCACTTTTCACGAGACGAAGAATCTCTTTGTCATCCCACGTAAATATATATCTATATACGCGGCCAGAAATAGAATCGAAAAGACGGCCTGTGTCTGGAGGACGCACACAAAGGCCGCTCGGTTGACGTTTCTGACGAAGTTGGAGGAAAACAAAACCGCCAAAGTTATAGTCTGCCCTGATCGTAAATTTCCCGGTATTTTTTGTTTTCATATCGCGAAACCCAAATTGCGTTTACTCGTTATCCTGCAAACTGTTATTAAAAAAATATTTTCAACTTTTTAGTTTATTGACGTTTTTCAAAAAATATTATTGTTTTATTATTATCTTTTTTAACCGGGAAAGAACAAAGAATCCTTACAAAAAAAAAATTTCAACAGGATTTTCACAAGCAGAGAAAAAAGTCCATTAAAAAAATATAAATTTTCGAACGTCTTGTGGCCTTGGTAAGGAGGCTCGAGGGTTTTCGAAACAGACGCGGTTTCGGACTGTCGCCGATTTTCTTCTTAACATTTTTTTTTCATTGGTTATTAACAATGACGTCATTTTTCCTCGAAAAAACGAAAAACAAATTCGAAATTTGTTTTTGATGGAAACACGATAACGAAAAACCTCAGCAAAGTCTTATATAATCGATTTTTTAAAAACGAGTTTTTTTGTTTGTTTCGGATCAACCGAGTGACGAAAATCAGGTACACAGTTGAGCCCTTTACGACATTTTTTATAACTTCTTTAATTATTAATATTTTTAAATAAAATTTCGGACACAAATTTGTTAATGTAAATACAAATAAATGTCCAAACGATTTTTCGATAATCTTATTTATTCCTTCAAAATAATGATTTTAAAAAACCCTGATTATACTGATGATACTAATGTTACTAATGATACTGATTTTTTTAGAAGTGGATACGCTCAATGCAAAATCAATTTCCTTTCCCAAGAGGAAAAAGTCGTTTTTAGACAAAATAATGTTTGAAAAAGTTAATTTTTTTAACAAACCCAAACAAACTTTCGTTCGCCCGCCGGCCTTGTTGAGGAAGCTCGAGCGTTTCACTCTTCAAAATTCCGATTTTTTTAAACGGAATTAAATTTAATTTAAATTTGAATTATTAATTTAAATTTAAAAAATTTTAACGGAATTAAATTTTTCAATAGTTCATAAAAAATTAAATTTCCGAGAAATAAAAATTGAAAACTACGCAATTTAGCAGTTTCTCATAAGAAATCCTGAATATTCCCGAGGTCAATGTCTATCACCGTGCTCATTGACAAGAAAATTCCATCTCATTTGCGGTTCACCATAACAGTCCGCGCCAGACTCCCAAGATTTCACATTTTTTTGTCTCGATAACGATACCCGCGCAACACGAAAAATTCCAACTTTTTCATTGGGCACATATGCATGAAAAAAAATCAATATCCGTTGACTTTCCTCGTCGAAAGGCGCGATCGCCAGAGTTAAACTTTGGATTTTATGTACCTCTATTTTCTATTACATTAAACACCCGCGGTTAATCGCGTAATATTTGAGATTAAATCGACCGATAAAACTCCGTAGCTGGCGGAAAGTTTTCTCGATCAGTCGTATCTTGTATTATTTGATTATCAATCGAAAATGTCTTCGAAGCGCGCTGCTCCTCAAGAAATCGAGATTTTTATCGAAATTTCGTACATCACGATTGTACTTACACGTGCTGAAGAAAAGCGAGCAACGGTAGAAAAGACAATTGTCTATTTTTCGTCGACGTAGTCGCAGATTCTCCTTTTTTGCACACTTTTTTTATCGCATCAAAACTTCCTCTTTGCGCAATTGCTCCGAGTAACGCGCCTGCATAATGAACTCAATTATTACGAGGTTAATACGTAGTCTTTCCTCGTTGATATATTATTAAGCGCGAAATTGCGTCTGAGATATCGAATTCTCGGAATATTGATAAACACCGATAAAAACGAGGTATATTCGTCGAAGAGAGTTGAAGATGCGCGATTTCGAACGACCTGTTGCATTTAATAAATCGCGACCGACTGAATCCACCAACTCACCACGAAATCCACCGCTTCTCTCATTTCCCTGCAGGTGGGGGTGGAAAATACGCGGTCACGTGACACGAGCCATACGAAACAATATTTGGAGCGTCGTCTGGTCCGGTGAAGGTCTGCGGCGCGTTTCTGTGGTTCTCGGGCGTAAAAATTGTATTTATGATATAATTGCGTCTCGAAAGGTCACGAAATTCCAATGGCGACTCGGGGAATTGGAAAGGTAATGGAAACGAGCTGGGAAAATGATTCGTGTCGGTGATATTCCACGAAATTACTGACATAACCTCAAAAAAAAATCGTCGAAAAGATCGATGTGTGAAATTTCGTTTTCTGTAAATCCTTTCGCTTTTGAGCAACCGCAGAATATCAATCCACATTTGTCATCATTCATATTCTCACTATTTCGTCGTAAATAAATCCATTTTTTAAGTGTTCTTTTTTAAAACTCGTTTTAGCTCGGAAGTGTGTAATGTTTGGGTTGAAAGGCACCAACAACTCTTCGAATGAGGCTAATTTTCAGAATTTTTAAAGCGAGTACTATTAAAGCAGTAAAAAATTGAATTGTAAAGTGCATTATACATCGTTTTCGGTGTACATTTTTTTTCTTCAAATCTTTTTATTGAAAATGTCGGCGTCAGAGTTTAAGGTATTCCTTTCACAAACCCAAAATTTTTACACTTAACTGATTTTCGTCTATAATGAAGTATAAATGCATTCCAGTATACTGGTAAAATTTCAAGCCACGTCACCGAACCTTTAACGAAAAATTACGGCCCAAAAAATCGTCTCATTTATATGGCGCTTTATGGACATGTCACGCTGGCCACATTTCTATCTAATAACGTATATACTAAAAAACTCTAGGTACCTGGTATAAACTGCTTACGGATGTGAAAAAGTCTTAAGATTCCGTAACGACAATACAAACAGACGGTCACCGAACGTTTAAAGAAAATATCAATGTTAAAAGTTGGAAAAATGTGACCAACAGAAGAATTTTGATAGCCGTGACGTTTCAAATAAATGTAAAAATGTCTCAATCTACTAAAGTTGCACGAAAATTTTTATTCCAGTTTATCGTAGTATATAATAATCCATTGTAACTAATTTTTTTATTAAGCGCAATTGTAATTTTCCGACAATTCAGAAGGCCCTGCTTATGCCTCTACAAAATACGGCCCTTCGTGAAAGGAATACCTTAAGATCGCAGAGTGTCTTGAGCAAAGTGTTCCACGGTGGGAAATATTTCTCCTGTAGTTTTCAACCTAAAAAAAGAAATCTCTCAAATATATATAAAAAGTTATGAAATTGCGTATGGATATTAGAAAATACCTTTTTTCCAAAAAAGGAGTGTAGATTTGTATGAAAACATTCAATTTTGAGTATAAATCACACGAGTAATTATTGCCAAAAAACAAGTTAATAACTAATCGCCAATTATGTATGCAGTTCCACGGAGAATGCATCTGAGAAAACACATTCAAAATTTCAAGTGAATCCTCGCATATGTGGCTTAGTTCCATTTCTGGCCAGTTAAACAAATATGGTTTCGAAAAAATGCATTAAAAGTTTGAACTAACGTTCAGTGATACAAATTTTCCATTTGCCTCTAATGCGTTACACCTAGCTCATCTGAATATTTCGTCAATTTTTTCCAGGTAAACATGCAACCTGTGCATTCAATTTCTTTTTCAGTATGATCTTAGGTTTCTTTCACAATTTTTGTATTGAAAAATATTTACCAATGCAGTAGATATTGTATCTACCGCATTTGTAAATATTTTTCAATACAAGAATTGTTTGTAGTTTGCAGTGTATGCAGACCGCCATTTGAAAAACGTCCTTAGCGATAGACACTGCTGCTTGGAAACAAATCAATCGAACGCATTTACTTTTTGCATGCAATTATCTAGTGCTTGGATGAACAATTTTTTTTGTTTAACCGCCGCAGTCCAAAGTAAAAGTATCGATTTTTGTGAAAAAAAAACGCCCTATTTTCATTAATAAAAAAAAAACTATGCATCGACAAAAAAATTCGTCCTTTCAAGCATCGACTTGGAATTTTTGGAGAATATTTTTGAAATGTCATATTTTGAGAATCTGTCGAAAACAAAAAATTGATAAATATCTTCAAATTTCAACTACACATAAGCCTAGGACAGCACCATACATTAGGCCTTTCAAATTAACATTGTCCTTTTCCTTTTCTTTTTTTCCGTTTTTTGATAATCCCCGAGTGGCTTTACCCTATGAGGCTTGAAGTTTTTATAATTGGAATGCAATAAACACCAAATTTTCGGAATCAGTTACATTTTTTTGAAAATATTTTGCCGACAAAAAACGCTCTACCATTTTTTAAGATACTTATTTAGAGATGGACAACATCAATCGACAAAAGAAGATATCAAACAATACAAAATCAGGAGATGATGAAAAAAGACCTTTCGTTGCATTCCAATGATACAAACTTCACCACCATAACTACCCTCCAATGCGAGTTTGACTTTACTTGAGCGAGAAAAGAAAGCAACGGATATAAACGGTCGAGCTCCATTTAATGTTCCGTTGAAAGAATTTCGAAAACGTACATCAGGAAATTCGAATAATTCTTATATTTGTGAAAAATCATATTTTGGCACAGTTGGTCGGAATCGGTCGGTCCCTCGCAGTCCATAGGTTCTCATTGCCAAGGCTGTCCAGCATCTACACACCAGACTACCTCGAGGTACGATCACAGAATCCCAATCGAACAAACGAGCCCTGGAAGATTCGTAGCTGGTACACGTCATTGCTATTTCCATTGTCCCGCTGATCACCCTTGTGGACTCTCAGTTCCCTCTACTGCCCTCGACTCCGAATAACTTAAAATCGGTCATTCACAGTTGATTATTTCTCGCAGGCGATGAAACCCGAGATCCCTGTTTATCCGACGCTGAACATACAACTGAAGAGTTACAACTATCCGGTGCTGGAGAGTTATCAGAAGTTCGTCGACATCTTGGTAGAGAACATGGGCGCTGAGGTTGAAAACTGGTGCGTAATCTCGCAAATGAAAATTAACGTGCCGCAAGGAAATTTTCGAGCTGTTAAGGGGCTACATCGATCTAGAGGCCCGAAAAAATGGCTTAATTAGGTTTTTCTGGGAAACGATTGGTGAACGAAAAAAGAATTTTTTAAAATACAAAGGTACATATATTGAGAGCCTTACAAAAATCACCAAAAAATACAGAAGAACACCACAAACATGGCCACCAGCAGATGTTGACATTTTTTTCGTAAGGTCTGGCGGTGGACACTCCAACTTAAATGGTTCATCCGAAATATAAAAAACAAACGGTTTATTGAATTTAACAATGAATATGATTCGTTGACGATCCTTGATTTTTTAATAGTTTTTTTAAACAACGTGGTGAAACTCGAGCATACAAAATCGGTCAACAAAGCCGTCATTTTTACGCAACTATTAAGGCCTTAGGCCACAGTAACGGGTATAAAAGAATACAATAAAATAACGGGTTATAAAAAAAAGTGATTCACTCATCAAATTAATTACGCATCTATTTAGTATGAATGTCAAGTGGTTGAAAAATATATCTTTTTCTTTCGATGTACAAAATGCCCGACTCTTAATATTTCCTTTTGTTATTTTTTTAGGCGCTCCGCAGCGTGACATTTAGCATCTACAATTTTTTACCTAGAACAAAAAACAAAAATTCTCGTCAATCTACATTAGCATACCTAGAGAAGTACGTACGGAATTTAAAAAATATTGTTTTATTCAAAAGTTGTAGGTATTTTAACTTAAGAAATGAATTTTCAGTGAACAATTTCGTAATAACTGCTCATAAAATGAAAAATTTTCGATTAATCAGAAATTCCATACGTACTTCTCTGCGAAACGCAATTAGGAACATAACTTTTAAATTTGAAGTAAATCGAGTGAAAATTGTTGAAGTTATTTGTCACGCCAATTGGAAAAAAGTTGTTTCGAGAAGTTTCGAGTAGTCGGCCATTTTGTACACCGAAAAAAAAAATTCTGCCAGCTTGATTTTCATACTAAATAGATGTGTAATTCATTTCATGAGAGAATCCCTTTTTCATACAAAAAAATTGTTAAATTCGCACGTGATTGTATACTCGTTACTGTGGCCTCAGGCCTTAAGGGATCATCACCGTGTAACGGATCGAAAAATAGTTGATTTTCCCGATTTTTTTTCGGTGGTCAGAATACGCTAATCAGTCTGCTTTTTTAAATGTCAAATCAAAACACATTTAAACGTTTATTTTTTTTAACTGTTAAAAATGTATTCGTAAAAAAGGAGTTCTCGCGTTGTACACGATTGTGGTCGTAAATATTATCTGAACCAAAATTTGTAAAAAGATTATTAATCAGTATGAAAGCCGCTATCTTGCTATGGAGGTTTTTTTTAATATCAAATATGACAAAATGGCGGCGAATTGAAAAAAAAGTATCGAATTTAGCCTACTTTTCGACAGTTTTTCGTTAAAAAAAATATATGAAGATTTAAAAAGAAGCTTCCATAGCAAGATAAAGAATGGCGTAAAGAATGTTGTGTCAAAATTTGATACGGATAGCTTGAAAACTTTTCATTTGAGAGTGTACACCGTATTGGAAAACGACATTTCGAGAAAACCGAGTTTAAAGTTTCGAGTGCGGAATTTTCATATAAATAATCTTCTTACGATCAATCGGCGATGCCAGATCCATATTTATAATGGTCCATACTATCGGACAATGCAAACAAACAGAAATTGATTTTTTTTTCAATATTGCACTGCGATGATCCCTTAAAGTGTAAAGTATGGTGCTGTTACCGCTCGTGCGGCCGACTGTTAGAAGCTGTAGCTCATTTAATTTGAGGAATATTTCAATGAAATATTCAGGGAGTGCAGCCAAAAGGTGATACTGTCGAACGAAAATATCTTTCGAAAATGCAATTTTTTTACCCACCTAGGGTTAGCACCTAGGGCCATGCAGCCCGTTAAGACCTTATACACGCGATTTCGCCGATTTTCGAACGTACTTTTCTAGCCGCAATTTCGCCGATTTTCGAACGTACTTTTCTAGACGCGGTTAAAAAAAGGTGACGCATATATTGACATTTTTTTTACAGATCATTTATGCACATGTTTGAGTATATGTAAAAAACATCAGAAATATTAACAAATGGCGGAGATATCACATAATTAACAATGTATTTTTTTTACGCTCGCTTTGGTCGTGAAAGTTCTCGGCATCGATGTGGGTGTCTGAAAATAAATGAACATATTTATAATTGCATAATGAATGTATCTTCAGTGTGAACAAACAATATTATTTAAAAAAAATTATTATTATAAAAATTCGAAACTTGAAATTTTTTACTCAATTTTCTGTCGGTATTTTATTTTTTATATTTTTTTGTGTGATTGAAATTTTTGCTTCCGTGCTTCACACGAGAGGTGACGGTCTCTTATAAATGCAATCTTACCTTATTTTTGGAATTTTTCAATTTTGTGAAGCTTAAAACATGCCTAACCGTTCAGGCTAATGAAATAAAAAATAAAAAAAAAGAACATTTTTTCGCGTATATAAGGCCTTGAACTACGGATCAAATTGACGATGATTTTTTTTTAATCGCAGTTGGGCATTTCCGCCAGTGTCTTACAAGATACAGAGGTTCAAGCCCAACAGCTCGGCGGTCTCGTGCGAGTACGAGCTCAACGAGTACCAGAGGCACATACAGATCGAAGTGTCGGCGACGCAGTACCCGTTGATTCTACGAGCGATCGAAGCCTGCCTGCCGGAGGGCGTAACACTCACAGTAGATTATTTCAATCCTATTTTTGAGTCGAAGCGTTACGTGCCGGACACGGATCTCTTGAAAATGAAGGAAGAGCTGGACGGGTTACAGAGGAAATAAATTTATATCGTGAGTTTTTATCGTACGATATGTTCCCTTTTCTACTCGCCGGCATTTTTGTGTTCGAATTGTCGCCGAGGAATCGCTCGAATGTAAAAATGTTTCTTACGTTTATTGAGCACCGTGAAATATTGTAAAAAACAATCTATAGCTAAGTATGTACATTGTTCGAAAGAGCTAGACCCGAGTGTGGAATACATTTGAGATACTCGTATTTACAACAGTCCAAAATGGACGACTTTGATCTTGGCGGCTTCTTCGCTTCTCGACGATTCCTTGCTCCTCTCAAGCTCCGCGTCTCCTGAAACAACGTTGCCTCATTATCGTCATTCCCAGGCCTGATACCACAGTTGGGCGTAATTTTATTTATACATACCAATACGAATTTATTCACATCGTGATTTTCATGTGAATATAAATATAAATTTATTCATACTTTACTTCTTGTCAATACGCATACAAATACAATTGTATTCACAAATATTCTGAATATACAAATAAATTCACAGAAAAAATGTGAATATTTACGAAAAATCTTGTGAATTAACAAAAAATTCACATAAAAATCTGTGAATGCAAATGTATTCACAAAAAATTGTAAATACAAAAAAATTCACAAAATAAGTTGTGATTTTTTTTCGTATTTGAGACAAATTAAAATCAAATTCACAATGATTAGATTGAAATTTACTCCAAAAGTGAGTTCTTACGTATTTTGAGAGAAAACATTGTGTCGAGGCAAAGAAGTTTGTGCAAAAAAGTTGTGAGTTTCAAATATTACATTATAAATATGAAAAAAAATCACAAAATGAGTTGTGAATTTCCTCAAGTTGAAGAAAATTCAAATCGAATTCATGACAATTATATTAAAATTTCCACTACAAGTGAGTCCTTACGTATTTTGAGAGAAAACATTGTGTTGAACTCAACAAGAACTCACTTCTTGTGTAAATGTTAATCTAATCATTGTGAATTTGATCTTAATTTGTCTGAAATACGAAGAAATTCACAAGTTGTGAATTTTTACTAAAGTTCTGAATTTTTTCGTATTTAAGACAAATTAAAATCAAATTCACAATGATTACATTAAAATGTACACCAAAAGTGAGTTCTTACTTGTTGAGTTCAACACAATGTTTTCTCTCAAAATACGTAAGGACTCACTTGCGGTGTAAGTTTTAATATAATTGTCGTGAATTCGATTTTAATTTTCTTCAACTTGAGGAAATTCACAACTCATTTTGTGATTTTTTTTATATTTATAATGTAATATTTGAAACTCACAACTTTTTTTGCAAAACTTTCTTTGCCTCGACGTAATGTTTTCTCTCAAAATACGTAAGAGCTCACTTTTGGTGTGATTTTTTTTGTATTTACAATTTTTTGTGAATACATTTGCATTCACAGATTTTGGGGTGAATTTTTTTTTAATTCACAAGATTTTTAGTAAATATTCACATTTTTTCTATGAATTTATTTGTATATTCAGAATATTTGTGAATACAATTGTATTTGTATTCGTATTGACAATAAGTAAAGTATAAATAAATTTATATTTATATTCACGAATAAATTTATATTTATATATGAAAAAATTAACAACTTGTGAATTTTTTTCGTATTTACAATTTTTTGTTCATACATTTGCATTCACAGATTTTGATATGATTTTTTTGTGAATATTCACAATTTTTTCTTTAAATTTATTTCTATGTTCAGAATATTTGTGAATACAATTGTATTTGTATGCATGCATGTGAATACAAATAAGTGAAGTATGAATAAATTTGTATTTACATTCACATGAAAATCACGATGTGAATAAATTCGTATTCATAGTTATAAATAGAATTACGCCCAACTCTGCCTGATACGAAGGATATTTGGAGCGATTTTTCCAATCTGTTTTTAACTCACTTGACAACGGCTGGAAATCCTTGAGATAGTCCTCGTTGCCGAGACACAGTGGTAAGCTCTCCGCCAGTTCTCTCTTCGGATCCATCGGATGGAGTTGGCCAACCGAGCGCTTCTGAACGGGTCGATAGGACTGGCCCTGAAGCAATTTTGCCGAAATTCAAAATTCGCGGGTTCGTTTTAACTTAAGGTTGTTGGTAAATCGTTTTCGAATGCTAGGGGGAGACACGAAATTCCTATAGAACACAACAATTCCGTGACGTCACCAGTGCCAACGTATTGTAGGAAAATATTTATGTGTACGAATATCGCGAAAATGTTCAAGTGTACGGTAGATAATTGTAATTATTATTTGCATATATGTTGACTTTTAGGACTTGGGATTATCAGAAAATTAATTTTCGACGTTGAAAAATCTTATTAAAATGGACACGAGCTTTGGCAACGTCGCAACGGTTCTCTCGTAATTCGAGGCTGTTAGGTTGACTGCAGTGACTGTCACAGGTCACAGCTGTGTTACGCGCGTCCTGTGCCGGTCGCCGTTTTCAGAGGTTATGTCAGAGCGAAAGGAGGTAAATGATTTAAAAAAAAACGATTACTGCGCCGCAAAGTTTCCGATGGAAAAGACGATTTGTCAGTGCTCGTGCTCACAAGCATTGCACTACGCTCACCGAAGTTAGAAAAAAGGGAATACATCGTAACAAATAAATGCATAAATTCCTCTTACTCGCATTTGACTTTAACGTATTTGAAATTGGCGTGCTAGATCTTCGATTGGTTCTGCTATTCCTATAGTTCCGACGTTGCCACACCCGTTTCAATACACCCGTCTCAACAAGCCTCGCTTTTTCGTAAACAGTAGCATATTTTCCATACATTCTCATTAAGGGGTTAGGCCACAGTAACGGGTATAAAATCATGTGCGCATTTAACAATCTTCTTTCGTATGAAAAAGTGATTCACTCATAAAATGAATACACATCTATTTATTAAGAATATCAAGCTGTTAGAAAAAAAATATATATATTTGTTTTTTTCGATGTACAAAATGGCCGACTACTCGAAACTTCTCGAAACAGCTTTTTTCCAATTGGCGTGACAAATAACTTCAACAATTTTCGGTGGATTTACTTCAAATTTAAAAGTTATGTTCCTAATTGCATTTCGCAGAGAAGTACGTACGGAATTTCTGATTAATCGAAAACTTTTCATTTTATGAACAGTTTCTGAGCAGTTATAACGAAATTTTTCACTGAAAATTCATTTCTTAAGTTTATATGCCTACAACTTTTGAACAAAACAATATTTTTTAAATTTCCGTACGTACTCTTCTAGGTATTCTAATGTAGATTGACTAGAATTTTTGTTTTTTGTTCTTGGTAAAAAATTGTGGATGCTAAATGTCACGCCGCGGAGCGCCTAAAAAAAAGATGAAAGAAAATATTAGTAGTCAACCATTTTGTACATCGAAAAAAAAATATTTATTTTCTAACAGCTTGATAGTCATATTAAGTATACGGGTAATTAATTTTATGAGTAAATCATTTTTCCATACGACAAAAATTGTTAAATTCACACATGATTTTATACCCGTTACTGTGGCAGTGCGGAAACTTTTTGAGTGACTTCCTCCGAACATCGATGTATCGACGTACACAACTGGCAATTTGCATTTCAAAAAAATAATAAAATATTTTTGCATACTGAAAATATCAAATAAAAAACACACTAAGGTACAAATGTTCGTGAGTATTCTTTACATGAAAAAAAAATCACGAAAAACTATTTTTTGCTTCCTAAATGGTCTTCCGCCTCAAGGCGTTAGGCCACAGTAACGGGTATAAAATCATGTGCGAATTTAACAATCTTCTTTCGTATGAAAAAGTGAATCATTCATAAAATGAAATACACATCTATTTAGTATGAATATCAAGCTGTTAGAAAATATATATATATTTTTTTTTCGATGTACCAAATGGCCGACTACTCGAAACTTCTCGAAACAGCTTTTTTTCCAATTGGCGTGACAAATAACTTCAACAATTTTCACTCGATTCACTTCAGATTTAAAAGTTATGTTCCTAATCGCATTTCGCAGAGAAGTACGTACGGAATTTCTGATTAATCGAAAACTTTTCATTTAATGAGCAGTTTATGAGCAGTTATAACGAAATTTTTCACTGAAAATTCATTTCTTAAGTTCAAATACCTACAACTTTTGAATAAAACAATATTTTTTAATTTCCTTACGTACTTCTCTAGGTATTCTAATGTAGATTGACGAGAATTTCTGTTTTTTGTTCTAGGTAAAAAATCGTGGATGCTAATTGTCACGCCGCGGAGCGCCTAAAAAAAAGATAAAAGAAAATATTAGTAGTCAGCCATTTTGTACATCGAAAAAAAAAATATTTATTTTCTAACAGCTTGATATTCATCCTAAATAGATGTGTAATTAATTTTACGAGTGAATCACTTTTTCATACGAAAAAAATGGTTAAATTCGCACTTGATTTTATACCCGTTACTGTGGCCTAACCCCTTAATATCTATTCACCCCAATATTTGTACGCAACAACCTTACCGAAATTCCGGCAAACTCACCGTTCCAGGCACAAGGATGTGGGTGACGGTATTGGAAAATTTGACTTTCGGTTTTTCGCTGGCCGCGAGGGATTCCATTGTGTTCAACGACGGGTTCGGTATCTTCGTATTGGCAGCCGAGATAACCGGATGCGTGGTATTGCCGATAGAATGTTTCTTCTCCTTGCCCGTGCACGTTTGTGAAGTCGTCAGTCTCGAGTGTTTGGGCTCGTTAGTTTTTCCCTGTGAATTGCCGTGCGCCGGAAAATTGCCAATCGGCGAGTTCGGAGATCCAACGTCGTTGTAATTCACGGAGGGATGGTAGTCGAGATTATCGGAGCTTTCGTAAAACGGCACGTAATCGAGATCGTAATTGAGACGATAATTCCTAATCGGTCGTAGATGATTGTTCCTGTGCTGGCTCTGTAGTATACTCGCGACCGAGGATTGCCGTTGGAAAATTTGCGAGTGAGGATTGGGTCTGGATGCGGGAAACTTGGCGGTCGTGTCGTTCATGTCCGTGAGCAGGGTGCAATTTCTCCCGAGGGTAGACGTCTTTTTCGGCAAGTTGTTGAGATAATTAGCCAGTGAGGTGGTCATGGTTGGCGGTGGTGGCGGAATGGCGTCGAGTTCGAGATCATCCTCGTGTCCCGAGCTCGCTACGTTGGTAGAATTCGTAGTGCGGAAAGTGGCCGCAGCTGGGTCGGCCTTGGAGTCCAAAGATTCGAGACTCACGTCGTCCGGATCGTTGAAGGACGTCGACATGAGATTATTGGGAGAATTGAAGAACGAGAGTTTGCCGGCTTTTCCTATGGACGTGTAGGATGGTTTGCCGGTTCCCAGTGAATTGACGAACGATACATGAGGCAAGTCACCGGACAGCTGATGATGATGATGATGATGATGGTGATGATGATGGGACAGGTTGCCGTTGCGAAAAAGCGCGCTGTTCTCGCGTATCGCGTTGAGCGACAAATTATTGAAGGACGTTGACATGACGTTTGCGTCGATGCTGTCGAGTATGGAGGAGGGCGAGGTACGCACGATTTCCGGACTAACGAGCTCGGCCTCGATGCTGTCGAAACGCGTCGATATCAAATCCTCGGTTATCGAATCGCCCAACAGATTCGCGTCGATTCTCGCGCTCTGGCAAACGTTGCTGGTCGATTTCGCGTAGGAACGCTCCCGTTGGCCGAGTCCCAACATTCGAAGATTTCCAAATGTCGAAGATATCAAGTCGTCGCTGAGATTGTCGTAGGACTGGGAATTCTTGCCGAGCAAACGCGTCGCAGCGCCGTTCAGTCGGTAAGGCTGTCGCCGCGAGAAATTCATACCAAGTGGCTTGGCCAAAGGGCGCGGTGAGGACGGGTTTGCAATCGATTCGGTTATCGTACTTCCGGTCGGGACGTTGAACGCCGTTGACATCAGATTGTCGGATTTGCCCGAGGATACGTCGTTGAACGAGGTCGACATGAGGCCGCTGTTCTTGAAACTCGTCGACTCCGCGATCGAAGACGATGGAACTTTCGTTAAACCGATCCGCGACGGGTGCTTCGGAACCGCGTGGAATTTGGTCTTGACGCGTTTAGGCGAATCCTCGCCGTCGCTCTCGCCGCTGAAGGACTCCGTCTCTTTGTCGCTTATCGAGTCCGAACAGAGGGAACACGAGGCTCGCGAACACGTGGAATCTGCGAATGATAAAAACACCGGTGACTTTAGCGAGAAATTCTATGGTTGGATGCTACGTCGCTGTACCATGCTGTACTTATCGCGGAGAATGCTTAAGGGGTTTGGCCACAGTATTTAACATTTTTTTTTCGTATGAAAAAGTGATTCACTTGAAAATTAATTACACATCTATTTAGTATGAATATCAAGCTGTTGGAAAATATATATATATTTTTTTTTCGATGTAGAAAATGGCCGACTACTCGAAACTTCTCGGAACAGCTTTTTTCCAATTGGCGTGACAAATAACTTCAACAATTTCCACTCGATTTACTTCAGATTTAAAATTTATGTTCCTAATTGCATTTCGCAGAGAAGTACGTACGGAATTTCTGATTAATCGAAAACTTTTCATTTTACGAGCAGTTATAACGAAATTTTTCACTGAAAATTCATTTCTTAAGTTCAAATACCTACAACTTTTGAATAAAAGAATATTTTTTAAATTCCGTACATACTTGTCTAGGTATTCTAATGTAGATTGACGAGAATTTTTGTTTTTTGTTCTTGGTAAAAAAATGCGGATGCTAAATGATACGCCGCGAAGCACCTAAAAAAAAGATAACAAAAGAAAGTATTAGTAGTCGGCCATTTTGGACATCGAAAAAAAATATATATACATTTTCTAACAGCTTTTCTAACTTGATTCATACTAAATAGATGTGTTATTAATTTTATGAGTATATTTAGTATATAGAGTATATAGTATTTTATGAATAACTTTTTCTTACGAAAAAAAATTGTTAAACTTGCACATGATTTCAAAATATTTCGAATTATCGAAAAATGACATTTCGAAAAAAATGTGGGAATGTGTTGGGGTGCGGACTTTTTTGTACACGAAAAATGACTAGTTTTTGGAGGTATTGTGGACGGAATTTTTGCGGCTCTATAATATTTTTGTCTTGGAAAGTTCGTTATCAAAGAATTTAGGGAAAATCGATTCACCATTTTGATCTAGGCTGGTTTAATTTTAGTATGGAAATAGAATATCAAATTCTCAAATTTTAATTTTGATTTTTTTGAGTTAAATTTAATTCAAATTTAAAATTGGATTTAGTCAAATCCAATTTGAAATTAAATTAAAAAATTTTTTGGATAATTTTTTTTGAATTTTTTTTTTCTATTTTTCTTGATCGATCCATTAAAAAAAAATGGATTTGACTAAATTAAAAAAATTGATTTTATTAAATTGAATAAATTAATTTTGTACATTTTAAATGACATTTTGTATTAAATTAAAAATCTCGCAATTCGATACAATTAACATTTTTTAATTTAATTAAATTCGCGTTTTCCTTTTTCATATCGATTTTTGCGAGACGGTTTATCCTTTAAAGGAGATTGAATTTTCCAAAGCATGCTTGTTTTGCCGTAACTACCTTAAATTTGAAGATATCGGGATAAGTTTTTGTACAGGGCATATTCGTATCGAATTTTCAGAGAATTTTGTAAGAGAGAAGGTGAAACATTTTCGATTCTAAAGGAATGTAATTGTAAGTTAAAAAAAAGCCTTCTTACTCTGAAACTGCCCCAAAATGTAAAATACCTCGCTACTGTCGATAAAATTAATTATAAGCATTCTAAACAGTTACTAAACTCCTAATTTCCGCGTCGTCTGCTTTCGAGAGTAGGGAAAAAACTCACGTGAACTGGTGCAGCTGTTCGATCTACTCAGAACATTTTGGGCCTTCTCCTTCGCGGCCCTCGCCATTTCCATGTCGTTCATCACGAGAGCGTAAAAATGAATGTCCATGAAGAGATCGTGGTCGTTCAGGTCTATGGCTAATCTGAAGGCTTTCTCGAACAGCCGATATCTAGAGTAACAAAATATTCGCGCCGGAGCGAAAAGTAACTCGGTTATTAGCATATTGTACGCTTTTTTTCATTATTTTGGGAACTGAAAATCGAAATTTTATATTTAAATCATTCCACAATCGTGGTAAGAAGGCTGGAACGTTGGCCACAATCCAAGATTTAAAAAAAATGTAAATATATACACTCACTAACAGCCAAACATTCCCGGCCGCTTCAGATAATTGCAAAACTTTCAATCACTTTGGATATTTGCAAAATTATATTAGAATAATATAACTAATTATACAGAGCTGTATAATATTTTCGTAAAATGGTAAATTAAATGAACTGTATTATTGGAGCATTATTTGGCAATTATCCAGTGATTCAAAGTTTTGCAATTATCTGAAGAGCATTGCTGCCAACCTCAATGTCCGCGAAGTTGCTGTATTTCGGCAACATTTAATATCAATTGATGATAATAATAAATAATTTCGTGACATCAATTTGAATAGGCATACTTATAAATAACTCAATATTTCATTTCGAGTTGTATAAAACAGTCACCGACGCAGTTTTTTCATAATAATCATCGATAATGTATTACTTTTCCAAGTTGATAGTGACACAGAAGTTTCTCTTATTCACGCAATAAAAATATAACAAAATAAACGGTAAAAAAAATATTTTTAGAAACAAACTTTTATTTATAAACTATTGAACTAAAAAGTAAAAAAATAATATTTGGTGTATGAAGTTAAATAGTAACGCTACGGAAGAACCCCATCCTTGGTCACTGATCAATGGCACAGGCAGTACCTACTTAATAAAACTTACATAGATATACAACTTTAAAAAAGTAAAATATTTTCTTGAATGCTTGAGGCTTTATTTCAAGTGTAATGGCGTTTGACGCCTCAAGCTTTTAAGTAAATATTTACATTTTTTAAAGTTCTGTGTTTATTTAAGTTTTATTAAGTTTGTACTGCCTGCGCCTTCGATCAATGACTAAGAATGAGGTTCTTCTGTAGCCTTCCTATTCAACTTCATATACTAAATATTATTTTTTACTTTTTGGTTCAATAGTTCATAAATAAAAGCTTGATTTTCAAAAGATGTTTTACGTTTATTTTTTATTGTGTACTTTTTGGCATTAGAATTTGTTTAGTGATCTGTCTTAATACGTTCATTTGTGCGTACTCATCTGTTTAATAGTAAATTTCATTCACTTTGGGTATTCACATGTTGCATATTATTCATTTTATGGCTCCATGGACCGAATGGACCAATCGTTAGCATCGTCAACGAAGTTACATGGGTATGCTAAAATTCAGCTCAATCGGATGCCAGCAAGTGCTTGAAAAATGGCTTAGGCATTTTGAACCGGAAAGACATACGAACGAAGCAAATGAAATAAAAGCTCGTAAAAAAAAGCACAATTTTGTCCTTTAAGGGGTTAGGCCACAGTAACGGGTATAAAATCATGTGCGAATTCAACAATTTTTTTCGCACGAAAAAGTGATCCACTCAAAATTTGATTATACATCTACTTAGTATGAATATCAAGCTGTTAGAAAATATATTTTTTCAATGTACAAAATGGCCGACTACTCGAAACTTCTCGAAACAGCTTTTTTCCAATTGGCGTGACAGGTAACTTCAACCATTTTTGCTCGATTTACTTCAAATTTAAAAGTTATGTTCCTAATTGCATTTGGCAGAGAAGTACGTCCGGAATTTCTGATTAATCGAAAACTTTTCATTTTATGAGCCGTTTATGAGCAGTTGTAACGAAAATTTTCACTGAAAATTCATTTCTTAAGTTCAAAAACCTACAACTTTTGAATAAAACAATATTTTTTTAATTCCGTACGTACTTCTCTAGGTATTCTAATGTAGATTGACGAGAATTTTTGTTTTTTGTTCTAGGTCAAAGATTGTGGATGCTAAATGTCACGTCCGGAGCGCTTAAAAAAAAAGGCAAAAGAAAATATTAGCCATTTTGTAAATCGAAAGAAAAAAATTCCAACAGCTTGACATTCGTATTGAATAGATGTGTAATTAATTTTATGAGCGAATCACTCTTTCATACGAAAAAAAATTGTTAAAATGGCACATGATTTTATCCCCGTTACTGTGGCCTACCCCCTTAATTGTATGTTTATGAAGAATTAGCATCCACAGAAAAAATCTATACCTCGCATGCATTTTTTTAGGTACCTTCGAAGAAAAATGCACGAACCGTCGTTTGACTCAACTGAACCGCTTCAACCTCCTTACAAAAAGATGCAATTGGTCTGATATAAAAAATGGCTATTTGACTTTGCCCTTTAGTTGAAATATAAAAATTTCCCAACAATCAAGGGATGTCGAATCGACGCACCTTATCAAGTGATGAAAAAATCTTCTGGTCAAATCCCTTACTTCGTCGCCGTACTCGTCCTCGACCGCTTGGCTTATCGGTCGAATGGGAACGTGAAAACTCCCGAGGGCATTTTGTATGAAGGCCTCGCGTTCCGGCGTCAATTTCAATTTGAACAAGTGGTTCAATATCTGATTGAGCGAGTGCATGCAGACACGCGGATGCGTGTCCCAATTCATCGACAGCAACAGCGAAGTGGCACGATCGACGTGCAAAACGCTCAAGTTTCTGCATATCAGCACGTCCCCGGACAAATTGTTTCCCTCGATCACCCTTATCACTCCCAAGGGACCCCTTGAACATTCGACGAGTATCAACCAACGGAATTGCGCAGATTTTCTCTCAGGATACACACGTTTATATATCAAAGAACACTCTTCAACGGCAAAACTAAAAAGTAACACAAAAGTACCACGTATTCGAGAAATAATTGTACTCAAGCATTGTTGGAACGTGAATTGTTTTTTATTTTTTTCCTCCATGCTATTAAAAATATTTTTTGCAAATTTAGATTGTAGATCTCTGATAAAGATTAGCGTGAACTGAATCTATCAGAAAAAAAAACTAGCCGAGCCAAACGAATTAATTTTTGTTGCATTCTTCAGTATCAGATGATATATTGAAATTTGGTAATAACATTTTATTCCGTAGCTATTAACTGACATTATGTCGTACGACGGTGCATCATCAATAATTACCAATAATGCTAAATAGACACGATAAATAAAAATGTATTACCAAATTGCATTTTTTTTACGAATACGCGGTACGTTTACGTTCTTTTTTTTAAATATGGCCACTATATATCGACGCTGCTTACGAAAAGTGGCACGATTCAAAGTTCTTACGAAAACTAGCATGATTATGCTTTCGCCATGGAAACTAGCACGTTTCCATATTTACCGCGATAACTAGCTTGTTTGGTTTTCACTGTAAAAACGTGTAAAAGGAGTAAGTTTAAAACCTCAAGAATCTCTCATCGCTCGTACAATCTAACCAAAAAGAGTTTTGGTGAGAATTTAATGTCCTTCGTGCTCAGGTAAAAATCTGGCAAAATAAACCACTGGTATTTTTTTTTTTAAATATGACAATTTTTTTGCGCAATGACAATTTAATTTTATACTCGTTGCTGTTATTAACATTTTGATAATAATTATCAATTAAAATCGATAGTAGTAATTTTCATAAAAAATTAATATCGAAATTGTAAATATAATGAAATATTTACTGTGATTTCCGATTTAAAAAATAACGTTATCGAAAATATCATTCAACAAATTTACTGTAATCTTACAGATGGTTATCGTCGAATATGTTTGAAAAATCTTGCTGATGTTCGATTGGAACTAAAGCTCTGTCAAGCATGTCCTGTAAATCTTTTTTTTCTTGGTGCAAGAGGCAATTTTTTGTCTGACGTCTGTTTTAATTGGAACATTCGAACATTATCCGTATTTTTGTTTTTTTTTAAAGATTTTTATCTCTCCTCCTTAGTCAAAATCATATTTAACGTGGATTGTATCGACGTAAGGTTGAATGGATATTTCTCGAATACTTGCAATTTTAATCAAAGTCCAATAAATTTTTTTTGAGGTCTAAAAAATAGTAAATTTCCGATTGCGGTCGAAGGAATTGGAGTGAAAAAATAGAGGCAAGGCGTAAAAAAGCATGGAAGAAAAGTCGGAAAGAATTCCAGTGTTACTGAAACATGTTAATTTTCGCGGTGAATATCGAAATCTGCGTCTTTTCGTGGTGAAAGCCGAAACGCGCTAGTTTTCGCGTTAAATATCGAAAGGCGCCAGTTTTCGTGGCGAAAATCGAAACTTGCTAGTTTGAGTGTCGGAGGCCGCAACATGCTAGTTTTCGCGGTGATATCAAACGCGTTTGTTTTCATAAGAATTCTGAAACATGGTACTTTTTAAAGTAAGCAGCATCGATATAATCCGTGATGTTTTCGGATCAATATTACTTTACTCGAATTATTTTTGATACCATTACGACTCTTGTTGTTGACATATGTCAATGATTTTCATAATAGACTTTCGCCCCGGGCGACGCACTTCTTCAGTTTGCATTGGGAAACATTCACCTACTCTCGGGAGTTAGGCACGATCGTAATGTAGATCGGAACAATATTGGGCGATACCGCTTCGAGTATTGTCCAGTAAAAAACTCGGTGACCAAGCATTAAATTCCCCTCGCGATAGCCGCTCCCCCAAGCCAGAGGGTGAGCGGCTACCGCAGTTCACTATCTTGTTGATACTTAAGCCATTTCCTCTCTTCGTTTCGCGACGACGTTTGCCTCGCCCGGGGCCGAAAACTCAATGACGTATATCGTCTTGTCGTTGAAATCGAAGAGGACAACATCAGGGTTAGTCGATTAAAACCTTAGGCCACAGTAACGGGTATAAAATCATCTGCGAATTTAACCATTTTTTTCGTATGAAAAAGTGATTTACTCATAAAGTAATTACACATCTGTTTAGTATGAATATCAAGCTGTAAGAAAAAAAAAATATATATATATATATTTTTTTCGATGTACAAAATGGCCGACTACTCGAAACTTCTCGAAACAGCTTTTTTCCAATTGGCATGACAAATAACTTCAACAATTTTCACTCGATTTACTTCAAATTTGAAAGTTATGTTCCTACTTGCATTTCGCAGAGAAGTACGTACGGAATTTCTGATGAATCGAAAACTTTTCATTTTATGAGCAGTTATAACGAAAGGCCATAGCCGGGTAAGTAGGGAAAAATTGCTCCCGCATTTTTACCAGCGAAATTTGGAGTATATTCTGTGGTATAAAAAAAACAAATTTTCTGAAATTTTCATGCCCGTCAACGCAATGGTTTTAGAAAAATGATTTTTTTTAAATATAAAAAAAAAATTTTTTTTCCGAAAACGGTACACTGGATCGATTTTATTTTTTTTGGTACTTGTTCCGATCAAACGTGTTACGAAATAAAATTATAGAACATCTTGCGAAAGATTAAGGTTTGAAAATAAATAATGTTCCTTGTTTTGTCATTTTTTACTATAATCCACTTGGGGTACAATAGCGAAAATGTTTTCATATAATCTTTGGGCACCTTATTAGATTATATAATTTTTTTCAAAATGATCGGTTTGGTACGCCACAGTGAAAAAAAAAGAAACAGACTTTATTGATATATTTTAGTTATATATCTATATAACTAAAATATATCAATAAAGTGTGTTTCTTTTTTTGTTCACTGTGGCGTACCAAGCCGACCATTTAGTCACATATCAGACTTTATTGATATACTTTAGTTATATATCTATCACTTTTTCATACAAAAAAAGTTGTTAAATTCGCACATGATTTTATACCCGTTACTGTGGCCTAAGGTCTTAAAAGTTCCAATAAATCTTGCACCTCTCGCCAACGACAACGGACTCAATGTCTCCCCCTGCCCATGAGGTGGCACCCGGTCTATCCCATATGAGTGCCGTCGATGGTAATACAACACCCTCAGAGCCAACTGTTATTATTATTACTGTTGATTGACGGTTATTACCGTTCGAACAGAAGTAAGAAGAAGGCATCCCCGTTGGTGTAACGATTACTGTACGTGCCCGGATCGGACTTTCTGTTCCAAATCATTCGCATCAATGCGGGCTGACTCCTGTTGACAAATTAGTTCGATAAATGAACAAAAATCGTTCTGAAGTACCAATCTTACACCTGTGTGTGTGTCGAAGAAAGAATTATTTTTTGCATCGATTCGAACCTCCGTAGACTTTACACTCGCAAAAGTAGCGAAGAGATTTAAAAAAATATGAGTAAATTGAATTTTTTTTCTATTTTGGAAAACTTTTTGAGCGTGATCACCTGAAATAAGTAGATAGATCAAAAATGATTGCTGGAGTGGCGTCGTCGTTGAGCATTTGGCTCTTGATGGTGGAAAGTGAAATGTCGTAATGTTGAAATTGGCCACGTTCGTTGCCAACGGTGAATACGAATCCGTCGCTGTGCCACGATGCGAGGGTCGGTATCTTCGAAAATTAGATTATTTTTTTCATCACCAATTGTCAATGATCTTGTGCTTTGCTCCCTAGTACAGGCAGATTTTGATGAAACCTGATGGCCCAAGACCAAAAGACATGCATCCAGAATGGTTCAGATTTTTTTTTCTTATACGAGCAGTACCATCGAAGACTGGTGAAATTGAACTTGGCAGATATTGGTGCGTGATTTCATGGGGTATCTTGAATTTTCGGATAAAGTGAAAAAACAGTAGATGTATTCGTCAAACCTTGAGACGTTACTTTTTGCGTATATACAAGTATACGTAAAAAGTAATGCGTCCTTCTAAACCATCTTGCTGACAAGTTTTTATCGAGAGATGGTTTAGAAGGATCTCACGTCTAGTCCTTAACGAGTAAAAAAATTGCATTTTCCGACAATACTTTTCTTCGATAGTGTCACCTATATGTCAGCTTTATTCCCTGAAGATTTTATTCGAGTATTCCTACAATAATCCTATAACAATTATCTGACGATTTTATAGGGAAATTTTTGGAAAGTGAAAAATTTGCCTAAAAAATCGTCAGATAATTGTTAATGACATATGAACTATGCAATATAAAAAGAAATCCTACGTACTTCCATAGACAATGTATTTTTCAAGATATATTCAATATTTCAAGTGAATGGGTTGAAAATTGTCTGAGTTATGTTTCTCGAAAACGTAAAAAATGCAGTTTTGAGATCAACGCTGCACAGTCGCCATTTTGAAATTAATCGCTTGAAAAAAATTATTTTATACTGTCACTGATACGTATGATAAACACCCTTTTTTTAAATCTCGATTTATTTTGTAGTTTTTCCGAAAAAAAATCCCCAAAAAGCCTATCTTTTCGGCCTCTAGAGTGGCCTACCCCTTAATAAATACACTTTCGAAATACATAAAATTAAAATAAAATGTATTTATGTAACCCAAACAAACTTTAAACGCGTTTTTCTCGAAACAACGTTTTTCGAGGGCTTGTTGATAAAATCTTCGAAACTACTGAATCGATCTTTATGAAATGTTCACCACATATTCTTTACAACTATAGGTATAGCGCTTATCAAGTTTAATTTTTTTTTGGATATTTATTATTTTTTTCTGCCAAAAACGGTGGAAAAACACGTTTTTTTGTTCTTTTGGAAAAAGGTCCGCCATTTTGGTATTTTTGCATATATCAAAAATCGTATGATATGAACGATTTTGAGCCATTGACATACTGAATCTACAACCGTTTGATTCTTTTGTTTCGGATGATCCATCTCCGAGATTTCATCAAGTACAAATTTTCAATTGCATTTTTTTTTACTACCATTTTCGTCTATAAATAGTGACTTAAATAAACAGTTTCTTTTTTAAATGTATTTCGAAAGAGTATTTATTAAGTGTAAGAACTTTTATATCAATATCTATAATATAAACCTATCAAAAAATTCATGAAAGTAGCCTTTTTTAGCGTTTAAAGTGGGACGGCCCCTTAAAGGTCGTTGACGATTTCACTTTTTCAAAATCGATCTTAATTTTTTAATAGTTACGTAAAAATTACGACTTTTTTTCATAGATTTAGTATGCTCGAGTTTAAAAACGTAGCCAAGTTGGTGAAAAAAAATGACGATCGTCAACGACTCGTATTTATTGTTAACTTGAATAATCCCTACGGTTTTTAGATTGCGAATGGACCGTTTAAGCTGCAGAGCGTCCACCGGCAAACGTCCCAAAAAACAAATTCGTCATCCGCCTTTTCTAAGGCTCGCAATATACGTACCTTTATGTTAAAAAAGTGAGTTCCTTTTTGACGAACCATTTCCCAGGGCATCTAAGTAGATGTAGCCCATTAAAGTTTGAATTACTTACGAACGGAGCTTTAACGCTGTTGCTGATGCCTTTGTTGTGATCATGGAGCGTAATAGAGCCGTCGATGCAGCACAACAAGAGCATATCCTGATTCGGTGAAAAAACCGCACAACTCGTGTGTGTCGGTAGCGGAACCGAAATAACTTCTATCCTCTGCAATTTGTCTTGCTGCGACACCTCGTAGGTTTGCCACTCGATCGTCACTTCACCCTTGAATTGAAAAATTGCAATTTGACGATCGGTTGATTCAACTTTTTATGGAAGCCCGCGGTGACTCACCTTTCGTGAGACTTTCTGCTCCACCGAGTGAATAACATTCTCGTGTCGACCGTTGAAGGTTATGCAGAGCGGATCGAATTCGGTGCGCAGGTGACAAACGAGATCAAACTTCGTCCTGCAAATTAAAAGGCGTTGGTCGGGAAATACGTATTTGTACGTTTGGAATTTTTTTTTTTTAAGGTTGGTGGAAGGTCAATGCAACTTTCAGGAGAGTTGAGCGTTTCGTTGATACACCGTTTTTGAGAAAAATTAAATCAAAACCGAGGCAAACAAAATTTTGGATCAATTCGCCATCAAAAATTAATTAAGGCGTTAGGCCACGGTAACGGGTATAAAATCATGTGCGAATTCAACAGTTTTTTTTCGCATGAAAAAGCGATTCACTCATAAAATTAATTACACATCAATTTAGTATGAATATCAAGCTCCTAGAATTTTTTTTTTTCGATTTACAAAATGACCGATTACTCGAAACTTCTCGAAACAGCTTTTTTCCAATTGGCGTGACAAATAACCAACAATTTTCACTCGGTTTACTTCAAATTGAAAAGTTATGTTCCTAATTGCATTTCGCAGAGAAGTTCGTCCGAAATTTCTGATTAATCGAAAACTTTTCATTTTATGAGCAGTTTATGGGCAGTTATAACGAAATTTTTAAGTGAGAATTCATTTCTTAAGTTCAAATACCTACAACTTTTGAATAAAACAATATTTTTTTAATTCCGTACGTTCTTCTCTAGGTATTCTAATGTAGATTGACGAGAATTTTTGTTTTTTGTTCTAGGTAACAAATTGTGGATGCTAAATGTCACGCCATGGATGCTAAATGTCACGCCTAAAAAAGATAAAAGAAAATATTAGTAGTCCGCCATTTTGTACATCGAAAAAAAATAGATGTATTTTTTCGAACAGCTTGATATTCATACCAAATAGATGTGTAATTAATTTTATAAGTGAATTACTTTTCATACAAAAAATTGTTAAATTTGCAGATGATTTTATAACTGTTACTGTGGCCTAACGCCTTAAAAGATTTCAGTGAATTTTAGTTTGAAAAGAACTTCTGAAAAGTTTGAAGTTGAAATTTGATTTAACGTATCTACGTCTAAAAATGATTAGTATTCTTTCAAGGGGTTAGGCTACGGTGAAAAGTTCAAAAAAATCGTTCGTCGCTTGATGAAAATCGAAAGGAAGAGGAAGGTCCAGGTTTGAGAGAGAGAAAACACAAAGAATTCTCACAAAATAATATTTTTTAAAGCAGTAAAAAGCAAAAAAGTTAAAAAAAAACAGAAATTTCCGAAAGTCTTCTGGCCTCGTTGAGGAGGCTCGAGGGCTTCGCCTATTAAGGGGTTAGGCTACTGTGAAAATTTCAAACAATCGTTCGTCTTTTGACGCAACTCAAATTGGAGAGGAAGGTCTAATATATGCCGCAGGAATCGCAAATTAAAGGTAAACTTATGATTAAAACGATACAACTGGTTTTCTCGAAACTGTTTTTCAAAACGGTGTACAAGATTTATCAACATCTAATGAACGGATTGACTTGAAACCGAATTTCAAGCAAAAAAAATGAGTTTTTTTCTTCAAATTGATCATATTGGCTCAGGCTTGAACGAACTTTATTTTGTTATCGTGTTTCAATGACCAAAATAAAAAATTTGAAATCCTGTTTACGATTTTTCGAGAAAAAATGACATTGTTGTTAATAACTGATTGAAAAAATGTTAAGACAAACGTCGGTCAAGACTAAACTACTATTACACTGAATAAGCATACCGAATATGCTTATTCAGTGTAATAGTAGTTTAGTCTTGACCGACGTTTGTCTTAACATTTTTTCAATCAGTTATTAACAACAATGTCATTTTTTCTCGAAAAATCGTAAACAGGATTTCAAATTTTTTATTTTGGTCATTGAAACACGATAACAAAAAAAAGTTCGTTCAAGCCTGAGCCAATATGATCAATTTGAAGAAAAAAACTCATTTTTTTTGGTTCACATCAACCTGATTGCCAAAATCAAGTACACCGTTTTGCCCCTCACGTTCGAAAGTCCTTCGCGAGATTCTTCATAACTTCTTCAGTTAATAATATTTTTAAATAAAATTTGGTACACAACTTGTTGTTAGTGTGCATACAAATAAATGTCCAAACGATTTTTCAATCATTCTACTTATTCCCTAGAAATTAATTTGTTTAAACACCGGTGATTTTCGTCACAGTAGCCTAACCCCTTAAGGGGAGGTACCTGAGTAAACGGCGAGAAAAACAGATAACCTTTTATTTCATAAACTAATGTTTCGATTGCATCCGGTTTTTTTTAATTTGAAAATATGTATATTGAGGTATGTTTAGGATTTTAAAAAAATACATTCGTTGACTGGAAGCGATTCAAACGCGATTATCTCGAAACATAGTTTTCAAAGTCGGTGTCAGATGTATCTCGAAAACGGCTTGTCCGATTTTGTCCAAATTTGGATACAATACTCTTCGATATTTTTTCTCGTTCGCCACACAGGGGTTTTTCATTTGATTGAACCATTGCTTTTTTTATGCAATGTGTATACAATCCAAAATGATCGGAAATTGCGACCGAAAAACGAATGTTAAATTAAAACGGTCGCAATTCCGTTAAAATGAAAATTTCAAAAAAATCCTCCGTGCCGAACGAGAAAAACTATCGAAGAATATTGTATCCAAATTTGGACAAAATCGGACAAGCCGTTTTCGAGATACATCTGGCACCGACTTCAAAAACTATGTTTCGAGATACTCGCGTTTGAATCGCTTCCAGTCAACGAATTTATTTCAAAAAATTCCTAAACATACCTCAATGTACATATTTTCCAATAAAAAAAAAGCTGGATGCAATCGAAACATTAGTATTTGAGATAAAAATTCCCGAAGTTTACCTGTTTTTCTCGCCGTTTACTCCGGTACCTCCCCTTAACATCCGTCGTTAGAACGCTCGACCGCCCTCGGTATACCGTCCCATTCTCCTCTACCGGTAACTACGGCAACGGCAGAATTAACAAGCACCGTACCAGCAAGCGTTGAGCCAACCGAGTCACCCGAAGAAATTTACCCTGTCTACTCCCACGAAAAGAACGAGTTGAAGAAAAAAAAAAAAAACAAGAAGAAATGTCACAATTTTGGCACTCGCATTGGGCGGAGGATGCGTACAAACCGTATATGCTTGGAAATTGGGAAGTTCCGAATTGGCATCCAAAGTGGCCTTGCAGAAGACACTGCGTGACGACTACTTTTTTGGCTGACAATTCGGGACGACTTTTGCCCGACAAGCGAAGACCCAAAGCGTCACCGTGGGGCGATTACAAGGTAAACGTTTGAACTATACGTATGATTTTTTTTATCCTCCAACGTTTCATGCAAGCGGCTGTCAGGGCACGTGGCAATTGCCGTCGAGGATCGATCGAAACATGGCCAAGAAATTGTCCGAACCGCCCAAGCACAAAATCGCCGCCTGGCAAGCTCACAAAAAACGTCACGAAGCCGCCTGCAGCGCTGGTTCGTCAAGCGCCGAGAAGAAAGGGGCCAAAGTCCCCGCTGGGAAGATTGCGGAAACTGGGAATGGGAATGACACGAAACCGGATGTTGGAGACGCCAAAACAACGGAACAAAATTAATCGGATGCTTTGATCGAAGAAAAATTCTCTTTGGGGTCACCGTGTCGTCGAAGGTCAGAGAAAGGGGCAAATTTGTGCAAAATCGTTGAAAGATCAGGAAGTAAATGTTACAGAGCACCTGGAGATTAGAATAGAACCCTGAACCAAGAGAACCCTCGAAATTTACTCCATCCGGATAGCCCTCATATTCGCAAACTAATCCTAGAATACAAAAACGCAATACTTGTACTATCGAGTCGTAATAATCGTCGGCGCTTCGCGCCCAATGCCAAAGAATCCTCTTTACGTACCCCGTCAAACGATAGAGATGAACGTTCGCTCGATCGTGATCTTTGACCGCCGGACTCCAGGGATATACCTCATTCATCGTGGACTTCCACCAAACTAAAATCTGCTCACAAGGTTTTTTTTTTTCATCTCGTTGCATTCTTCCGGCACCCAGAGAAATAAAAAAAGTGCCACTTCTTGGCAATAGGATTTTGCAACGTGCGGTTGCTCGGGATTGAATAGCCGCAGGATTTTTAAGTTGGCACGTAGTTTGGGTGTGATCTGCTTTTCTGTTGACAAGACTCGCGGAAGAAAAATCTTTGAGGCCTTAGGCCACAGTAATGGGGATAAAATCATGTGCGAATTTAACAATTTTTTTTTCGTATGAAAAAGTGATTCACTCAAAATTAATTACACATCTATTTAGCACGAATATCAAGCTGTTAGAAAAAATATATATATTTTTTTCGATGTACAAAATGGCCGACTACTCGAAACTTCTCGAAACATCTTTTTTCCAATTGGCGTGACAAATAACTTCAACAATTTTCACTCGATTTACTCCAAATTTAAAAGTTATGTTCCTAATTGCATTTCGCCGAGAAGTACGTACGGAATTTCTGATTAATCGAAAACTTTTCATTTTATGAGCAGTTTATGAGCAGTTATAACGAAATTTTTCACTGAAAATTCATTTCTTAAATTTAAATATCTACACCTTTTGAATAAAACAATATTTGTTTAATTCCGTACGTACTTCTCTCGGTATTCTAATGTAGATTGACGAGAATTTTTGTTTTTTGTTCTAGGTAAAAAATTGTGGATACTAAATGTCACGCCGCGATGCGCCTAAAAAAAAGATAACAAAAGAAAATGTTAGTAGTCGGCGATTTTGTACATCGAAAGAAAATATATATATTTTCTAACAGCTTGATAGTCATATTAAGTATACGGGTAATTAATTTTGTGAGTAAATCATTTTTCCATACGAAAAAAATTGTTAAATTCACACATGATTTTATACCCGTTACTGTGGCCTTAGGCCTTAAAGCGTTTCGGAAATCTGAAGGACGTGACAAAGTTACCGCAACGAATTTTTCGTTTATTTTTCACTTCTTCATTTTTATCATCACCCCAAGCATTTTTTGCAAATTGAAGTCGTAAATCTCTAATAAGAATTCGCAACAACGTTTAAGTGAATTGGGCAGCCTAAAAGGGCGAAAAAATTGAGACAATCGAAAAGACTTGATTTTCGTTGCGCTTAGAGGATGCGAATTTCAACATCGTAAGATTGCGCGACTTTGTTTCAGTTTTTTCTTTTCATGCCTAAGTGAAGCGAATCGAAATGGTTATTATTCTTTAACAGCGTTGAGAGTCAAACGCACATTTTGCGTACGAGCTTAACACTTCAACAAACAAAAATTTGATCTCCAGGGTTATCATTTCTACAAGGGCCATCATCCACCAAAGGGAAGGTGAATTCGTATCCATCAAGTCAGAGTAGGGCGATTTTATCTTTTCTTTTCCTAGCTCGGCGCATTTCCGCTTTGGTAAACGATGGCCCTAAGACTTCCGATCCTCGATGCCTTCTTTTGCGACGAATGAAAAATTGATTCCTCAGTGATCCAACTTCGTTCCGCCGGATAAAAAATGACAAACGCCGATAGCAAAAAGCACGGACCGGCTGCTCTGTCCCTCAAACCCCGACTCACCAGATCGCCGCTCCTGTTGATGCATATCCTCTTCTCTTGCCTGCGCCCGCTCGGAATGGACAGTTCGACGACGGACAATCTTGGCTCCAGTTTGTTTATTTTGTCGAAGACTAATCTCTTAGATTTGGTGAAATGTACCACCGTTATCTGGCTGTCGTTGTGCGTGAAGACCAAGTGATTCTTCGTCATGGTGACTGCGAACAAAGTGTACAAACGGTTTAGTCTCCGTTGCAGTTTTCGACGTCACAGCGGCACGCGAGAGCTCTTACCGTTGGATACGTGGTCGGATATTTTTCCCACCAGATACTTGTCGAACATGATCTTCTGTATGTCGGCGGTGAGAAGGTTGATTTGAATGTAAATCAGCAGTCCCGTATTGATCATCAATTCCACGGTACTTTCGTTGTGCCACTGACAGTACACTGTCGTATGATCTCGTAATTGATCCTGAAAAACGATTTATGGATGAAAAAGATTTATCGATCGTATATTCGATCGAGGAAACTTCTTACCTCCAGATATTTGATTCCGTCCTTGAGTTTGTTGCCCTTTTTGTTCTGGAGGACGGAGACCGTACCGCGCTTCTGACAGTACGATCTCTTGCCCTCCTCGTACAGTCCATCGACGCGTTTTTCATGATACCTGAAGTTTCAAATCTCGTTTGAACGCTCGATCCGATAAAAAAAAAAAACTGTTCTTGCTTCCGTACAAACGTCGTCTGACTCACTTGAACGCTCCGAAGTCCGTGTCCTTGATGTTGATGTCTTCACTGAGACTCCACAGGTTTATATCGCCCAGTAGGACGAACATCGTCACAACATTTAGACGCCTCGGCTCTCTCGCAACATCGACGTTTGCGCGTAGTTTTGTGTGGCGGGCGCGAGTACGATCAATTGCGACGAGGTTATGTTTGCTTCGCGAAGTAAACGAGGTTATGTTCGCGGTGGACGCCGATGGCGTCAGACGTCATTCGCTTTGATGGGAAAACAACGAAGATGGATTCGATCTTCGTCGAGGAGCGGGGAATCGTTCTTGGGATTGCTCGAAGTTGAAAATACAAAGAGAGCGCGAAGAAAAGGGATTATTCGAAGGGAAAAGTATATAGTTTATTACGTTTAATCGAATCGAGCAATCGTCGCGGGAGTATGGCCGCCGTTCTTGGTAAGAAGACAGACTCCAGGAATGTTAGGTTAGGAAGTATCAACGTATTATTCGTTTCCTCAGAATCGATCGTTTATCTCGTTATTGTTGCGATATTGTGGGGAGCCACGAATCCGTTGTTGAAAAAAGGTGCGGTTGGAGTAAACGACGTTAAAGCGTCTTCGAGGTACGGAAAATTTCTCAAGGAAATCTACTTTCTCGTCACAAATCTCAAGGTTCGTGCTGAATATTGCCGATTTCTCGACGATAAAATTCGATCGCGACTCTTTTTGATGCCGAGCTCTTCCAATTTCTTCGTTTTCAGTACATTGTCCCGTTCCTCGTGAATCAATGCGGCTCCCTTCTTTACGTCGTGGCTCTTCAGAGCACAGACCTATCGCTCGCCGTGCCCGTTACCAACTCGCTCACCTTCGTAGTCACTGCGGTAACGGGCTGGATTCTCGGCGAAGAGAAGCCACACAGAAGTGAGAAAAATTTACCCTGACGTGTGGACGCAGCTGCTCGTTATCTTGAAATAAAATTGTCTTTGTCCTTTCTTTCTTTCAGATATCTATGGGGGAATTCTCCTAATACTGTTAGGTACGACGATATGTTGTCTCGACAAAATTAGTAGCGCAGAGACCGCGACGTCTTGAAGATGCTCGAAGTATTTGTTATAAGCGAGATTCACGCGCGGAGAACGACCTGCTCCGTCGGTAGAGCTGAATGACAAACTCAGAATGAAGGGCTGCAAGTCGGAGGACGTTCGTGTATTCAGGAGAAGGAAAGACAATTGATTTGTGTTAAGGAGGAGATACCATTAGGCAAGGAAAAAAATGCTGATTTTTTCTTTAAAGGGAAGACTTCACCATTTTTGAGACTTTTGGTATGTTTAAATACTACTTTTGGCTCTTACATGGTATTTTTTTTATTTATTAAGCTTTAGTAATGGCGGAAGTATGGCACGTTTTGCTAAACGGGTTGCGGCAGATGTCAGATGGCATGACATATAGCGTCGGCGGGATTAATCTGAAAATTATTGGAATCAATTTTTCTTTTTTTAATTCACCACGTTTTTAAAACGGACTGAAAAGTATAAAATAATTTCTTCTAGCCCCATACAGATTTATAACCCCATGCAAATTCCTAATTGTCCTGAAAATTTGTGATTTTGAATTTTGTATTACTTGTAATATGTACTTACACTTGTAAAATACTTGTAAGACTTAAAGCAAAAAACGTGTGGCGCATGTATTAGATAATAGCAAGGAGTGTAGGGAGTAGTATTTTGGGTTTGTTTGGGTTGGAATTTTTAATCGCTATGAAAATACTTGTAAGATTTAAAGCGAAAAACGTGTAGTGTAATAGTAAGGAGTGTACGGAGTAGTTGTAGTCTAAAACTCACACGGCAGTTCGTATTATTTGCAGTGCAATAAAATTGTTAGTGACTTGGATGAACTATTCATGCGTCAATTATCTATTGCATGCGCACCACGTTTTTTGTTGGAAATATTCCAAGTATTTTCATAGCTATTAAACATTCACAATCACATTTTCAGGACAATCTGTATGGGGTTATAAATCTGTATAGGGCTAGGAGAAATTATTTTATACTTTTTATCCCGTTCTAAAAACGTGGTACATTAAAATTTTTCTTTTAATTCAAATAATTGTATTCCTTCTCTTTCACTAAATTATATTTTATTTATTTCTTTCACAATTTTTGTTCCTCTCTTTCTCTCTGTTACACACTTAATTCTTCAATCTGAAACCTGTTACAAATTGTTAAATATTGTATATATTATATAAATATATCCAATATCTATTTGTATATTATATTATTTATATGATTATATATATATATCTATTTTTCAAAATATTTATATATATCTTGTCTGTTTGTTACCCAGTTCTGGGTTATGTTTAAAGTTTCAAGACTTTAGCTCATCCGGAATCTAGTTTAAAGTCGATTGTAAAGTTTGTACCGATCAGATAAACAGACAGACGAGAAAGCGAGTTAATAAAAACGTGCTAAAAAACCAACGGAGATTATTCTTTCATTAGCACCCATACGCAGAATATGAACCAAGAAAAAATGCAAAATGTTGAAAATCGATGAAATGGTACGCTTTGGAACGAAAAGGTTGAATATTTCGAAAAAAAAGTCTCCACTTTGCGAGAAAAAAATGCTTTCAAAAACATTTTCAAAAACCTTAAGGGTAATGATTTAGACCACGGGTAGCCAACCTTTTTAGCATGCGAGCCAAATTTCAGAAATAATATTCCCCATGCTCCCATAGTAATGTTACATGATACGAACGCCTCATGATGTAATGTTCTTTTGGTGATATGTACAATAAAAGTTAACTTGGCAGGACCACCCATGTTTTAGACAATGAGGTTAGAAAGGTTTATACCAAATTTGACCACAATCGGTCGATTAGTTTTTAGCTATGCGTCACGCCAGTTTTGAAAATTAAGTTTTAAAGACCGTGCTGTACCTCCGCTATTTTTAAGGGGCTATACCAGTGTGACACTTTAAAAAATCGATGTTTTTTGCCTTTTTCGACAGTTTATACTTTCAAGAATATCCTTTAAACAATTCAAGGCCGTATATCTATCATTTTATCTTGCAAAAATCGACAGTTAAATCTTTAAACGCGTTTTTCTCGAAATGAGATTTTTCAAATTTGCTGACATTGTAACTCAAAGAGCAATTATCCGATTTACTCGAAATTTGAACTGAGTACTCTTGAATATATTTATTTTACAATGACGTAGGATATTGTTGATTGGATGAAAATTGACGGTTTGGTATTGAAAAAAAAGACCATTTTATAGGCAAGAAAACAGACTTTTTTCATAACCACGCTATTTTGTTAGATTTTGATACTTTTCGGAAATCCTACGTCATCGTACAGGAAATACCTTCCAGTTTAACGACATTTTTTCCTTTTTCGGTTTTAGCTACTCAATCGGCCGGAATCATGTCAGCAGTGGAGGAACTTTTTTTTTGACGCCTCCGAAGGCAGCGCATAAGTCGCTTGGATCTCAATATTTTTCTATGATAAAATTATGTAATATAGGTCAAATATAGCCAAATATATTCTTAATTTTCCGAAATATTTAATTGAGTACTTTTCTACCAAAAAATTCTCGAAAATCACCCAAATTTTTAGCGTTCACACTGGTGTAGCCCCTTAAAGATTAATAAAACAAAAATACCATGTAACAGCCATAAGTAGTCATGAAACATATCCTAACACCCGTATTCCAAAAAAGGAACAACTATGAATACGGGTTTTGAAAAATGAAAAAATCAAAAATGAAAATCAGGATATTTTTTCCTCACCTAAAGATATCTCCCCTGCTAAGACAGAATACTCCGACCTCTATTATCGGCACTTGTGCAGATGCAACAGCCTCCCACTACGTGCCGAATATCGATCGGCGTAGCTCATGGTGGGAGAAGCGCCAGGCTTGAAGCATGCCAGACAATAATAGAAGCCTTTGAGGGCTACTGCTATCAGCTACGTCAACTGCGCAAAGTCGGCGTGAGTGGATGGTATGCAGCCTCGATTTTTGCAAGTGTGATGCGGATCGGGTCCCGCCGCTGTGCCAATAATACAAGTTGCAGTATACGAGCATGTAGTTGATCATTACTTGAGTTCGGAAACGTCAGCAAAGTTGCTTGATGCTTGGGCTAGCTAAATGAATTCAAAGTTGGGAGATGTAGCTTGGTGCCTTATGGAAAAGGAGCATGAACCTGTAGAGAAAAATAGTTGAATGGTTTACCAAAAAAAAACGCGGTAGTTATTCGTTATTGACAGATGGATGACCATATTAAAAGATCAGCCAATCATACGATAGAAAATTCTATAAACTTTCCTCTGTCCTAATTGAAAATTAATCGGACTAATAGATTTTGAGATACGACTTACGTCGTTTTGCAACAGGTAAAAAGTCACTTTTAACAAAGATCGTCATTATTCGGTCATTTTGAGGAATTTCTACTAAATCTTCGTCTCAAATTGAAGTTAAAATTCTAGGATGTCAAACCGCGCAATAAAAAAACGCCTTTTCGAAATTTCAAGCTCATACAGACTTTTTAAAGTACAGTATCAAATTTTCGCCGTTTGAGAGCTTACACTCAGTACAAATTTTGGAAAATATTTTTGTTTTTTGACGGATCGTCAAAATATAACATTTCAAAAAAGATAACAATTCAAAAAAATAAAACATTTCAAATAATATTCAAAAAATATTCCCAAGTCGTTTCGTTCAAAATTAAGGGAGTTATGGGCGTTCATAGGTACTTTCTACAAATCAGCGAACTTTCGAGGCGTTTTTCCGAAAATGACTTTTTGAAAATCGGTGTCCACGATATCCCAAAAATCACAGCACCGATAAACTTCAAATTTTACAAGCTCCTTTTACACAACAAAAAGCAGTACTTGAACGAAAGAATTCTTTTTTCGATTCATAGTTTTTTTTTCATCAACGAAAATAGAGCCTTTTTTCGCCAAAAATCGATCTTTTCACTTTGGGCTGCGGCTGTTTTTTTCAAAATCAATATTAACGGGAGAGATATCTTCAGGCGAGGGAAATATTGCTGATTTTCATTGACAAAAAGACTGAATTTTCCGAAAAAATGGCTACGTTTTGTGACAAAAAAATACTTTTTTTGTTTATTTTCAAAAACATTTAGGGTCGAATTTTAGACAATAAGGTTAGCAAGATTTATACCAAATTTCATCAGAATCGGTTGATTAGTTTTTTAATTATACGTCTCACCAGTTTGGAAAATGTAGTTTAGAAGACCTTGCCATACCTTCGCCAATTTTAAAGGTTGATAAGAAAAAAAAAATACCATGTAACAGCCAAAAGTAGTAATAATACATACCCTAAGTCTAAAAAATGGTGAAGAAATCTTTCCTTTTATTAAAAAAAATCATGAAAATCAGCAAATCTTTGCCTAAAGGTGTCTCGCCTAAAGGTGTCTCCCCCCTTAAATCCTCCGTCCAAGCGCAAGATAATTTCATGCGAAATCTAAATGCGGTCGATTTTTTTTATTTTCGGATGATTTGCTTCCGAGCAGAAGTAGTCACCGAAAAAAAATGTTTTTCAAACAGCACTCTGCCTAAGCCACAATATCAATCGAATATATGAATATTTTTGGTAATTATGCATAATCGGGGCACCACCCTAATTTCGATGGCAACATTTTTTTTTCGCAATGAAGTTTTTAATTCCATTATAGTGAGTGATATTACGTTGGGGGAGGCTGACATTTTCTATTAATTCCATAAAGTATGGAGTTTTGGAGTACCCGGAAACACGTGATGAAATAGGGCATTTTCCAACATTTCAACGCCTATGTTGGGGTTGGGGATTCATAGAAAAAGCTTTCCCGAATACCCAAACACACACACAGCACACATAACCCAAAGTAACCCAAACACATAAACACACACACACACACACACACACACACACACACACACACACACACACACACACACACACACACACACACACACACACAGAGAGAGAGAGAGAGAGAGAGAGAGAGAGAGAGAGAGAGAGAATCCAAACAAACCCAAACACACACACACACACACAGCAGTTTTTCACCTGCATAGCGTGTGAAAAACTGCTGTGTGTGTACGTGTACGTGTGTGCGTGTGTGTGTGCTCTATTCGCGGTCATACCCTCTGACACGTAATGGAATTCCGGATACCACCTGTTTCCGGAAACTGAAAAATTCCCATAACTCATGTAATTAATGAAAAATGTCAGCCTCTCCCGCCAAAACGTCATTAACGGTGACCAATTACAGCAGGTTAGGCAAAAAACAAATGTTGCCATTGAAATTAGGGTGGTGCCCCGATTATGCATAATTACCATATTTTTCACTACAAAAATGGTAAAAGATACTCAAAACGGTACTGTCTACTAAAAAAAAAAAAAAATTGGAAACCTGCACACGTTTTCCCAGAAAGAAACTCCGAAAAATGACCTCACGCCAGCTTCGTGATAATTCCGCACCTCCGATGAACAAACTTCTGGGGTTGAAGTTTGCATCGTTGGAATGCAACGAAAATTCTTTTCGTGTTATGATTTTCGTGATAATCCAAAATAATTCTCTTCAGATTTGTTGTATATAATAAGAAAATAAATAAGAAAATAAGAGAAAAAAATCGTAATTTTCGTAGTTGAAATCTGCTAAAGAAAATCGTTGAAATAAAAAAGAAACATTTTCGTTGCATCCCAACGATGCAAAAACTTCAACGTCATACAAACGCTTCCCACCGTCACTTTTCGAATTACGTTTATTTATTTCTGATTATAGGGATAGAGTTACAAAATGAAGGTATTTTTTTTTGTCCGGCACCTTCGCGCAACGAAAGTGCTCACGGTGGCGCTCAGCAGCGGGATTACGGCTACATAATTAATCAGCGTATCGCGGCGGATCACCGTAGAGATTTCAGTTATACAAACATTTATGGTATTTACATTACAGTTATTACACAATTACCGGTGCATATATACACACGCAATTAGCACCGAGGGTGGAACGAAAATGTTAATATTCGACGTTCGACATCTTCGTTGTACAATGGTTGCGACGGACCCTTCGGCGTCTCGCTCGCCTTCGTTCGACTTTTACAATCGCAACATTCATATCCTGTATTTTTTTTTGCCTTCAAGCCCCGAACGACGATGGTACTCGGGGTCCGTCGAAGCGTCGAAGAAATCGTATTTACATGAATACAGCGAGAGGCGTCGTTTCCAAAGGCTGCAGACAGGGTGACAAAAGAAAACCTTTTCGCCAATATCTACGACGTGTCCTTGAGGCCTTAGGCCACAGTAACGGGTATAAAATCATCTGCGAATTTAACAATTTTTTTCGTATGAAAAAGTGATTCACTCACAAAATTAATTACACATCTATTTAGTATGAATAGTGATGAAGTATGAATATTATTATTCATCACTATTTACTATGAATAGTGATAAGGCATATTTTTTTTTCGATGTACAAAATGGGCGAATACTCGAAACTTCTCGAAACAGCTTTTTTTCCAATTGGCGTGACAAATGGCACTCGATTTACTTCAAATTTAAAAGTTATATTCCTAATTGCATTTCGCAGAGAAGTACTTACGGAATTTCTGATTAATCGAAAACTTTTCATTTTATGAGCAGTTTACGAGCAATTATAACGAAATTTTTCACTGAAAATTCATTTCTTAAGTTCAAATACCTACAACTTTTGAATAAAACAATATTTTTTTAATTTCGCACGTACTTCTCTAGGTATTCCAATGTAGATTGACGAGAATTTTTGTTTTTCGTTCTAGGTAAAAAATTGTCGATGCTAAATGTCACGCCGCGGGGCGCCTAAAAAAAGATAAAAGAAAATATTAGTAGTCGGCCATTTTATACATCGAAAAAAATATATATATTTTCTACCAGCTTGATATTCACACTAAATCGATGTGTAATTAATTTTATGAGTGAATCACTTTTTCATACGAAAAAAATTGCTCAATTCGCACATTATTTTATACCCGTTGGTGTGGACTAAGGCCTCAAAATGTATAATTTGCTTATCGACTACACGAAGCAACTTACTAATTTCTTCGGGAAATTTTCGTTGCTTTCGAAGTATCGAAACCATTCTGTCTTTCGTAGCGATTTTTGTTTTTTTTCCTTTCGTTCTGTGGAGAGACATCGGAAAAAGGGGGGAAGATTGGACGATGGCACGATGATTCACGGTCATTCTTAGCGATCTTCGGTAGACCGTGCATTTTTTTTTGTCTCTTCACAATTATTTTTCCGCAAATGCGTCATAGTCGGACGCGACGTACAAATAGAAGAACACACACATACACATGCGAAAACATCCAAAAAGACATTTTATTTCGCGCATTCTTGGACGACTTTTTGACTGCCGAACAATCGTTCGTCGTCCGAATTCTCATCTGGCACGGTAAAATTCATCAATGATAAATCTGGCAGAGAGAGAGAGCGGCGAAGTGTCCACGATCGGAGATGAGAAAAACAAAACGAAGCTGAAGATTGCATCGTTTGCAACGGAAATTCTTTTTTGTTTCTTCATTTTCTTCAGCCAAAATCTCATCCTGCAATTTTGAGCTCCAGATTTATCGCAACGATGGTAAAAAAAAAACCATTTGGCTTTTTCGTATTTAAATTTTGTTGAAAATATATTCAGACTACTGAACTTTCGTTGCGTTCCAATGCAAACTTCAACGTAATAAAATAAATCTTCCAATTAGGGGGAAGTCCCGTAACGCCGGGCGCCATCTAGCGTCGGACACTCGTAGTATCTCGGCAAGTCAACTAAGTTTTACAAAAGTTTAATTTGAGTTTTCAAGTATATTCACGCAGATGTTGCATTTATGTTCATTTATTTTTGTTTCGAACTTCGTTGATCAGAGTTGGGCGTAATTATATTTATAAATACGAATACGAATTGATTCACATCGTGATTTTCGTGTGAATATATATACAAATTTATTCATACTTCACTTATTTGTATTCACACGCATGTATACAAATACAATTGTATTCACAAATATTCTGAACATACAAATAAATGCACGGAAAAAATTGTCAATATTCAAAAAAGGATTTGAATATTTATAAAAAATCCTGTGAATTAAAAAAAATTCACATCAAAATCTGTGAATGCAAATGTATTCACAAAAAATTGTAAATACAAAAAAATTCACAAAATAAGTTGTGAATTTTTTCGTATTTAAGACAAATTAAAATCAAATTCACAATGATTAGATCCAAATTAACACCAAAAGTGAGCTCTCACGTATTTTGACTTACTCTGTAAATAGTATTTACAAAGTAATATTTGAAACTCGCTACTTTTTGTGCAAAAATTACTTTGCCTCAACACAATGTTTTCTCTCAAAATACGTAAGAACTCACTTTTGGTGTAAATTTTAATCTAATCATTGTGAATTTCATTTTACTTTCTCTTAAATTCGAAAAAAATCACAACTTAATTTGCGAATTTTTTTGTATTTACAATTTTTTGTGCATACATTTGCGTTCACAAATTTTGATGTGGATTTTTTTTAATTCACAGGTTTTTTTTTGTAAATATTAACATTTTTTGTGAATATTCACAATTTTTTTGTGAATTCATTTGTATGTTCAGAATATTTGTGCATACATTGTATTGTATGCATGCATGTGAACACAAATTTGTGCATACATTGTATTGTATGCATGCATGTGAATACAAATTTGTGCATACATTGTATTGTATGCATGCATGTGAATACAAATTTGTGCATACATTGTATTTGTATGCATGCATGTGAATACAGATAAGTGAAGTATGAATCAATTTGTATTTATATTCACATCAAAATCACGATGCGAATAAATTCGTATTCGTATTTATAAATATAATTACGCCCAACTCTGTCGTTGACGTAGTTATTTCATTTCTTTTTCTATTGTCCGAAAACCTTAGATGTCCGCCACTGGGCACTTCCCCTACATTCGATAGAAAGTGATCGCCAGAACTGTTTTTCCTTTTCTACCCAGTTAAATTCGTCAAATCCAATTAACTTTTTTTCGATACGATTTATTCGTTCTAATCGTGAATTTTGATTATTCCATCTCGATTAACGATGCTTTCGACGGGCTCCTTTCGTTTCCTTTTTTTTTCTCGTCTTCCAGCGTACCCAGCCTATGGGCATTTATATACACGCGAATTTATATTAAAATCGTGGGAATGGCAATGCATTTGATTGACGATATTAGAAACAAAGTATAGCGGTATAGTAACGGAAATATTTAATTACACTTTTTCAACATACATTAATATATATATGTATATATATATTTTTATATATAATAATCGAGTTGATTATTTTTCGCTTTTATTTCGATGGCGTGCTCGAAAAAAGTTACGAACGAACGTAAAAATCCTCGTGGAAAGTTCGAGTCCGAGGTTGATAGTCGCTACGAGCGTTTATTTCAAATTCTTCAAGCTCGATATTTAGCGAGACGACCATAGCCATTGGTTAGTTTGTTTCCTCACTGAACAACAATTTTTGCCAGTGACGATATACTCCCGTGAGGATTTTTCGCAGCACTCTTTTATGGCTTACCTTAAAATCGAACGAATCAACCGTGAATATTTATGATTGTCCTTAAGGGTGTGTGTACTACGCGTGTGTATAATTTACTCAAGTTTCTTATTTTTGCTTTCGTTAAGTGAAAGCGTAATATTTTTTTCCTCGCATCCCGAACAAGCTGAGCTTCGATGAAAGATACAATCTTCGAGAGGTACTTCGATTAGTGGATTAATCAATTATTATCGTCATATACATATCTGGGCATTTACATTCTCGCGCGCGAACGTAAATTGTGAAAAAAAAAATGTGTATACACATATTTATATATAAATATTTATATATAGTATGTACTGCATCATCGTCGCGCCTATTGATCTCATTTCTTTTCATTTTTTTTTTTTGCATTATTACGTAATCGTTATTAAGAAAAGCATACGAAATTGCTTATGCGAAACTCAAGACTAGCATTGATCGAATGGCCTTCCCATTAGGCGCGGGACTTCTTGCTCTTGATCTTGAACCATCCGGCACTCTTGTTCGGATCCCTCGGCACGGACGTCGATCGACTGAGCTCGCCGCGCGAATTGCCGTTTCGCGTTTTCGACGCGAGCGACTCGGTCGATACGGTTCTGTCCACTTTTTGCTTGTCCTTGGATTTCAGGGTGCTCCGACTTATCGTACCTTGAACGAGAGAGACGAAACAAATGAGTAGGCTGGAATCGCTATAGGCGTGATCATTGACGAGGTTGTGACTTAATTTTTTCGTCTGTACTTTTAAGGCAATTCCTCCACAGAAGAGTTGAATTAAGAAATGGTTGAAATTTGACATATATGTTATTTAATGCGTTATCCAAAGATCTGTGCAACTTGAATAAGTTTGACCACCCCAAACCTGAGATATTTACACTTAAAGCTGGCTTGGTTTACACGTAACAAATGCGTTATGATGGGCAAACAGAGCATCGTTAATTCTACCGCCAAAACTAAAATTAAGAAATTGAGAAAAAACGAGGATAAGCTAGAGTAAGATTTCACGTATAATGTGAAAAAAAATGAGAATGATTCACCATCCAGTTTCCAAGATATAACCATGAAAAGCCCTCACAATTTAGGTGCAAAACCTGGCGAAGCCTGGAAAAAAAAACAACTGGGGCAAAGCCTGGACAGTCCCGGCAAAAAGTTTACTGGCAATGGTAGATCAAAAACACAATATAAAATATATTTTACGGCAATAAATGATATCCATCGCATTATCTACTAGTACCGAGTCAATATTGCGTAGTTTTTAATTTTATTTATTACTAGTTAAACCAATTATCAATCTTTTAAAACATGAACATGGTATGTAAACTTTTGGTTGAGATTTTCGCAGAGGAACTACCTTAAGGGATCGTCACAGTGTGAAATTGTCAAAAAATCGATTTTTTTCAAATTATCCGATGGTATACACGGTTATAAACGTTCTGTCCAATTTTTAGATCGAAATTCGAATTATTTCGGTCGCTACAGCCTTAGAAAAAGTGATTGGAGCGTTAGCCTCGCACTCCAAACTTTAAGGCGCTATACCAGTGTGACACTTTGAAAAAATCGATTTTTTTGTGCCTTTTTCGACATTTATACTTGCAAGAATATCATTATCGTTTATAAAATTTATATCAATATTATTTTATCTTGCAAACATCGATAGTTAAATTGTCTTTAAATTGACGGAGTGGGTTTGATTCAATGGAATTGGTAAGTTGGGTTTGATTCAATCACATTGAAGAATTGGATTTGATCGCGTGCCATTGATTAAGTAATTCGATTGCATCCAAATGATGGAATGGATTTGAGTGCGTATAATTCATTAAATGGATTGGATTGCGTCAAATTCATTAAATTAATTTGATTTGATCGAATTGAGGGCACGGTTTTGATTCAAGCAAATTGATGGAACGGATGTGACTTGAGCAAATTGATTAAATGGATTTGATTTAATCAAATTGATAACTTAGATTCGGTTCTGTCGCATTGATAAAATGGATTCTATTCAATTCCATTGAAGAAATGGATTCGATTGCATCCAATTGACAAAATGTATACGATTGCATCTAATTGGCGAAATGGATTTGATTGCGCCTAATTGATTAAATCAATTTGATTGCGTCGAATTGATGACATCAATTTGATTTGATCAGGTTGGTGGAACGAATTTGATGTAAGCAAACTGCTGGAATGGATTGGACTGAAGCAAACCGATCGAATGGATTTGATTTAATCAAACCGATCGAATGGATTTGATTCAATCAAACCGAGCGAATCGATTTGCTTTCATCAAACCGATCGAATGGATTTGATTTGATCAATCCGACCGAGTGGATTTTATTCAATGAAACCGATCGAATGGATTTGATTCAATCAAATCGATAACTTAGATTCGGTTCTGTCGCATTGATAAAATGGATTCTATTCAATTCCATTGAATAAATGGATTCGATTGCATCCAATTGATAAAATGTATACGATTGCATCTAATTGGCGAAATGGATTTGATTGCGTTTTATTCATTAAATGAATTTGATTGCGCCTAATTGATTAAATAAATTTGATTGCGTCGAATTGATGACATTAATTTGATTTGATCAGGTTGGTGGACCGAATTTGATGTAAGCAAACTGCTGGAATGGATTGAATTGAAGCAAACCGATCGAATGGATTTGGTTTAATAAAACCGATCGAATGGATTTGATTCAATCAAACCGAGCGAATCGATTTGCTTTCATCAAACCGATCGAATAGATTTGATTTGATCAATCCGACCGAGTGGATTTTATTCAATGAAACCGATCGAATGGATTTGATTCAATCAAATTGATAACTTAGATTCGGTTCTGTCGCATTGATAAAATGGATTCTATTCAATTCCATTGAAGAAATGGATTCGATTGCATCCAATTGACAAAATGTATACGATTGCATCTAATTGGCGAAATGGATTTGATTGCGCCTTATTCATTAAATGGATTTGATTGCACCAAATTGATTAAATAAATTTGATTGCGTCGAATTGATGACATCAATTTGATTTGATCAGGTGGCTGGAACGAATTTGATGCAAGCAAACTGCTGGAATGGATTGGATTGAAGCAAACCGATCGAATGGATTTGATTTAATCAAACCGATCGAATGGATTTGATTTAATCAAACCGAGCAAATCGATTTGCTTTCATCAAACCGATCGAATGGATTTGATTTGATCAATCCTACCGAATGGATTTTATTCAATTAAGCCGATCGAATGGATTTTATTCAATCAAATTGATAAAAGGCATTTAAGTTTTATCAAACTAGTGAAATAAATTTGATTTAATCAAGTTGATAAAAGACATTTAAATTCTACGACATTGATCAAATGAGTTTTTTAGGCGTGCAAAAAAATTTCATTTAGGTTTCAGAGATAATTAAGTATGCGCATGCAGACAGAGATGATTTATGGAGATCGCCTAAAAATGGAAACAACACATGCAGCCGATTCCTACGTGTGCGTCGTGATAAACTCGACCGACTCGTTCGTTCAAGTCGATCGACAATGAGCGAGAGTTTACCGGTTTTCGAAACGTTGTCCTTGACGCGCCGTGGTTCCGTGCCGCGTCTGCTGAGTGTCTCGCGACTCCTTTGTCTTCGTCTCATGGTAGTCGGTGGCTTTTGATGCTGCTGCTGCTGGTCGTAATTGATCTCGAAGGGCTCGCGATAGTGGCGTGGCTTCCAGGGCGCGAGAACGCTCACGCTCCTCGAGACCGTTTTCGTGTGGGCCTGAAGAGGTCTGTTCAATTCGTCCCGGCTAGCAGCGCGTCGTCTCTCGTTCGGTCCCGGAATCTCGCCAACTTCAACAATCATGGCAATCGGTTATTTTTTATTTATCTCAGCAAATCTCAGGTTTTTGCAGCAGTTTTTTTTTTATTCCGCTGTACCGCTTGGTGTCGCTCTCCTCGTTACTTCCGCGGAATTGAATCTTCGGATCTTACACTCACCTGTCGCAGCGTGCAAGTAAACGACCGATCGTTGCGATCTCTGGGAATTCTGGCTCTGTTGGCTGCTGTCGCCGGTCGTACTTTCACCCGAGGACAACGCGCTCTCGGCGAGCCTGGGCGGCTTCCTCGGTGGCGTCGACACGCTCAAATTCTGGCGGCTCGACGAGATCGTTACGTCACACCTCGCGTTCGCATGATCGTCGGAACGTTTGCCCCTACGGACACATACGTAAATATTCGTGAATCACTGACATTTCTTTTTTTTTGACATCCATTCAGCAGAGGGAGTCGACAATTGGTGGCGGCGAATCTTCAATGTTTTTTTAATATGTTTACTCTGGGTTGAAAGAGTATGCTAAATGTATGTGTGTATATATATATATATATATAACAATTTTTTTCTACTTTCCAACCCCTTGAGGGTGGATTCCGGGACATGAAAATTGTTGAAATTCTGACCGTATTTTTTAGGGATGCGGAACGTGAATGTGGAAGAAGTAAAGTTACGATCTCTCTAGTTTGGTAGATACGTTTTTTTACTCTTCACCCCCTTGCGAGGGTTGGTTCCGGAACTCGAAAATTGTTGAAATTCTGTTTGTGCTCTTTTAGGGTGCGAAACGTGAATGTTGAAAAAGTAAAGTTGCAATCACTCTACTCTGATAGATACGGTTTTTACTTTTCACCCCCTCGTGAGGGTTGGTTCCGGAACTCGAAAATTCTTGAAATTCTTTTTGTACTCTTTTAGGGTGCGAAACGTGAATGTGGAAAAAGTAAAGTTGCAATCTCTCTACTTTGGTAAATACGTTTTTTTAAACTTTCCACCCCCTTGCGAGGGTTGGTTCCGGAACCGGACAATTCTTGAAATTCTTTTTGTACTCTTTTAGGGATGCGAAATGTGAATGTGGAAAAAGTTAAGTTGCTATCTCTCTACTTTGGTAAATACGTTTTTTAAAACTTTTCACCCCCTTGCGAGGGTTGGTTCCGGAATCGGAAAATTCTTGAAATTCTTTTTGTACTCTTTTGGAGATGCAAAATGTGAATGTTAAAAAAGTAAAGTTGTAATCACTCTACTTTGATAGATACGGTTTTTACTTTTCACCCCTTCGTGAGGGTTGGTTCCGGAACCGGAAAATTCTTGAAATTCTTTTTGTTCTCTCTCAGGGATGCAAAATGTGAACGTGGAAAAAGTAAAGTTGCATTCTGTCTACTTTGGTAGATACTTATTTTACTTTTCATCCCCTCGTGAGGGTTAGTTCCGGAACCGGAAAATTCTTGAAATTCTTTTTGTACTCTTTTAGGGATGCAAAACGTGAATGGGGAAAATGTAAAGTTGCAATCTGTCTACTTTGATAGATACTTTTTTTACTTTTCATCCCCTCGTGAGGGTTGGTTTTGGAACTCGAAAATTGTTTAAATTCTGCTTGTCCTCTTTTAGGGATGCAAAATGTGAATGTGAAAAAAGTACAGTTGCAATCTGTCTACTTTGGTAGATACTTTTTTTTACTTTTCATCTCCTCGTGAGGGTTGGTTTCGGAATTCGAAAAATGTTGAAATTCTGCTTGTTCTCTTTTAGGGATGCAAAATGTGAATGTGAATAAAGTAAAGTTGCAATCTCTCTACTTTGGTAAATACGTTTTTTAAAACTTTCCACCCCCTTGCGAGGGTTGGTTCCGGAACCGGACAATTCTTGAAATTCTTTTTGTACTCTTTTAGGGATGCGAAATGTGAATGTGGAAAAAGTTAAGTTGCTATCTCTCTACTTTGGTAAATACGTTTTTTAAAACTTTTCACCCCCTTGCGAGGGTTGGTTCCGGAATCGGAAAATTCTTGAAATTCTTTTTCTACTCTTTTGGAGATGCAAAATGTGAATGTTAAAAAAGTAAAGTTGTAATCACTCTACTTTGATAGATACGGTTTTTACTTTTCACCCCCTCGTGAGGGTTGGTTCCGGAACCGGAAAATTCTTGAAATTCTTTTTGTTCTCTCTCAGGGATGCAAAATGTGAATGTGGAAAAAGTAAAGTTGCATTCTGTCTACTTTGGTAGATACTTATTTTACTTTTCATCCCCTCGTGAGGGTTAGTTCCGGAACCGGAAAATTCTTGAAATTCTTTTTGTACTCTTTTAGGGATGCAAAACGTGAATGGGGAAAATGTAAAGTTGCAATCTGTCTACTTTGATAGATACTTTTTTTACTTTTCATCCCCTCGTGAGGGTTGGTTTTGGAACTCGAAAATTGTTTAAATTCTGCTTGTCCTCTTTTAGGGATGCAAAATGTGAATGTGAAAAAAGTACAGTTGCAATCTGTCTACTTTGGTAGATACTTTTTTTTACTTTTCATCTCCTCGTGAGGGTTGGTTTCGGAATTCGAAAAATGTTGAAATTCTGCTTGTTCTCTTTTAGGGAGGCAAAATGTGAATGTGAAAAAAGTAAAGTTGCAATCTCTCTACTTTGGTAAATACGTTTTTTTAAACTTTCCACCCCCTTGCGAGGGTTGGTTCCGGAACCGGACAATTCTTGAAATTCTTTTTGTACTCTTTTAGGGATGCGAAATGTGAATGTGGAAAAAGTTAAGTTGCTATCTCTCTACTTTGGTAAATACGTTTTTTAAAACTTTTCACCCCCTTGCGAGGGTTGGTTCCGGAATCGGAAAATTCTTGAAATTCTTTTTGTACTCTTTTGGAGATGCGAAATGTGAATGTTAAAAAAGTAAAGTTGTAATCACTCTACTTTGATAGATACGGTTTTTACTTTTCACCCCCTCGTGAGGGTTGGTTCCGGAACCGGAAAATTCTTGAAATTCTTTTTGTTCTCTCTCAGGGATGCAAAATGTGAATGTGGAAAAAGTAAAGTTGCATTCTGTCTACTTTGGTAGATACTTATTTTACTTTTCATCCCCTCGTGAGGGTTAGTTCCGGAACCGGAAAATTCTTGAAATTCTTTTTGTACTCTTTTAGGGATGCAAAACGTGAATGGGGAAAATGTAAAGTTGCAATCTGTCTACTTTGATAGATACTTTTTTTTACTTTTCATCCCCTCGTGAGGGTTGGTTTCGGAACTCGAAAATTGTTTAAATTCTGCTTGTCCTCTTTTAGGGATGCAAAATGTGAATGTGAAAAAAGTACAGTTGCAATCTGTCTACTTTGATAGATACTTTTTTTACTTTTCATCCCCTCATGAGGGTTGGTTTCGGAACTCGAAAATTGTTGAAATTCTGCTTGTTCTCTTTTAGGGACGCAAAATGTTCATGTGAAAAAAGTAAAGTTGCAATCTGTCTACTTTCGTAGATACTTTTTTGTACTTTTCATCCCCTCGTGAGGGTTGGTTCCGGAACTCGAAAATTGTTCAAATCCTCATTGTGCTATTTTAGGGTGCGAAACGTGAATGTGGAAAAAGTAAAGTTGCAATCACTCTAGTATGGTAGATACGTTTTTTTTTACTTTTCACCCCCGTTCGAGGGTTGGTTCCGGAATTGATGAAATTATTTTTGTACTCTTTTAGGGATGCGAAAAGTGAATGTGGAAAAAGTAAAGTTGCGATCTCTCTAGTTTGGTAGATACGTTTTTTTTTTTCACTTTTCACCCCCTCGTGAGGGTTGGTCCCAAAACTCGAAAATTGTTGGAATTCTGTTTTTACTCTTTTAGGGATGCGAAATGTGAATGTGGAAAAAGTAAAGTTGCGATTTCTCTACTTTTCTAGGTGCATTTTTTAAAACTTTTCACCCCCTCATGAGGGTTGATTCCGGAACTCGAAAATGATCTACATATATTTTGAGGTTTTTCAAGGGATCTAGGACCTGAATATGAAAAAAGTAAATTTGCAATCTCTCAACGTCGGGAGATACGATGAATTCGAATTGCCAACCCCTCCCGAGGGTAGGATCCGTCACTCAAGACTGGTTTAAATTTCAATTCGGCTTCTTTTAAAAGATACAGGATGTTTATGCGGAAAAAGTTCAGTTGCAATCTCCGGAAATTAACGTCTACAAGTTTTTCAATTTTCTTACCCTTAATGTAATGGTTTCTTTTTTTACGAGATATGAAGATTTTGTCCTTCGTAATTACATATTTCTATACGTGCCGGATGCCAAGAGAATGAAGTTCTCCATCAATTCTCAAAACTTATAATTTAAAAAAAAAACGATTTTCTTTGCATTCAAACTATGCAAATTGCAAATCGTCAGGTGGGTCGAGTCAGATGCATCCGACCATATTTCCCTGACCGCAGTAAATGCAATTGCCAACCGTACCTGCGCTGACGATTCGACGAGAGCGATTCCTGGTCTGTATCGCCGAAAAATCGAAGATTCTTCTGTACGGAAACGCGTTCGGGTGCTGACGAGGCCTCCTCGTCTTCGGTGCCGGTGGTCAGAATTTCGCTTTCCGGTATTCTCGGCTTCTTGTCCACGGGCTATAAATAAAAACAAAAAACATTTTCAAACAAATTTCACAATTTCCATCTAAACAATATTTCCCCTAAAATTCACTGCCACTCATTTCCGGTTACGAAAAGTCATTGAGCGAGAGAACACGAAGGTTAGGGTAGAGCCACCAAAGTACGCAGTGCTTTTAATTGTTTTATTTTTTCTTATGTTAGCAACACCACCTAACCTGTCAGTGGCATATGTCATGTTTTCGAAGGGTTCGATCTCATTTTAGAACAACTTTAAACACGTTTTGTAAGGTTTGCGATAACTTTGCACCCAACGAATGTTATTATACTTGAAAATTGTGATGCAAATTTTGTTTTTATTGAGAGGTTGTGTCGCCGTTTTGTTTGCTTACGAAAATTATAGTGACCATAGACTAAAAACACGTACTTGGTAAAAGTACGCGGTAATTATGCAATTTGAGAACTTCCGAAAAACGGGTTGACATTTTTTTTCACCGTAAACTTGTTTATTCCATTATATTGAGTGATATTCGGGGGAGGCTGACACTTTCCATTAATTACATAACTTATGGGGTTTTGAAGTTCGCGAAAGCAAGTGATAAAATAGGGCATTTTTTTTATTTCGCCACCTATATCGGGGGTGGAGGCATTTATAAAAAAGCCTTTTTAAAAGCAATGCCGAAAATAAATCGCAGCAGCCACCCCCATAAAAAGGTATAGAGTTTTGAAGTAACGTAAAACACGTTATAAAGTAGCCTATTTTCGAACATTTTCGGAACGCCTATACTGAATGTGGGGAGTAGGGGTATTTATAAAAGAAGCTTTCCTAAATGTTGTATGCGGAAGTTGTATGATGCGGCCACGCAGGGGGTCCTGGGGGTGCAACCCCCCGGCGGGGTCAAGAGGCAGAGCCCCTTGTGGGGATGGAGGGGGCGGAGCTCCCCCAAAGACACTAAACGTAGTTTTTAAATATATTTAACCCTTCGAGATGCATTTTTTTGTTTTTTTTTCTGTAGAGACGTTTTTTGTAGTAAATTATCCATATTTTATGGCCCTAAATTTATTTTGTTGACGAAAACGAAAATTAAAGGTGAAAACATTCGTTCAAAGTGGGGCATACTTGGAAAAATATGTTGAAAAATACTAAATACGTACGGTCAAAATGACCCAGTGTGCACTCGAAGGGTTAAATGAACTACAATTGTACTACGTTGATAATTTTTGGGACCCTAATAACAACCCAAAAAGACTCAAACATCGGCTGCAGGGGGAGAGGGGAAAGTGACCGCCGCGATTTCTCTTCGTCATTGTATTCAGGAAGGTTTCTTTTATAAATCCCTCCACCTCCCACCTCCAATATGAGCCTCGAAATATTTTAAAATGCCCTATTTTATTACGTGTTTCCAAGAACTTCAAAACCCCATAACTTATGGAATTAAGGGGGGAGGTCTAGTTAGACTTTTCAAAAAATCGATTTTTTTTTCATTTTCTAAAAGTATAATATCTTACGAGTATTTTCCGACTAATTGAATGTAAATCAGACCATTATTCGCCAAAATACATAACTTTGAAGGACGCCGTGGACGCTGCATGCAAAACGTACTCAAAACTTTAAACTCTTTTTTCTCAAAACCATGTTTTCGAAGTCGGTGATCAATGTAACTCGAGAACGGCTTTACCGATCGGGTTGAAATTTATATCACTTCTTCTGTACATAGTTTTCCTCCGGATGAACGAAGGATTTTTTTTTGACAATTATTTTTTTTTATAGTCATTTTTTATAAGTGAAATTTTGGTCAAAACAACACTTTTGACTTTCAACGTCCGCCATTTTGTGAAAAATGGAAATTTTTCAAAACCCTTCGTTCAACTGGAGCATTATATCATTAACTAAAGATTCCCCCCTGTTTTGTTGGTTTCAGATAATCCGTCACAGCGTGAGAGTGATCACCGCAAAACCTGTTTTTTTTGCAGCGTCCTCGGCCATTGATACGTATCGGCTTATTTTGAGACATATTTCTTTAAAAAAATTATAATGTTTACATTAAATATATATCTTTTAAATGGAAGAACTTTTGTTGTAAATTATTTTATCGTTTGGCCGAAAAAAATCGGCAAAAAGGCCCTTTTTTTAACGTTCCAACTAGACCTCACTCCTTAATAGAAAACGTCAGCTTCCCCCACGGAAGCTGACGTGGTCCATAGTAGTGACCAATTAAAGCAGCTCATGGCACACAAAAAAATCCGTCGTTTTTCGGAAAAGTCCTCAAACTACATAATTACCGAGTACGCACCCTATCACTATTCCTTACCACTACTCCGCTCTCATGCGTACTTTTAGCTCCTATGAAAGGTTCTCACTCCGTACTCTTTGCAACACAGCCCCCCAAGAGTTCGCACGAGACGAGTTCTAAGTTTAAGCCTTTACAAATTAATTTTTTTCGAGATTGTTACTTAAGATTTATATTAAAAATAATGTCCCTAAATGACCAAAGCTTAATTTGAATACGTACAAAGTTGATTATCAAAATTAATTTTTCTATAGATAAAAGTTTATAAAGTGCGTACTCTTTGCTGGCTTTACCCTGCATCGAAGCAGGGACCGACCGAGAGAGAGAGAGAGACGGACAGTCTCTCTCTATGGACAGTCCATCTATGGACAGTCCATCTATGGACGGACTGTCCATAGATGGACAGAATATTGTTTATTTCGAACTCTGCGGTCCAAGCTTCTTTAACAGCACCGTGCGATAAATCACACACCGCTTATACAAACACAGCAGATTCGTATAAGAATAAAATGAATAAAAAGTTGAAACTACAGGAGACTGAAGAAAGGAGGCTGCGAAATAACAACATGCTGATCAACAAGACCAACAAGCATTGAAGTACGAAGAGTTCAGTCTAAATCCAAAGAGAGAGAGAGAGAGAGAGAGAGAGAGAGAGAGAGAGAGTTAGCCGGACAGAGACAGGGGAAGAAAAGAACCAAGAAGATGATGCGAGTCTAAAATTATCCTGCTGGCGAGAACATTACAGCAAATTTCGCGTTCCCGGTAGGCGTTCGCGCCAGGAGAACGCGAGTCCATTATCTCTATAAAGAGTGTATACACACATATCCCATACATATTATATACTTTACACATACATGTATATATGTATACAAAGACAGGATGTTTTAAGCCCCTTAGACCTGCGAAGCTCCATCAGCTCAACTGGCTACTTTGGGGGTGGTCCCCAAAGTCCACTGTCTTAAAAATCCCATTTCCCCATAGATAAACATATACATATGTACGGGCTGGCAGAGCTGATCGCTTGCGGTCTAGTTAATCCGATGTAAGGCAGCTCGTTGTTCTTCAAGGGACACAAAAAAAGGAATCCTGGGGATCTCAGCTTCATGCCCCGGGGATGTTGGATTAATGCCTGTGTCTTGCTCTTTGCGATACGTACACGTACATACGTGTCCGTACATTTGAGGAGGTGAAGAAGAGAGTGGGGGAGAGAGAGAGAGAGAGAGAGAGAGAGAGAGAGAGAGAGAGAGAGAGAGAGAGAGAGACTGAGAGAGACGAACCAATGAGCCGTTCCACGATCCCTCGATAGGATTAGCTACATAGTGTATGTAGTACACACGAGCCAAGAGTTACTCCTCATCGAGTACAAAGGTGTGTACACCTACTACCTATATCCAGTGTGCGAATCGAAAAATAATGAACTTGAAGCGAGCGTGTGGCGCGTCGCTCTTTATGCGGCGGTGTCTTCATGAGTCATGAGACTTACGACCCTGCACGGATATACCCTCTCTTTCTATGTTGCCCCTTTGAATCTTCACTCCGCAAACATCCTCTTCGCGATGATGAGGCTTTGTGCCATCGAGCATCTTTCAATTCTAATTATCTCTCCTCCCACCTGCATGCATGGTCAGCGTTTTTGGGCCACCCGTGCGGAAATCGTCGTAGGAATCCAATTGGATTGCCTTAGGTGTCCCCACGTACTGATAGGGATTCGGTCATCAAATCGGAACTTTGTACGAAGCCAATTTGAATCCTGAAGGATTCCTACGTTAGCGAATAGAATCTGATGTGGTTCTTGATGAGAGATTATTGAGAGCATACCGGTTTTCGATAGTATGGAAAAAACGGATTATCGGGCAAAAATTCGATATTGGATTCGAATAATGCCGATATTTCGATATCAGAGTTGAACAAATTGAAATATCATTACATTTTTGTTATTTCTATTCATGTTATTTTTACTTGTTTTTTTTTTAAATTATGTTTAACAGCCTTAAAATATTATTACCTAGATGCAATATTACCGAAGTGTCAACTTATTTATCCAGTGTGGAATTAGAAAGTGGCACCTACAATAAGGTAAGGTCGTCTCTGAAAGACGAAATTTTAGATGCCCGCTGTTTTTTCGCGGTCATCCTTTCAACAATCTCAATCTCGTTAATCAAAGTGACCATGCTGTCACCTACCTGCCACACGCTATGCCATTTGTTTGCATTCTGGTAGTTACTACTCCACTGTCTTACATGTATGTATGTATGTACATCTTTATTGTTCCCCTAAGGGTGACAATGCCTTCCGTTTCGTACAAATCATCTTAACCTAACTTATCTCTACTCAATATCCGCCACGCTCTTACATAAAATTTCCTAATTTTAATTTTGCTCGTTTACCACTTATTTACATGAAAGTTTATATTTTTTGTTTTTTATCTTCTTATTTATTTTATGTTGGGTTGGATATATTTAAGAACATAGCAGAGTATGTTTCGAAATGTATGATAAATGAAGATCTGAATAAAACCCTGTAATTTTTAATGAGTACTGTGGTACGTTTAATTGTCTGGACAAATTATGTAGATATACAAAATGAGTAGATCTGAAAAAAGAATAAATCTGATCTTGAAAAAGTATGAATAACTTAAGCGTTCTTCTCACTTTGGATGCTAAAAAAGGCTACTTTCGTGAATTTTCTTGATAGGTTTATATTATAGATGTTGATATAAAAGTTGTTACACTTGATAAATACACTTTCGAAATACATTTTTTTTTAATTTCAATGTTTTATGTAACCCAAACAAACTTCAAACGCGTTTTTCTCGAAACAACGTTTTTCGACGGCTTGTTCATAAAATCTTTGAAACTACTGAATCGATCCTTATGAAATTTTAACCCCATATTATTTACAACTATAGCTATAGCGCATATCTAGGATTTTTTTTAAATTTGATATTTACTATTTTTGTTGCCGAAAATGATAAAAAAATACGTTTTTTTCGAAAACTGTCCGCCATTTTGTTATTTTTGCATATATGAAAAATCATATGATATGCGCTATAGCCATTATTATACTGAATCTAAAACTGTTATATTTTTTTTTGGTAGGATATTTTTTAACTACCATATCCGCCTATAAATAGTGACTAATAAATAATTTTTTTTAAATGTATTTCGACAGCGTATTTATTAAGCGTAACAATTTTTATATCAATATCTATAATATAAACCAACCAAAAAAATTCATGAAAATAGCCTCTTTTTAGCGTCTAAAGTGAGAAGACCCTTTAAAAAATGTATCTTGGAAATCGATTTGAACAACATTACTGAAAGTCTGTGTAATTATCGTTTATTTATTTTACTGCATATTGACAAAACATCAAATAAGTGTGCAGGTTACGTTTCAACACGCCGAGTTTTATTCTCGCAACTTTTCACACATTTTCGATTTGAACATGGTAATAATTCTCCAACGGCGTTTATCGAGGATTAGTGCAGAATCCAATTAGATCCCAATGAGCATTCTCTACGCGCGGTGTCCCTAACAAATCCTCTTGGGACTCTCCAACAAATTAGGGCACGGGATCACGAAACTACATTTTTTTCGGGTTATCCAACAAATACGAGTGGAAAATTTCAAATAAAAATTCTCAAACGACGTCAATCGGGAAATAGCGCTGAATCCAATTAAATACCAATGTGGACTTCCTACGTGCGGCGTCGAAATCCCTATAGGGATGTCCCCCGGGGACTCTCCAACGAATTTTCACACGGGTACACCCATGCCCACGTTTTTTCTTCTTTGATCGCCTAGCAATTCCATCCGGATTAAATTGCCCACAGATCGCGATGAACCATTTGTGAAATTACCCATTTTTTGCGCATTTTAAGCCTCCACTGGAACTCTCTTCGGAATACGAATCCAGCTGATTTTTCTCGGGCGTCTAAACCTCCAGATTTTTACACACCCGTGTGTACACATCTATGTGTATGCATTCATAAGTACACACGATCTGGACGAAGCCCGCGCACTTAATCTCCCGATTAAATTAAACCACAGAGCGCGCGGAGTTAGTTAAGCATTTAATCAAACTGATAATTGGTGGTTGCAGTGGCCTTAATGGCTCACCGAGTGCGCGCACTGCACCCCTCTCGGGAATCATTCTTAAGCCTCCAACGGAGAGGAAGATATCTACCTCGTGCTGACTGATGAATGTAGCCGCTGGTACTGCATTTCATATACATATATCGCATGTGTGTATACATAAATAGTAAACATACAATGCGAGCTGGTAATAACATCGGGGATGCAAGAGAACCGTGCATGACTCTGATCCACTCTTATCGTCATGCTTTATCGATGTTTTTTTTTGCTTCGCGTATGAAGAGAGAAAAAAAATGACGAATTTCCGAGGCGACTATGGGGATCCTACACACAGCAATGCGGTATGCTTGCATATGCATGTATATATAGTTGGGAGTGCGTATGTATGTACATTATATATATTTATCATGTATCGACGAGCGCGATATGTTCTCATGATCGTTCGAGTGCATGGGAACGAAGCCCGCGAGAGAGAGAGAGAGAGAGAGAGAGAGAGAGAGAGAGAAAGAGAGAGAGAGAGAGCTAGGGAGAGACTGAGAGACCCCCAGTGAAGTGTATAAAGTTTGCGCGCAGCAAGATGTTCCCGAGAGATTTGCGGCAGACGCGCATATACGTTCTAACCCCGCGTATAATAGGCCTTCAGGAATTTAGCATCTCGCGGGAATCGTTAATCCGACGTAATCCGATAATTCGCGGAGCTTGATGCATCGGAAAATTGGTGTATCGTGGGTTGCTCAGGTCCAACAGCAAGCTCAGCAGCAAATGCGGATGTGTGCAATTTTGATGAAGAAGAAAGGATGGCTTGGAATTTGAAGGTAAATTGCCAATTCTTTCGTACTGTTTTATATACTAATATTATTGTTATTGATTTGATTAATATATAATATATGAACGCGAGTAGAAATTGCTCTAGCCTGTCTGAGTTACGACTTAGTAACTGGCTCGCCCAATTGAGTTCATACGAACTGACCAATGATTGGCTCGCTATGAGCTAGTAATATTGTGAATGTTTTGTTATCCAGCCCTTGTCTAGTCACTGCCCAGCTGATCTTGGTCACAAATGACAAAGTGAGGTTATGTGACTACGTGTAGTTCCATCGAGCGAATGACTCATTGCTGGCTAGTTAACTTGAGTTATAGATGGCTTTGCAAAAGAAAAAAAATGCTCACTTCTCAAGTGGGCATGACGTCATGACCTAGCTAACACTAGCTACCCGCGGCTATGCGCCCCTTGGCTAGTCACTGCCCAGCCGAACTTGGTCACGAATGATAAAGTGTGGTTATGTGACTACGTGTAGTTCTATGGAGCGATTGGCTCATGGCTGGCTAAGCAACTTGAGTTACAGATGGCGTTGCGAATGCAAGCATTCTCATTGCGAGATACCTACTTGCAAGTAGGTATCTCGCCACGACCTAGCCAGCTATGCGGCTGTGCGCCCCTTGGCTAGTCACTGCCCAGCCGAACTTGGTCACGAACGATAAAGTGTGGTTATGTGACTACGTGTAGTTCTATCGAGCGATTGGCTCATGGCTGGCTAAGCAACTTGAGTTACAGATGGCGTTGCGAATGCAAAAATTCTCAAGTAGGTATCTCGCCATGACCTAGCCAGCTAACTGCGGCTGTGCACCCCTCGGCTGGTCACTGCCCAGCCGATCTTGGTCACAAATGACAAAGTGTGGTTATGTGAATACGTGTAGTTCCATCGAGCGAGAGGCTCATGGTTGGTTAAGCAACTTGAGTTACAGATGACGTTGCGAATGAATAAAATCCTCAAGTCGGTATTTTGCGATGACCCAGCCAACATTTCCCAACTGCGGCCGCACTAGCCCGAATAAATGATCGGACAAATACAATTTAAGGTTATGTAATTCTATGCGCTTATCGCTCTCAATGCGAACGCAATTGAGTCATTGATCCGATAATGTTATTTACATTTGTTAATCCACCTATTTTTCAATAATCTGACATTTTGTAGTGTAACATATGTAGAGGATAAGAAAATTCAGGAATTAAACAAGTAGAACTGGCTCAGTGGACAACGTCACAACTCATCACCCAGAGGTCCCGGGATCGAAACCACGTTACGGCGTGAGCGATACGTTACGGTCTGAGATAATTTAAAATTGAACCATTAATTTATTTGCAGCGCAAATATCATAACCCTAATTAATGGACAACGAAGAATATCGTAAAAGGGTCCAATGATGTAAATAATGGGCAAAAAAATCACGAAAATATAAATATATAGCCGCAATTTTTTTTTATCTAATCGCCACCTAATTTTTTGTTCCCAGTCGTCAGCTGAAAAAACTAGGTCATGGCTAGGTCAGAAATTTAATACAGCCGTGGGATATTTTTTTTCTATCTAGTCACCATCTATTTTTTTGTATTCAGTCATTAGAGGACCAAAGCGTTACAAGGCTGGATAGTCAATCGCTAAGACGGCTAGCTAATGGCGATTCGAAACATCACTTTACTAGCTTGTGGTTAGGCGGTGATGAGTTACGTTTACCAGTCGGGAATATTTCATTAAAGATTCATATATTAGATCTGAATAAAAAAAAATTGATTTGAATTTTGAAAAACGTATGGTGGTTGGAAAAATTGGTTTGAATTTTGAAAAACGTATGGCGGTTGGAAAAATTGGGTTGAATTTTGAAAAACGTATGTTGGTCGGAGAAAATCATAAGAAAGATAGGGAAGAGATGATCTAAATCGAGGTCGCAGTCTGTACCTTGGCGCTAGTCTTGTTCTTTCGCGACAACGACTTGAACCATCCCTTTCGCTCGGCCTCCTGGCCCTGATTGTCTCTCGTGAGGGTGTTCCTGAGTTCGCAAAAGGGTGGATCCTCGTCACGGGTGAGGGTGCCGGTCGAGCGGGAGAGGCGGGCGGGCCTGGCGGGGCTTGGGCTTCCGCTTGGGGTCGAGAGACGTCTACGCTGGCTGTAATCCTCCTGGAAAGACGAAATGCAAAAGGGAATCGTGAGAGTTGAATTTCCGAGTTGAAATTCCGAACTTTGAATGATCAGAACACTCAAAATTCCGAATTTATTAGCTAGTACTCAATACTTCTGGAAATTTATAATTCCACAATTTTATAAACAGAATTATCATATAACCGAAAATAACAGTACACTAAGGAATAAAATGACAATAATTATAGGACCGACTGATAAAGCGTCGACATGAAAACACAGGGCATAAAACAAGTCTCAACATCTCATAATTAGAGTCCACTGTTCCGAAAAATTGTAGTGTTGGAGATTCGAGTTGATGAATGGCAAAGGCTTGCATAGAGAAAACTTCGGACAATACGAATATCGATGAGAATCATCGATAGCTAAACATCCTTACATTATATGTTGACAATAAAACGTGAAGGATGAACAAAACTCTGAAAAATTCCACCACGAAAGATCAAAACGCAGAAAAAATACGAACCCGAAAGATCAAAACTCCGAAAGAATTTTACTCGAAAGACCAAAACTCCGAAAATCTGAACAGGGCCGGTTTGAAATTCCGAACTTGGAATGATCAGAACGCTCAAAACTCCGAAAGCATACTTCCTCGAAAGATCAAAACTCCGAAAGAATTTTACCCGAAAGACCAAAACTCCGAAAATCTGAACACCGTCAAAATAATTCGGCTATGAAAGTTTTAAAAGTTTCAAAATTTTCTATAAATCGACGAATTATTTCAAGAATTTGCTGTTATTAAGAAGGGATTTTACTTCTATTTTCAAATTTGTCTAGACAACGTGATACGTTCTACATAATTTACAGTCAACTGTGTAGAGTTTCGCTTGCATGATCTTTACGAAACTGGTACTTTCGGAACATTAAGGGGTTAGACCACAGTAACGATTATAAAATCATGTGCGAATTTAACAATTTTTTTTCGTATGAAAAAGTGATTCACTCGTAAAATTAATTACACATCTATTTAGTATGAATATCAAGCTGTTAGAAAAAATATATTTTTTTTTTCGATTTACAAAATGGCCGACTACGCGAAACTTCTCGAAACAGGTTTGTTGCGTGGCGTGACAAATAACTTCAACAATTTTCACTCGATTTATTTCAAATTTGAAAGTTATGTTCCTAATTGCATTTTACAGAGAAGTACGTACGAAATTTCTGATCAAAAACTTTTCATTATATGAGAAAACTTTCATTATATCAAAAACTGTTCATTATATGAGCACTTTATGAGCAGTTATAACGAAATTTTTCACTGAAAATTAATTTCTTGAGTTCAAATACCTACAACTTTTGGATAAAACAATATTTTTTGAATTCCTTACGTACTTCTCTAGGTATTCTAATGTAGATTGACGAGCATTTTCGTTTATTGTTGTAGGTAAAAAATTGTGAATGTTGAATGTCACGGCGCGACGCGCCTAAAAAAAAAGATAACAAAAGAATATATTAGTAGTCGGCCATTCCGTACATCGAAAAAAAATATCTCACAGCTTGATATTCATACTAAATAGACGTGTAATTAATTTTATGAGTGAATCACTTTTTCATACGAAAAAAAATTGTTAAATTCGCACATGATTTTATAGCCATTACCATGGCTTAACCCCTTAAAATTAGGAATATAAAATCGTCCGAGCATTCAAAGTTCAGAATTTCAACCCGGCCCCCGTGAGAGCCAACTCGGGATATGAAAACAATAAGGACGGCAACGAAGAAAAATCATGAAAAGTGAATATCCCGACTGGGCCTGAACGTATCCGACCCGGGCGAGTAGAATAGGCACGGCTATGGTCAGACAAGCTCGGTCCGTTATAGCCACGTGGGTGGGCACACTGTATCGCGTTCGAGGCATCGAGGCTAGCCCGAGGCACACTTTTTACAACCCCTTTCCAATCGCAGCTCCGCCTCAGCATCCTCACCCCCCCCCCCATTTCCCCCCACCACGCACACCTCTTTTTTCATTCATAAACTTGCAGCGCGCGCGACAGCGCAAAATCCCTTTTGGAAAAAAAGATGAAGTCACGCGAAAGGAGAGACCGCGTTTCGAAGAAGTTTCGATACGCGTTGTAATAACAGTACGCGATGGAGGCATGGGTGTTACGCGATACAGGTATGTGCCCATACTACTACGTATGGAAGTATCCACACACACACACACTGGAGGGAAGGTGAGCTGTGCATACGAGCAGCAAACACCGCATAAACTCTCTCAAATGACTCAGGATGAATAGCCCATATCGCGGAATCATCTGCATAGTACAAGCTCGGAGAAAGAGCGAGTGAGACGGAGAGCCCGCTTTCCTACGAGAGTTCCTCCATATATACGAGCAACAATATCCTGTGTGTGCTTTCCATAACGAGTCGCGCGCTAGCTCTTTCCTACTCTCTCTCTCTCTCTCTCTCTCTCTCTCTCTCTCTCTCTCTCTTGCTCGCTCTCACGCTTTCCTGAGGTGGAAAGAGAGAAAAAGGGAGGCACACGATGCCCGAGGGCATTGTGACCCACGCACCGCCCTGCTCACTCTTGCTGCAACGGATTGCACGCGGCCTTCCCGCGTTCAGCCTTCTTCGTCTTTTGCCATCTTCCCTTGCGCCCCTCTTGCTGCATACTCAGCGTCCTTCCTCAGCATCCTCCAGCTCTTCTGTCCACTTCCCTTGCTCCTTCGATCGTATACGGACGCTGATGTATGCAGGCAAGATTTACATGCATGTATACGGGGAAAGGCTTTTTTGAACGTGTTGGATGTATATTGGCTATTGGCACGTTTGGCTGCTTTGAGGACGGCTCATAATAGTTTTTTTTTTTTTACGAATGGGCGATTTTGGAGACTGGCAGGTTGGGTCTTTGTATGATAGGCGTCATGAGGAAAGGGGATTTCGATGATATTGGGGTTTGTCTGGGTTTGAGTTGGAGTATGGAGAGTGCGGAGGCTACTGTGAGGATGATCGTCGCAGTCGAATGTCCTCAAACTCACTTTCCCGATGTATATACAGGGTGGGCTGAAACTTGACGTCCGGAAGGAAAATCGGGAAGCCTCGTATCAATACATATGTGCATCAGCTCCATGTATGTTCTACGATCGTTTTAGTTTTTGAGCAAAACAGCATTTCTTATTTTTCTCTTCTGTGCATGTACTTTCGTCGCTATTTTTTCACTTGGGTTATCGCTGAGAAGTGCACTGTTGAGTGGGGAATTAAATGACCAACTGAACATTAACGTAAATGCCTCATGTTTCGATCAAAAGTTTCGAACACTTTTGAGAGAATGAGTTACTAAAGTTCAGACGATAAAAAAAAATACTTACGATAGTGTAAGTGACTCCCAATTGGTTTTGAAAACTTCCAACGGGAAGCGTATGCACAGAAGGGAAAAAGAAACTATCCCGTGAAAAAATTGCCGACGCTTACAATGAAAACAACGCTCGGGATGACAATCGGGGCCCAACCGATGGTACCCAACCATAAGGCCAACGTTCGGCCGGGTTTGTTGACCGATGAGTAACTCATGGTTAAATTGAACATTGGCGCATCACCGGCAACCAACCTTGGGCCAACACTGGCCTCAAACTGCACCCAACCTTTGGTACGCTGCCCTGGATCGGAACTCTGGCCATCTATATTAAACAACTCTCAGCCTACGTTTGCAGCGATTACTGGCAGGTAGAACGCTACCAGCGCTGGTCCAGCGTCACCACCAACGCCAGGCTGACGTTGTTTGCCAATTGTAGGGCCCATGTAACATTTCGGATTTTCTCCAACTGTCGCCCAGTACCGGTAATGATCGTTGGCCAGCCGTCGAGTATAGTTGGCACTGTACTGGCCGAGTGCTGGGCCTTTTGTAATTTTTTCATGGGATACTACAGGAAAACACTAAAAAAATGAGAAATACCTTTTTCTCGAAGACTATAAAATATCGTAGAATATACGCGAGGGGCGATTCAGATGATGATTGAAGTTTGCATCGTTGGAATGCAACGAAATGTAACTTTTCTTTAATTGCTCACATTTTCCTTCGCTAACTTAGGGTATGAGCATCACTCAAAAGATTTTTTCTATCTTTAGGAGAGATCTACGACCTTAAATGAGCCACACCACTGTAATGGGTGGGAAAAAAGTTTTTTTTTTTGCATTTTGTCAAAGTATACATGCTCAAGAATATGTGAAAAAAGTTTTGAGTTAAAATATTAAACATTTACCATGTTACAGATTGTTTAGTGAGAGCAGGTAGCGCAAGGATTTTCGTATACTAAAACTTTCAATCGCGTTTTTCTCGAAACAACTTTTCTGGCCCTGGGCAGAATCATAACTCCAGCTATAATTCTCCAATTTTGAATTTAAAAAAAAAACAAGGTTTTCGTAAATGCAATAGCTATCGCTGTACGTAGTCGTTTTTTTTATTCAGTATTTCTTAAGCCTCCGAATGTGAGTAAAAATTTCGGTAAAATTACAGGTTGTTTGTCGAACCCCGTCATTTTGTCAATTTCTTTTTCGTGAACAAAAAAAACAGCTACGTACAACGTAACCTACATTCATGTAGATTATAAAACGTGTTTATTTTTATTTTTCGTACCAACGTCAAGTTATCGATTCGGTCGTTGGACTACATTATTTATACAGAGGCTTTATGACACCTCAATAACGTTGTTAATTTTAATTTTAATTTTTTCATAAAAAAAAATCAACGAAATAAGTTGAATGTATGCTTTTTTCAGATCCCAAATAAATAATCTAGTAGAGAAAGAAAATTAGGAAAAACGACATGTTTCTGCTCGTCACGGGCCTCCCTCAATTAAACAAAAATTGTATTGTAATAAAATCAGAGGAATTATAAAAACTTCCGTTGCATTCCAACGATGCAAACTTTGACCACCCACTCGGATAGGTATTGATACATGGTATCTAAGTTTTCATTCTGGGCGTCGCTTCTTGCGACACCCTGTATATGCATCTAGAGGGTGTCTCAAAATAACCTGACATTTCAATTTATCAATAAAACGTATTACTTATTTGAAAAGTACGAATATGATCTTGACGAAACTCATAATTTCAGAACATTAAAATTAGGAATTTTGAACCGTCGGAGCATTCAAAGTTCAACCCGGCCGCGTCAAGATCATACCAGCGAAAGTCTACACAGTCGACTTCAAATGATGTAGAACGTACATTGTCTAGACAAATTTCAAAATTGACGTAAAATCACTTCTTAAGGCCTTAGGCCACAGTAACGGGTATAAAATCATCTGCGAATTTTACAATTTTTTTTCGTATGCAAAAGTGATTCACTCATAAAATTAATGACACAACTATTTAGTATGATACCAAGCTGTTAGAATTTTTTTATGTACACAATGGCCGACTACTCGAAACTTCTCGAAACAGCTTTTTTCCAATTGGCGTTACAAATAACTTCAAAAATTTTCACTCGATTTACTTGAAATTTAAAAGTTAAGTTTCTAATTGCATTTTGCAGAGAAGTACGAAAAGAATTTCTGATTAATCGAAAACTTTTCATTTTATGAACAGTTGTAACGAAATTTTTCACTGAAAATTCATTTCTTAAGTTCAAATACCTTCAACTTTTGAATAAAACGATATTTTTTAAATTCCGTACGTACTTCTCTAGGTATTCTAATGTAGATTGACGAGAATTTTTGTTTTTTGTTCTAGGTCAAAAATTGTAGATGCTAAATGTCACGCCGCGGAGCGCATAAAAAAACGATAACAAAAGAAAATATTAGTGGTCGGTCATTTTGTACATAAAAAAATTCTAACAGCTTGATATTCATAGTAAAGAGATTTGTAAATAATTTTGTGAGTGAATCACTTTTCCATACGAAAGAATGGTTAAATTCGCACATTATTTTATACCAGTTAAGGCCTGAGGCCTTAAAAAAAATCTATACATAATTCGTCAATTTATTAAAAATTTTGAAACTTTTGAAACTTTAAACCGAATTATTTTGGGGGTGTTCAGATTTTCGGAGCTTTGGTCTTTCGTGTACAATTATTTCGGAGTTTCGATTTTTCGGGGTAGTATTCTTTCGGAGTTTTGAGCGTTCTGACTATTCAATGTTCGGAATTTCAACCCGGCCCCATCTTGCATTTCGGAACACTAAAATTTTGAATTCCAAACCGACGAATCATTCAAAGTTCGGAATCAACCCGGCCCCAAATAAAAATATTCGTACTTCTCAACCGAATAATACGTTTTATCAATAAATAAAAATGTCACGTAATTTTGAGACACCCTATATATCTATAGTGTTCCTAACGCCCTTCTTCCCTGTTTCTCTCGGCAGCGCCTCGCCCTACCTGCCTCGCGACGGGGAATGCGTTATGTACGGCTACTCCCTCGCGCTGCTCTTTTATACGCGCGCCCGCAAATACACTCTCTCCGTCTCTCTTTCGTCCCTCGCGTGGGCTTGCTCGCAGAGATTGGGCTAGGTCGCGGTTGTGCACCAGGACGGCTTACCGCATGTGTTCGCCTGCACCGGAGACCCTGCAGCATCTCTTTCTCCTCCTCCTCCTCCTCCTCCTCTTCTTATCCTCCTTCCGCTTCTTCTTCTTCTTCTTCTTGTTTCACTGCGCGCCGGTTGTATTATAAGATTATGTAGGTACTGGAGGAGAATGGCTCGGACGAGACGTATGAGAACTGAATCATAACGATAGCGCGCGCGACCGTATGCATGTACGCAACGGTTACTTCGGAGCGTTATTGCACGAGAATGCACGCGGCCTCGTCTCTTCCATCTCCCGAAGGAGAGAGGCCGCGATTGATCCCAGAGATCTCTCGGAGAGAAACGGTTGGGAAGAGAGAGAGAGAGAGAGAGAGAGAGAGAGAGAGAGAGAGAGAGAGAGAGAGAGAGAGAGAGAGAGAGAGAGAGAGAGAGAGAGAGAGAGAGAGAGAGAGAGAGAGAGAGAGAGAGAGAGGGAGGGAGGGGGAGGGAGGGGGAGGGTGAGGAAGAGGGAGAAAGAGGGAGAGGGAGGGGGAGAGAGAGAGAGAGAGAGGGAGAGAGATTCCGCGTGAATGGAAGATTCTTCGGCCACGAATGAAACGATCAAGAAATTGTCGTTCCTCTCGCCGATCGTAAGGAGCGTCCAGGAGGTATGGGGCTTGGTTCGATCACGAGGGCGTGTGGGTAGAGTTGTCCACACGTGGGTAAAACCTAAGGGTCTGTGCGAGAGATGCGGGCCTTCCATTGCTCCCAAGTAGCACTTCTCGTGTCTACCCCTCTCTCTCTCTCTCTCTCTCTCTCTCTTTTGCCCTCTTCGGCTCGCTCTTTCTCCGTCATTCTTGAAGCGGCTGCTCCTCCTGCTGTTGCCGACTGTGCAAGTTTTACTCGGACGTAGCGCTTTGCGTGTAACGCGAGTCTCCGCCACCATTAGCCGTAAATCACTGACAATTTATCATACATTCCGGGAGGAGCCGCGAGAATGACATTACTAACAGCGTTATATTACAGACCGAGGAGTCACCGGGGCCTATCAGTTCCTTGGGCAAATTCACGCGGTTGGGAGCGGCGCAGAAAATCTGCGGGTTTTTCCAGTTAATTTCGAAGTTCTAACATTTTTTTTTGTGCACTACCCTATGGGCAAGTTGAGATCGGAAAATCGCATCGGGGAAGGAAGTTGCTTACATCCAATCCCTTAAGTTATTTCATTGAATAAACATTTAAAAAGTAGTATTTGAAGGTATTTTATTAAATAAGTATTTTAAAGGTAATATTTGAAGGCATTTTATTAAATAAACATTTGAAAGGTGATATTTGAAGATATTTCATTAAATAAATATTTCAAGGTATCTTCTTGAATAAATATTTGAAAGGTAATATTTTAAAGTATTTGATCAAGGAAAAGAGTAAGAGGTAATATTAGAAGGTATTTTATTAAAGAAATATTTTGAAGGCACGATTTCCGAATATTGTTTTTTAATTGTACCAGGCTTATCCCGAATTCCACTTATAACAAAAAGTTGACGACGTATTCCCCGCCGTGGGCAATCTTTCATCAACTTCGTTACAAGGATCGCAAGCTCAAAACCAAAATTAAGTCTACTTGGAACAGCCAAAGAATTATTCTAAAATTATACCTGTAGTTCACTTTTATTTCGTTTTACGTATCGATTATCTAATATGATTACTCAATGTCAATATCGAACAAAATCACGTTGACTTAAGATAACCGAACAATTACTCTGGTATCATCGATACCGGTACGATTAAGGAACAAACCTACCAGATACGAGTTGAGCGCAACGTCCGAACGCAGGATATCGCGGCACTGAGCCAAAAAGCGGTTTTTGTGGTTGTCAAAATTGACGCCATCCTTTAAAATAAATCTGCTTTTAATATAAGAATAATTTTATATTTTAAACATATAAATGCATACGTATAAACAAATATAAATCAATAAATATAAACTTTATATGTAATATATAAATAAATAAAAACAAATATATAAACTTTTATATACAAATAAATAATTTAATAAATAATCCTGCCAATAATGCTGCTCTTTTGTATTACTGCAAAAATAATACTCAAAAATCACGAAACATTTCGTTTCTAAATATTACACGAATCAGCAAGAGTCAATCTTAAAAATTCTCTCTACCCATCGCGTCTGCCAAGTAGTTTCATTCACACCCATCGACCCGTTTGAACTAAGATCGAGTTTGCGGAAAAGAGGAAGCGACATTACAAGAAACGTGCGACAAAAAAAAACGTGACAACGATTATTGACCAGTCGTCGGTTGAAGATCGGCCAGTTCGACTGCTGCGCTCCCAGCGAAATATTCATTTCGCGCTCGCAAGGAGCGGGATGCGTAACCGCGTAACCGCACCGAGGGCAAACAGAGCATCGAAAGGGTGCAAAACGATCGCCTAGAGACCGAGAGGGATCGCGCGGAGGCTCCAAAAAAAGAAGACTAGGAGGAGGAAAAAGGAAGGGAATGAGAAGAAGATGAAGAAGAAGAGACGGAAAAGAGCGCAGTGTTGTGGTATGAGCGGTGGCGGCGGCGTCGGTAGCGCAAGAAGAGGCCTCTCCGCCGCGACTGCTTTCACGAGTAAGGGCTATACTTGTGTATGTGTGTGCCGTAGGACGGGATGCGGTTTGACCAGGAATGCGCATCTTAGTCAGAGAGAAAGAGCAAGAGAGAGAGAGAGGGAGAGAGAGAGAGAGAGAGAGAGAGAGAGAGAGAGAGAGAGAGAGAGAGAGAGAGAGAGAGAGTAAAGGAGAACGAGCACGCGTGTAAACGTCTTCCTGCGCTTCGGTTTCTCGTCCTCCATAAGCTCTTTGAGCTCCTTTAGCACACGCCAAGCTCTCGGCGAATCTCGATCTAGTTTCGCCAAGTAAGAGCAACAGAGAGAGAGAGAAATAGAGAGAGAAGGATGAAAAGACGAGAGAGGATTCTCGGATCGAGCGCTCAGCTTTAACATTCCCCAGTAGTTCGCTTCAATTTCACGGGATTCCACTCATTCCAATAAAATCTCATGTATTATGTAGTACCGGTATATAACTATAGGAGAGCTAACCAGATTACGGTTGGATTTCCGATATCTCGCATGAATATGGTCAACCTAACCTACGAGAGTGCATGATCGCGCGAGATCGACTCCCTCCGCGACCGATCGAATCTTGGCAAAAGTGCGGATCAAATTTCACACAGGCGAGCAGTGTCGAGCTTTGGAATAAATTCGTAAAAACCACCGGTCTGTTTTATCTCGGACTTGTGGATTCTCTTCCTGCTTCATTGTAGTCAAGAGAGGGCGATATTATAGTCTTCAGGTGTGTGTGTGTGTGTGTGTGTGGGTGTGTGTGTGTTTGCCGGCGCTCTCTTTGCCCGAGTGCACGCTTCTGTCCCACGGTCTTCGGGAGTAGAGCCACGGTCCATTAAGGGCGCATCTATGTCCCCGGGTGCGGCAAACTCCGAGCCCTTTTTCACTTTGCGGGAACGATATAATCCTCTGAGGAAGTATCCCTCAGGATTCGTCTCGGTACTTCAAGAGCCCACTAGAGACTCCATGCTTGGCGCATATATACCCTGCGCATTTTCCACAGCCCTCTTTGGACCTCTTCCGTCCGGATAGTTCTCCTGCTTTGCATCGTGGATACATCGGCACAACGGGCTGCCTCTGGCCAGGCAAATATCCAGACCGCGTGATTCTTTTGCACTTGCACGGAAAAATCGCGAGAGTGGACAAACCGGATGTGCACTCGATCATCGTATCCGGTGTGTGTGTGTGTGTGTGTGTGTGCGTGCGTGTGTGTGTGTGTGTGTGTGTGTGTGTGTGTGTGTGTGTGTGTGTGTGTGTGTGTGTGTGTGTGTGTGTGTGTGTGTGTGTGTCGTTGAATCGTGTTCGGAAGGTTCTTGGAGGCGATGCATGGCTGGCATGTTCGATTCACGGGGTATCAAAGAGCCTAGGCCTTGATCAAGTCATCGATAATGAACAAGTGCCACATTTGGCACTTGTTCGTAGATACCTTTCGATGAAGAAGATTCTGCGAAAGGCATCTACTTCGTAACGATAGGTACAGAGATGGAGCAGCCTAATCTCCATATTCTGATCCCTACCTAGAATAGTCTGAAATAAGCAGCACTGCTGTTTATGTGCGCTGATATTTTGGCCGCTTTGCAGTAGGCGCTACGAAACGCAGTGATCATTTGATCTTTTTACTCCGGACTAATCTGAACTATTAGGACTTGAAATTAATTCGTAGTGTTTTTTTAATGAAAAAAAAATATTAATTTTGAATGGAGATAAAAAAATACATTAATGAAAGTATTGCCCCTCGGTTTCTACTACTTTTGGCCATCTTTCGGGCAGGGTACGAATACCGTGTCGGAAGAACGCCTCGTCTTTAGATGCAATCCACGAGGCGACCCATTTTTGACAATCTTCGTGAGAAGTGAACTTCTGCTCAGACAGGCTATGAGCCATCGAACTTAACATATGGTAATCAGAAGAAGCGATATCTGGAGAATACGGTGGGTGGGGTAGGACTTCCCATTTAAGTGTTTCCAGATATGATTTTTCAATGTCATCAAACTCAGTATCAGCTGTACAACTTCACAGGACACGTTTTGCATGGGTGACTTTTTCAAGGACCACATGGTGCTCAGAAACTCCCTGAGTGTGTTTCCAGATATGTTTGTACCGGTTTAGCGACGTGCGGACGAGCATTGTCGTGCGGCAAAATGACTTTGTCGTGTCATTCGGAGTATTCCGGCCGTTTTTCTTTCAATGCACGGCTCGAGCGCATCAATTGCAGTCGGTAGCAGTTCCCAGTTATGGTTTCTTTCGGTTTCAGCAGTTCATAATAAATCACACCCCTCTGATCCCACCAAATACAGAGCAGGAGCTTAGACCCATGGATATCTGGCTTTGCCACTGATGTTGATGGTTGGCCGGGCTTGTCCCATGACTTTCTGCGCTTCGGATTGTCGTAATGGATCCATTTTTCATCACCAGTGACAATTCGATGCAAAAAACCGGGAAGTAAAACTCCCCGCAAAAGCACTTTATTCGGCACAAATGATGACATATTCAATAAATTATGAAGTGTTGTTATTTACGATTAAAAAAGAGGTTATGTACAGCAAATGACATTCAATGATAGCTGTTTCACGATGAATACATTACTGTCGGTAACAACGAAATACTGTCCTACCTACGCCATCTCTTAACGCTGCGAATTAATTATAACACCTAATAATCCCTGTAAGATTATCTCCGATTGAACGATACTTTGGGTTTGTTTGGGTTGTTGTTGGAGACCACTATGATTAACGCGTAGACTGTTTGGTGAATCTACTCCATGAATCCGACAGCTAACGTCCCCAACCTCAATTTATAAAGACCAGCTAATGCTAGCGGATCGTCTCAAAAACATTGATTATAGTGGAACACCTCAATTATGCCGTATCAACAAATACGTAGTCTTTACAAACGTCTTACACCACAAAGGACTGCGTTTCCATGTTCCTACCGTTAACACAACACTGTCAGCAGCAATCTCCTCAACAGCGTGATGGTCGCTTTTCCCAACTGGACCGAATGACCACCCTACTTAGGATTACTCAGTCCCAGTGACGCCCCAGGTAGACCCCACTTGCTCTCCCATTTTCACGGACGTTTTTCTACCATCTTCGCTAAAGACTTTGATCCCCTGTGCCTCCCCATTCCCAACCATCGGGGATGCCAAAGTCCTTCCGATTTCGTCACTCAATCGATCCTTCGTGTGCTTTGCAGCTGTTTTTCTCGTCCGCCGCTCGTTTCCATGTGAAACCGCAAACGTTATCCATCCTGGTTGGCTCGCCACTTATTCGAGCGCATTGCACGAAGCATTAAACCGCTCGCGGAATGACAGGAAATCTTTGACTCGGTATGTGTGTAACTATATAGAAGTTCGTACGTACGCAGTCGCTACGTAATAACAAGAATATCCGCGGATATCTGGTTATTACAGCCGTATATGCATTAATACTGTATATCATAAAACACATACATATATACATACGTATATGCGATACACGTGTATAGCATTAGCAAGAGTATAGTAATAGGCCATAATATGACCGAGTGAGAAAAGCTCCGCTGACGAAGGACTGGTTTTTAATGTGAAAACGTGAGCTATGATGTTTTCCCCCTACCGTCATCCTGGGAGGTCTCCTCTCTTCTCTTTTTGTCGCTTGCCCCTCCGCCCACCCTCCCTCCCCCCGTTCCCGGCTGGTCACCCCTCCGACAGTTGATAGCCCCGTGTTACCGCGATAATAATTTGTGACGTGCGAGACCGGCATTACGCGTTATTGGTTTTGCGTATACCGTCGACTGTGATGCACAGATGTACGCCTCGGGAATACTATAATATCCATACGCAAACTAATATAAAAGGAGCACACTTGCGAGAGGGAGAAAGTCGTTGTCTATAAACGTGTGCTGTGTTTTTTTTTTCTTTTTTTTTCTTTTGACGTCTCTCAGCCTACGTGGCCGTTGACTCATCATCCACATCGCGCTCATTATTTCAACGTCTCCACTTCGCCCTGGAACATAAAAGCCTCGAGTCTCTAAGCGAGAAGAATCTCTTTCCTCACTTCTCCACTTTCCTACCCTTTTTTCCCCCGTTTACGGGGCTTTTTTTCACCTCCCTTTTTTGCCCCTCGCATCTTTTGTTATTTTTGTTATTTACCCCCATCGTTATTTATGGGAGGTAGATATGAAAAACGAGTTCGTGGTGGCCGTGCGCGCCAGCCGATCTCTCTGTCCGTGCGCCCGGAAATTGTCTTGGTCACGACAACCAAGCAGGGAGAGAGAGAGAGAGAGAGAGAGAGAGAGAGAGAGAGAGAGAGAGAGAGAGAGAGAGCTTGCTTCGAGTTATTACTCTCTCGCTTACTCTCTCACCCATTAGGGCTCGGATATATCGCTGTGCTGAGCTTACTCAGGGAGAAATAGAAAGAGAGAGAAAGCCCTTAACCAATGCCCTGACTACCCGGATTTATGTACGGGCTCGTCGAGAAAAGGATACTCACGCACACACACACGCACACACACACACACACGCACACACACACACACACACACACACGCACGCGCGCGCGCGCACACACACACACACACACACACACACACACACACACACACAGATAGAGTTGCGAGCCTGAGGAGAACACACTCTCAAGACCTGGTGAATATTAATTATTGCGATCGTGTCAAGATTCACCGACTTGTAGTTACGCGAGGCTGGCTACATGAGCGAGCACAACCATCCGGCAAGAAGAAGTACCAACACACACCATCTGCAGTGGAAGCGCCTTCAACTGACGCCCGATACTTTATTCGAGAAGTGTTCGAAGAGATTGCGCCGCGAAGTTTCCTATCCCTCTCGTTTAGCGGCGTCGCTCATCCTGCCCCCTTTACTCGCTCACTCTCACTCTTTCTTGCACGAGCATCGGGGAGGAACGAGTCCTGCTTCAGGAGTCCAGTCGTAACGCGAGTATCTGGTCACCGTCTACTCCGAGGAAGACTGACGCGCAACTACGAAATCGGTCGATGAAACAGAACGATACGGGCGCACTTGGATGAATATTAATAATCGAGCGGACTATACAACCTGTGGGAGCTACTCGACGGGGATAGCATCTCGTCAATCACTTGATGTTGTGCACTTTCGATTTCCTCGGACTTCCTGATTCTTGTAGGCAAATGTTGCTGACTAGGTGTTCTTGTATGTTTACCGGTTCACACACACACACACACACACACACACACACACACACACACACACACACACACACACACACACACACACACACACACACACACGCGCGCACACACACACACACACACACACACACACATATATCGCGTATATCGTCTCGTTGTAATTAAATAATAAATATAATACTCCCTCGGCCCCTATCCGTAAATTGTTCGGATTACTGCTTCATTCGCCTTTCTATCTGTCCCTTTTCTTCGTTATTCCACAATCGACGCATCCAACCATCGCGCTCGTTATTTGTTTTTTTTTCCAACGTTCCGGCGAATTCACGAGCCCTTTTTGTGACGCCGTCATCGTGATAAGACTGTACAACAGTGATTGGCAATTTGTAATCGCCTCGCTGAGAGCCAAGTTTATCGATCGAGAGTCAATTACCCTAACGTTTAACATAACTACGTTGAGAGCGTTGAGCATACTGGCGAAATTAGTAATAAATTTTGCGACTCGGTTTTTCCAGCCTCGGGTGGCTTTTAATGGAGTGTAATAACGATTGCCGGGATTTATTATCTTCGTACGCGTACACTGATTAATGCTGACGGTTCGACGAGATGCGTTTACTTGGGAAGAGTTTGAATAGACGTGATCCGCGGTATGGTTTTTTTTTTGGCCGGAACGTTTTGTTTCGTTAACGGCGGAAAGACCACCTGGTTGAAGATCTTCGCGAATTGTGCCATTGGAGCAACGATAATCTAGGATGGTGAAACTGAGTGTCACACCAAGATGATAAAAATGAAGGATTATATCAAGATGATAGAAATCGGGTATCATAACAGCATGATAAACATCAAGTATCATACTAAGATGATGAAAGTCAAGTATCATACCAAAATAATACAAATCAAGTAACATGATGATAAACATCAGGTATCATACCAGGATGATAAACATCAGGTATCATACCAGGATGATAAACATCAGGTATCATACCAAGATGCTCAAAGTCAAGTATCATATCAAGATGATAAAAGCCAAGTAACATACTAATAGATTGTTAAACATCAATTATAATACCAAGATAATAAAAATGAAGTATCATACCAAGATGATAAACATCAAGTGCCATTAAGATGACAAAAATGAAGTGCCATACCAAAATAATAAAAATCAAGTACTATACCAAGACGATAAACATCAAGTATCATACCAAGATAATAAGTCAAGTATCATACTAATAAAATGTTAAACATCAATTATAATACCAAGATAATGAAAATCAAGTATCAAACGGATCTATCTAAACGGATATAAATCATGTATCATATCAAGATGATACAAATCAAGTATCATGCCAAGATGATAAAAATCAAGTACCATATCAAGATAATAAAATCGAGTATCATACCAAGATGATAAACATCAAACAGCATACCAAGTTGATAAAATCAGGTATCATACCAAGATGATAAAATCAAGTATCATACGAAGATGATAAAACTCAAGTATCATACCGAGATCATAAACATCAAGTATTATGCCAAAATGATAAAACTCAACTATTATACCAAGATGATAAAATTGAGTACAAGATCGCAATAGACTTGCTAAGAACACGTAGCTGCGGCTACCTCGATCCAGAAAGTTTCTTCGCCGGTGAATAACGCGAGCACATCATCGTTGAGGTTGAAGCGAGGCTTCACGGATCAGTGGTGAAGCAAAGATCAATCGCCTCGACACCTATAGACACCTACAAAGAAAGTCGATATCTGTGAGTGGAGGTCTCGGTGGCGCTCCTGCAGCCTCAACCCGGACTGGAGAAGGTTTCGCGATGATATCCACGCGGATTCCTCAGTCCGCGGCATCATAGCGATCTCCTTTTGCGCTGGTCTAGTCCCACACATAGACATCGTGATGAGCTTAGTGCCCCGACGAGGCACGCGTAGAATTGTATCGGCAAATTGCAATCGGCGACAGCGCTCTCGCGGGCTGCGGAATAGCCCAAGCTCCTCTTTATCTCCTTCGTTCTCTCATTGGCGATCCTCACACGGTGCTGACCAAGGGCCAAGGTCTCGGTCAGTGACGCCTCATCGTCTCGCGTACATCATCATGCATCTTCCACTTGGACTTGCTATTTCAGCCAGCGCTTCGTGTCCTGCCATACCTATGCCAAGCAGCGCTATGAGAAGCTGCATCCAAAAGAGCCATGACTGGACGATGAGCTAGGAACTTTCCACTATTTCCACTTGCCGCTCTATCTTTACGTTCTCATCTATCTCGCGTACTTTGATCCTTCGTTCTACCGAGTCCACCATTTGTACCCTCATTCCACATCACATTCTAGTTCTTTACTGTTTTTCTGCCTTGGTTAGCTTCTCGTCGCTAAAACCCGGCTTCCACACACGTCTGCGTAGTTAAGTCGCGTTACACCCGTCGTACATCTCGGTACACCTACAAAACTGTCAGTGCGCTGCGGCATGGAACACTGGGGACGTGGGCAGCCATATATATAAATGAGGAAAGATAGTTTCGAAGACGTTCGTCTTGGTGGACCTCGTAGCAGCCTGGTGTGTCCCCATACTCAACATCACGAAGAACCCAATGTCTTCAACGTCACTTTTTCATTGACGCAAGTCTATTCGCATAAAGGCCATTTCGCGAACTGTCCCGAGAATCAAGGATTCGTCTGAGAACGATTCATCCATCCATATCCATATGTGTGTATGCGTTGACGACTTGTGGTTTGTTCACTCCTGAAAGTGTTATTGTTATTACGGGTCTACTGTTGTTACTGTATCATCGCACGTATCGCATGTGTACAGCGCAAGATGTACCAATCACCTGGAGAGGGTTGAAAAGCAAAGAAGCAGAACCCGTGAGAAACATCAACGTTTATGCCGCCACTAGAGCTGCCGCCACACGAGTTCGCTCTTTCTTCGGTGAGCGCACGTGTGCCTGTCCGTGTATGAGTGGGAGAAAGAGAAACAGAGAGAGAGAGAAAGAGAGAGAGAGAGAGAGAGAGAGAGAGAAATAGAGAGCCGCCAGTGATGAAGAAGAAACAAGAGAGCTTGAGAATCCAGGCAGGCGTTTGAAAAAGACGTCATGGCACGTCTCGCCTGGGGCGCCCATTGCTGAGGACGCGAGCGACGTCTTCCTTTCGCTTTTAATCTCGTTTTCCAACCCACCGACAACTCTTTCTCTCTGTCTCCCTTTCTCTCTCTCTCTCTCTCTCTCTCTCTCTCTCTCTCTTTCAGTCTTTCTCATCTCCTCCCACTTGTCTATTTTTATTTCGTGCATTACGCGGCAACCCCAAGTTCTCTCGTTGTTGGTATGCGCCGATGCGTTACAGTCCGCGCGCTATCAATCTCCGTGACTCGCGGATAATTGCTTCTAATGCCGGGCGCGCAACTCGAACCCGCGATGCGAGAGATTCGTATCGACGAGAATACATTTTTTCCGCTTCTTCCAAGCCCAGATTATGCATCTCTGTCACAGAGTGGACTGTGAAGACAATCAGAAGAAATAGCTTCATCAGAGCGATGATGCAAGGAGAAACAGCGAGGCGAGTACACGGAGGGAGAACCTTCGTGGAGAAATAAAACGTCATTTCGGGAAATTAGTACACGATCACGGTAGAAGGTAGCTAAAGACGCAGTAGGAATTGTACACATCTGTCGGTAGAACAAGCAGGTATGTCCTTCTCACTCTCTTTGATTATTTCCTCACTAATGACGGCAACGCCTCCGCGGGTTGTTTACAGCTGAAGTAGTCGGTACACGATTTGTTAAGTGCCTCGAGTTTTTCGCGATAACTCATTAGTCTCCTATAATTCGTGGTGACGTACTCCGTTGTTTTTATTCGTCCGAGTGCTTTCCGCTGCCTCATTTGGATCCTTTCCGTCTGTAGGTCTTCCTTTCCTCACATACACGTTTTACCATCCTTTTTCTCTTGACGTTCCCCACCCAAAGGTGGAAAAAAGTGGAAGTGATACTCGGTATTCCGTAGAATGGTGCTTTAAACTGTGGAACGAGACTGTGGTATTTGTGCATGTGCAATGGCGGTCATGGTGGTAAAGACTGTGACCCGGTGGGTTCGATTAACGCGTAAGTACATTGCCGTATCTCGTATTAACCCCCGGCAAAAACCTTAATGAGGGCTTGAGCCTAAGACGATGCGGGTAACCATGAAGACGTACGAACCCTTTCCTCCTTCTCTCTTTCTCCTCTCTCTCTCTCTCTCTCTTTCTCTCTCTCTCTCTCTCTCTCTCTCTCTCTCTCTCTCTCTCTCTCTCGCTTCCTCTCTTTCTCTCTCTATCTGTCCCTCTTTTGCTCTTCGGGCTCGAAAGCGAAGGCGCAGGTAAGGCATACGCGTTGAGGACCGAGAGCAAGAGCCAGAGCAAGACAGCCCCCCACAGTGAGAGGAGGATAAGGACCGAGAGAGGCGCGCGGTACAACACAGAAACGGACTCCAGTACCGCATAATTATATCCCGTGCTGCGCTATCCTCTCCGTACCTATGCAAGTATGGGCACGGGGAGGAGGATCCACGAGAGCTGCATCAAGGCCGTCAAGGTAGGTTTCAATCGAGAAACTACGCGCTCGCCCGCGCCCGCTCTTTCTTCTTCGCGAGAGAATGATAGAGAGAGAGAGAGAGAGAGAGAGAGAGAGAGAGAGAGAGAGCGAGAGAGAGAGAGAGAGAGAGATAGATGGAGGCAAAAAAATAGCAAGATTCTCAAACGCGATTAAACCGCGAACCCGTAGACACGTTCGATTATTGACCACATATGTGTGTGCACACGCGGGAATTCCTATACCGCTCCATCAGCAGTGAAAGCAAAAAGCCCGATAAAGAAATGATTATTGCACTCGGGGTGGGGAGGCAAAAAGCTTTGAAGACCGGAAGTGACCGCCCCGATCGAAGTATTCAGACGAATAAAGTGCGAACGATGTTACACACGTTTGCGCCTATAATCTATCTACGATTCACTCGCCTGTTCATTTGCTGCACTTGAGATCCAGAGGTGTGGAGGATCGCAGGTTTTACAGATCTATTGAGGCAACTTCATGCAGTTGTCATTATTCTTTTTTTATTCCAATGCTTTTTCATATGCACTAGCAGGCTGTGACCTCGAGACCTCACTCTTCCACACTCGGCAATTCATCACTTCGGTTCCTCAGATTTCTCAGAGGACCCTCATGAGAGAAGACCAACTCACCATTGCTGATCGCCTGTCAATTTCAATTTATCGAATACCATCCTCCAAAGACATTAATTACAGAAATCTGTGACACAATCTGTTGAGGCAACTTTATACAGTTACCATTATTCTTTTGTTTCCAATGTTTCTTCACATGATCTAGCAGGCTGTGATCCCGAGACCTAACTCTTCCACCCTCATTAATTAATCACTTTCGGTTCCTCAGAGGACCCTCACGAGTGACGACCAACCCACCATTGCTGATCGCTCGCCAATTGCCGTTTTTCGAATACCATTTTCCAAAGACATCAATTGCGGAAATCTTTTATGCAGTAGCGATTCATGCAGTAGCATCAATTTTATATAGTAGCGATTATTCTTTTGCTTCCAATGTTTCTTCATATGCCCTAGCAGGCTGCGATCCCGAGACCTAACTCTTCCACCCTCATCAATTCATCACTTCCGGTTCCTCAGAGGACCCTCACGAGCGACGACCAACCCACCATTGCTGATCGCTCGCCAATTGCAGTTTTTCGAATACCATCCTCCAAGGACATTAATTGCAGAAATCTGTGACACATCGTCGATCGTTTCGTTTGTCCCGAGTGTAGATTTTTCAGCAAACTCGGATGCATTGGTCTTGGGTGCGTGTTGCAAAGATCGTATGATCGTATCGACACGACAAACGCACGTATCGTGTTACACTTATGACAGAGTAGGTGCAATAAAACGCTGACAGAGGCATCGACTTCCTGGGACAATCTTGGCGGTAACTTAAGCCACTTCGGAACAGTGTGAGATCCGATCACATTTCGGAGAAAAGATGATGGCGTGTGGCTGAGAAAAGGTCCAGGGCGCCGGAAGAACACGCGCTCTTTCACGCTTTTGTACCCCCGCTATGTACGTGTGCCGTGAGTCGTTTCTCAGCCTAGGCAAAATAAAACGAGAGAGAGAGAGAGAGAGAGAGAGAGAGAGAGAGAGAGAGAGAGAGAGAGAGAGAGAGAGAGAGAGAGAGAGAGAGAGAGACAGAGTGAGAGAGAGAGAGACCGAGATGGAGAGGCAAGCCCAGCGGCTGTTGATCCAGGACTTATGGACCCGGTGAATGGATGTTACGGTCAGAAACTTCGGGACACCTCGGCGATCACGCGGAACGATATCGTTTCTTTGCCCAATGACAAGATGACTTTCCGCAGCCTCTTCGCAACAGAGGTCTCTTTCGTCTCGTGTATCCTTGCCCCGGGAGTCCACAACCATACGTATCTTCGAGTTATCCGTGTCTCTCGCAGCGATACAAGATGGTAGCCAATGTCCCACGTGTATGGATATTCTATGGGATGCTCGTATACATAGATCGCCATTTCTTTCTCTCTCCAATAACTCGACATCAACGAACATCATGAAGACCGATCAGTGCAGAGTCATCGAGTCTGTGATGGCCATCTCTTCGTCTCTCTCTCTCTCGTCATGGACGAATGATCAGGACTCTGAGCATCAGCAAGTGCAAGCAAGTGTGCACACACACACTCATAGGTATCGGAAGAAAGACTGCATTCTCCCTATCGTACCAGCCACATTCTTATTCCCACATTTCTCATACTTCATCGCTTTCGCAGATAGTTCGAGATACACCTTCGTATACCCACCGGAGGAGTGGGCAATGAAAGTGAAGCGTTTCGTAAAACCGCTATGTATAATCTATACATGTATGGATGCAAAAGTTATTGCAAAATGTTTCGAATCAACGGTACTTCCGGTTCAAAAGCGAACCGTGAGACCCATGATGGATAGCGAATCATTATCATTATATCGCGGTTTTCACCGGTTATAAAATCCTCCCCTCTCGCAAGTCGAGTTAACTCTGCAGTTATCGTCCCTCGCCCGTTCTTATACTTTGTACCGGCAGATATATGTATATAACACCCGTATAAATGTATCTATAAAGCGTCCGCACGATGAAGAACAATGGAAAACGTTCTTAACGTTGATGGAGCGCTGAGAATAAGCCACAGACAGCTGTGCGTCGGGGAGGGACGGGGATGGCGGTGAAGAATCGGTACAGGGGGAAAAGAGATGCTGCTGTTATGGAGTAAACGAAGCTTAACCATTGAAAGAGAGAGACAGAGAGAGAGAGAGAGAGAGAAGAGAGTTGAAGATGAACTCGGAGGACTCTTCTCATCTCTCGGTGCGCAGACCACAATAAATAGCCGTGTGCGGTATCGTGTTGCGAGTAATTGAACGGGGCCCTTCATCCACGTGCGGCATTAACTATTGAGAACTTACCAACGGAGAGAACGCCATCTCACATCGCAAGGAATCAAACGTCGGTGGCGGTTTTATACACATGGGTGTGTGTGTATGGTGAGGTTTGAGAAAGATAGAATGTGGAGGTGGATGAAGAGGTAGACGCACTCACACAGAGTATCAGCAGTGGATTCTCTTTTTCGTGCTATCTGTATGACGGGATTGAACTACAGAGGGATCGAAGGGCCGGGCTAAAAGGATACCCGGGTATGGCATGGAAAAAGGAACTGCAAGACTCCGGAGAAGGATCAGATGAAGAAAATGAAGAGGAAGAAGAGCCTGCCGATGTCCGTCCGTTGTCGACAGTATTCACTATCAATTGTATATAGATACGTATGACTACGCTAGAGCACTGGGAGGATCACCGGAGACGCGAGCACGTACGTGAGGGCAATACCGTATTGTTATTTGTTGGGTTACGTATCCTCTTTTCCAGTTCATGTACAAATGCACCATGTAATCGCGAGTGAGTTTACCTTTGTATGCTGTATACTCTGGGTACGTTTAGCCGGATCAATCGTCTTAGGGACTGCAGGCTAGAAGGGGCATTCACTTGACACTCAAAGACAGTTTTCTGCCGGCTAGTGAACTTGTGTTGAATGTATTCAATGGCAATTATACTTCTTTTGATCTTTTGAATTTTGTATCTTTATGTAGGTACTGTGATTATTCAATCGAGTTGAGTTTTATATACGAAAGGTATTTTTACAATCTGGCGTCATTATTAATCCTTGCTTCAGGTAGGCGATATCCCTCGATCGAGTTACGTTATTATATCACCCAACTTCCCTCACCAGGGCATCTAATTTTTTTTGTTCCGATAAGCCTGAAATTCTGTAGGTCTACAAAAGCTAGGCATTTTGAAGATATGCTTTTTTATTGGATAGGCTTAGCGCTTAGGGTCTTAACTTTCATTGGCAACAAAGATTTTGAGAAAGTTACAAAAATCGACCCAGTATGCCGATTTTTCGATGCGTTTCGGAAACTCTGTTTTATGAAACGAATCGGACAGAGCATAGTTTATAAGATTTTTTATCGTATGACTAGACGATTTTTCGAGCTTTTTATCCATTTGTCAATAAGACATGATCAAAGTTGTTTTTTTCGTCGACACTCGAACTATTTTCCTACAGGTGGCAAATTTTGAAATTTCAAAATTTCAAATCAGTATCCAGTCATACGAGAATTTTATTATTATACTAAAAGTACATATTCGAATTTTCATTTCTGCTCCTCCTAGAAATCACCCATACCGATTTGCCCTGCAACGGCGGCAGTTTGTTTCAATAATAACTTCATTGCTTATGAATATTTTTCAACAAAAAAAAATTCAAACCTGACAAGACTATTTATCTGACAAGCTTTCAGTTCGTCGGATAAGCATCCAGCTATTTTTCCAGGCCATTTACCGGCATTAAGGGGCTATACCAGCGTGACATTTAAAAAAAATCGACTTTTTTGCATTTTTTCGACAGTTTGTACTTTCAAGAATATCCTGTCAAAATGTCAAGGCCGTATCTCTAATAATTTTATCTTGTAAAAATCGATAATTAAATCTTTAAACGCGTTTTTCACGAAATGAGATTTTTCAAATTTGCTGACATTGTAACTCGAATAGCAATTATCCGATTGACTTGAAATTTGAACTGAGTACTCTTGAATATATTGACTCTACAATGACGTAGGATATTTTTGATTGAATGAAAATTGACGATTTGGCATTGAAAAAAACGACCATTTTATAGGCAAGAAAAGATACTTTTTTTCATAACTACGCCATTTTGTTAGATTTTGATATTTTTCGAAAATCCTACGTCATTGTACAGGAAATACCTTCCAGTTTAACGACATTTTTTCCTTTTTCGGTTTCAGCTACTCAATCGGCCGGTATCATGTCAGCAGTGGAGGAACTTTTTTTTTGCGCCTGCGAAGGCAGCGCATAAGTCGCTTGGATCTCAATATTTTTCTATGAAAAAATCATGTAATATAGGTCAAATATAGCCAAATATATTCTTAATTTTCCGAAATATTTAATTGAGTATTTGTCGTCCAAAAAATTCCCGAAAATCCTCCATATTTTCATCGTTCACACTGGTATAACCCCTTGAGCTCCGAGAGTCCAGTACTGTCGTCGCATCAGTGGCCCGACGAAAGCTTGACGGCCACTCCAAGAAATTACAAATGGTCACGAACCCCGTCATTCGACGGCAGTGTATCGCCACATATGTCTGGTCGTGGTCCTCATCGCGAACGCAACATCGTTAGGAAGGTCGTTAGAAGAGGTCTTCAGCCTCAATTAACGAGTACCGCGCGGTATATTCCTTATCGTTATCGCCTCGCGTGTGCTGACCAGCAGCAGCAACGGCAATGCGGCAGCGTACATATAGAAGACCGAAGAACAATAAGAGCGCCTGGGAAGGATTGGCTTGCCTGCGGAACAATGCACTTTAACTGCAGTACCGGCCAAGCTGTCGGACAACTTCTGAAGCTCTTACCTCCTTCCTATTGCTTACGCATGTGCTTACTACCTCTCCCTCTCTTTCTCTCTCTCTGGTCTCGGATAGGTAGATAGGTAGAACGTTCTCAACAATCGCATATGTAAAGCAGCAGTACAGAACGAGATGGCCCAGTTCACTTATTTTTATCTTTGGTTTAACGACTTGAGAAGTTCAGATTTTTATCGAGCAATCAAGCATGTTGACCGGCAATCATTACAACTGATTGTAGAAGAGTGTATGCTTGGTAACACACACACACACACACTCTCTCTCTCTTTCTTCCCGTTTGCTTCTCTCTTTGCGTTACAAACTAGCGTAGCACGTTTACTCATCGTCGTAAATTATTCCTCGTTGTGTGTGCGCATATCAGTATATCCCGAGGAGTGCGTGTGCAAGGCTAGGTCTCCCCTGGGCGGCCGAGGGATAACGAATGCACACTTTTTTTCGTCAGCCAGCGTGCGCATGCGATCCAAGTGTTTCGCACCTGTATGCGCTCAAAATTCGACGCTGTGCTAGCGTATCCCGTGAAGCGTGTCCTGCGGTGGAAAAGAGGTTTCCGAGCAGGTCAGTTACGCGGCAGTCCAGTTAGGATACGACTATATATTGTGTGTATATATATATATATATATATATATGATATGTGAATCAACGCGTGAAATCGATATCCGGGACCGCAGGAATTATTACATCTTCCGTTTCAGTGCGCGGCAGCAATGCGGATTGCAGGTTCACGAAATTCACGAAGTTCACTATGATATTTGGTAGCAATATTCCTTGGTACAGGTTTTCAGGCTTTTGGGATCCTGGCTTTTCACTTTTACCTCACGGTTGTCACTACGCTAATTCCAGTTCTTCAAGGACCCCCAGGACGTTGGCGATGGCCACTTTGTTGATGCATCAGATGCAATTGCACGAGGGCAGAGGGAAACTGGGGAAAACCCGTGTTGATACTGCTGATGGCTGAGTTCCAGTTGTTTGTTGATGCATCAGATGCAATTGCACGAGGGCACAGGAGAACTGTGGAAAACGCGTGTTGATACGGTTGATGACTGAGTTTCAGTTGTTTGTTGATGCATCAGATGCAATTGCACAAGGACACAGGAAAACTGTGGAAAACCCGTGTTGATACTGCTGATGACCATCGTAAAGTCGTGAAACTGGCGCCCACTCACCTTTCGAAGTATTGACCCACGCTGATGACGCTTGGCATGATCATGACATCGTCAAACAACATTAGCCTCCTATCCACCATTATACGTGGATGGTTGCTGTCCTGTATAAAAGTGTGGCTTATACTCCTAGGTATCAGTACTATCATCAAGCTTCCAATCGAGATTTTACGATTCCTTAGATCTTGGCAAATCATTTTGGGCCCTAACAATTAACATCAATTAGGGGAAGGTGCTGTCTTGTTGGGCTAAAAAAATGTTCGATCATTCACCAATTTTTTATGCGAAAAGTATTAAATATAGAATGTTGATATTTGGTATGTTGACTAAGCGGTCTTTATTGAACATTAAAATATTTTTTAAAGTTTGACAAAACATGGTGGTGGGAGTGGGAGGAGCCACGTATGTCGATGCGCGGCCGATGACATTCTTCGCTTGCGGAAGTCCTAAGTCCCGAACAGGTGATCTGAAGAAAAAAAATCAAAGAAATTTTTACTTTGTACAATATTGTAGAATCAAAAAGAAAATTGAAAAATAAAAAAATAGTGCACGATCGGAAGAAAGTTTGTTTTTTTTCCCAAAGATTTGCGCAGTATTTTGTTCACTATTTTTTTATTTTTCATTTTTTCATCTTGATTCTAGGTCAACTTATACAAAATATTGTACAAAGTAAAAATATGTTTGATTTTTTTGCTTCAGATCACCTGTCCGGGACTTAGGACTTCCGCAAGCGAAGAATGTCATCGCCCACACACCGAAATACGTAGCTCTTCCCACTCCCACCACCATGTTTTGTCAAACTTAAAAAAAAAATTTGATGTTCAATAAAGACCGCTTAGTCAATATACCAAATATCGACATTTTATATTTAATCCTTTTCGCATAAAAAATTGGTGAAAATTCCAACATTTTTCGACCCAACAAGGCAGAACCTTTGATATTGCCTTTGATATTGCTGAAACTCACACATGTGATAGAGCATTAAAAACTATTAGACACGTGTCTTCTTTTATCGGCGGAAAACAGTTTTAAGGGGGAAAATCACCCCTCAAAGAAAGGCGCGTCGAGGGGTCATTTTGCAGTTTCGCCTACAAGCAGTCCACCGATCTGAATAAAACAAAAATTCTTCAAATATAAAGCGATGAAAAATCTACTATAGAAGTATTAAAAAAAAAATAATTTAAGGGACGCCTTACTTTGAGGGTTGGTTTCACCCCTTAAAACCGTTTTCCCGCTAATAATAAAAAAGTGTCTAATACTCTTCAATGCTTTACCACATATATGAGTTTCAACGAAATCAGAGGCGGACACTTAAGTGATGTCATCAAATGCAATTGTCACTTAAGTAAGTCATCAAATTCCCACAATTATGGCAAATTCTCATACCGAATGGTAGTCCTGGGTCACCGGAAGAGAATATCACTCTTGAAAGTAATGGTCAAATGCGTTCCAACTTCCTAACCGGATCTTCGAATGAACATGAAAATGGCATGTCTTCTCTTTTCGACTAGAAGGCTTCTTCGATGCCACATTGAGGACCCGTGTCGCTCGAGACTTGCATACTGCGTGTACACGGGCACACCAGAAACGTGCACATCATCAGCCGCGTCTACCGTACATTGTAAGGTCTCACGTCGTGGGATAAATTGCCATCGAATAATTAAGATGTAGGATCGGTACTGGTGTAGGTACAAATACAACCCCGTGGAATTACTCCATCCGTGTACCTCTCTTTCCCTCATTGACTGTTCGCAGTGCATACTGGGCGCGGGTCTTCGGACCGGTCGCCCGGACGAGTAGCTCGCAAAGTCTTCACTACTACCTTTCCTCTCATCCGTTCTCTCTTTACCGAGTCCTTCCCTCGCTTGATTCCGGTCGAGTGGTATTCTTCATTTCTCATGTTCGCATTGCCTCTCCCTTAAATATATATCTCTCTCTGTCTCCTCTTTATTGAGCGTATTAAAATATGCTGCGAGGCTCTCTCGAGCCTCGGGGGTGTTAGTTATTTCGCATCGAGGCGTTCGTGTATGTCGGAATTATGCTAATTTCATCGTTTCTCGTACCTAGAAGCGATCAACATGGAGCTCGGCTTTGTACCGTTGCGCCTCGTTCGATGCTTGTCGGTGAGATATTGGTCATATTTTGCGCAATTCGCTGGAATAATTCACGAGGGAAGATGATAAAGTCCGACAAATCTATGAGGAGACGGCCGTTGCGAATCACGGGAAAATAATATACACTTCGCGGCTTCAACGACGCTTCTTCATTCTGCACTCGCGTCCCAGATCTCACTCGAGCGGTTTTCGCCTCGTTGGAGGTTACGACACCTGCCGCAACGAGGAATACATCACGCTTCGACGAGAATTTCGCAAAAGCTTGGCACCAAAAGTACGTATCAATAGAATTGTACATCATTACGTTTGCGCAGGGGAGCTCGGGTCGTTGTTGAAGGATGGGATTGGCAAAGTCGTGAACAGCGAACGATTTTGCCTCGAATGAGACCTTGAGACCTTTTGAGCGAGGACAAAACGGTCCAATTTTCAGGTCTTGGGTCCCGTGGATTGGGACGAATTTTGAGCTGGCCGTCCTTCGAGGTCCCGACTAGAGCATGGATCCCGGTTTTAGATAACATCGAACAACCGGAATATCGGACCAAAAATCTGACATCGAAAAAGCGATATTTCAGTATCGAAGTTGAAAAATAAAAGTATCGTTATAATTGTTATTTCGATTGAGGTTACTTTTACTTGTTTTTTTTTATTACGTTTAACAGCCTTAAAACATGATCACCTGCATAAAATATTTCCGAAGTGTCAACTTTTTTATCCACGAGTGTGGAATGAAAAAGGGTCTTCCGCGACTTAGGGTAGGGAGGGGCATGTTGAGCAGTCGGGTAATTTGGGCAATCGAAATATCTGGAAAACTAAGCACCTCACGTTGATGCATCCAACGGTGGAAATAGAGGTATGGGGGAGGCAAACACATGACGCCATCGCCCGTTGCCATGCGGCGCACGGGACATTTCGTTATTTTCGCACCCAGAAGTGAAAAAAAAACGTGATTGAAAATTGTACGAGCAACGAGTACAGCAACCAGGTGGGCATTGGTACTTAGTAAACTTAACTGTCTATCAAGATACAAGACGTTTTTTTCACACAAATGTAAGTGATTGTAATCGTTGCATACGTCCGACTTTTTAATGCAATTCTTACCTTGCTCAACTTACCCCACTATCGGCGCAAGTTGAGCAAGTATAGCCTTAGTCATTTGAGAGCGATTATCTGTGAAACAATAAGGATAGAAGAAATTTCGTGTACAAACTTTTTTCCGAGATAAATTTCTTATTGACCAAAGTAGGTTTCATTTTTATACGGCAGACTGTTAAGGAATTACAGGACGATAATTCCAAACTTGCTCAACATGCCCCTCTCAACCTTACACCTGCAATAAGGTAGGATCATCCCTGAAGGATGGAACTTTAGATGCCCTCATTTTTCGTAGTAATTGTTTCAACAGTCTCATTCCCGTTAATTAAGGTTGCCATGCTGTCGCTTGCCTGCCACAAGATATGTCACTCCTTTGCATTCTGGTAGCTACTATTACGCTGACTTGCATAAAACTCCCTATTTTTAATTTCGCTTGTTTACTACTTATTTGATTTGCATAAAAGTGCCTATTCTTTTTTTTGTTTATTTGTTTTATGTTGGGTTGGATATATTTGAGAACACAGCAGAGTATGTTTAGAAATGTATATTAAATAAACATCTTAATAAAATACTGTGATTTTTAACAAATAGTGTGGACTCACTTGGCTATACACTATTATTTCTACAACTTCCATCTTCGCTTTCAAGCTTCTAACGTATTGAATCAAGGATTCACATAAGCATCGGTGAATATCCGATATTACAACTTGTTGATATCGAAGTAATACCGGTAATGGAAGAAGCTCCGATAGTACAAGCTCTAATCCCGACACCCCGATCGATGCAACATCATCCGCCGATTACGAGTTTGCCATGCAGAACTCGATCGGACAAAAACTCTTGGCCCGAGATAAGTACAAGTGTCCACTCATCCAAGGTTTAGTCCAGGCCAGCGCTGCTTACCACCTCATTCATATTCACACCTCCCGTTGGAGTGCAATCGAGGCTCTTGCTCATTTATAGAGCATTACTCCGCGTATGAAGCACCACAGAGAGGGAGGTAGAACACGCAGCTGATGTTTCCTCGCTGGTGTTCCACCAACCGAAGACATATATTTGATATCACGCAACAGGAACACCCTCGGCAGTGAAGAAACACTACCGGATTCTTCCCTTCAAGGGAAGATACATGACAGAAGCAGCGGCTTCGCCGATACCAGAACCAGAATGAGATAGGACGTTCAGGGCAGGATAGGGAGCGATGGGTATGAGGGAAGCAGCAAGATCTTCGGATGCCTCGAAGGAATATCTACTACTGATGCCTTAGCCTGGTACCTGTACAAGAGGATGGCATTCTATATCTGTACTGAGGGTTCGAGTCTCGTCTCGTAGTCACTATACAGTTCGCTATTGCCGAAGCGGACGGGCGCAAGCGGTTTAGTTGTCCACGTCAGAGAGGGGCATACGGAATAGCAGAAAGGCAGACGTTTCCGCGGTGGTCTTGACAGCCCGCTGCTACTCCGGCAAAGGGGAGACTGGTTTTGTTTCGTCAGTGAACCGGCAGAGAGAGAGAGAGAGAGAGAGAGAGAGAGAGAGAGAGAGAGAGAGAGAGAGAGAGAGAGAGAGAGAGAGCAGTGGCAACGCTTATTGCAAACTACACTCATCCAAGGGCTCATCCTCTATCCATATACCAGAACCTTTTCTCTCCCTCCCTCTCTCATTCTTTACCTATTCTTTTTTTCACTCTCTCGATCAACCGTGTCGGGGAGGGCTTCGGAGATCGGTACAGTACCATCCTCTCGCTTCCTCGTTGTCTAACGGACGGCATTTCCGATACTGCAATTCACCGATGATCGCTACACGTACACGTTGCCACTGCAGCGAGATCCAGCCGAGTCTTCAACTACTCTTGAGAGTAACAATAACACGAACCTGCGGGGATTTGCGAATGGAGAGGAAGCTCTTGCCGGCTTGTCCATTCACTACGAGGGCCTTTGGGAACTTTGCGGTAACGCGACTGTGATTTGACCCAAACGAAGGTATGGGAATAGGCTTGTCTGCTGATGGGATCCATCGGATTGCAAATCATCTCCGGAAGAGCAGAGACGCTTGAGTTTGGAATATTTTGGAAAATTTGGGAATTTTTGCGATACTTGCTGTATTGATGAAAGTAAGCAGATGGGACTTGGGAAATGAAAAACTTTTCTATTATTTCGAAAGACATTGTTTTACAGGAACCGCAACAATTTTACTTGAATTTACGAATCGAATGATATTTTCCGAAATTGCTTGGAAATTTTATTAAACGACTTTATTTATGAAGAATTATTTGAAATCCTTAAGGGGTTGTGACTAGTTGTGAAAGTAGAAAAATCATGCCTTTTAAAACCAATATATTTTGACAGCATATCATCTTATAAATGGTCGCTGAAGATTTCAAGGTGATCGGATAAAAATTGACAAATTGATGAGCTGTTATGTTGACACCCGTCGGAATGCTCGGAGCATCTTCAAACACTTTAAACGTTTTTTCTCTCGAAAGTACGTTTTCAATGTCGGTGAGCAAAACATCGCAAAAACCACTGCATCAATCTTTCTGAAATTATTAGAGATTTTTTTGGATGTAAAAAATAGTATTGTTTCGAAGGACTCTTTCGTGATGTACTCGATTTGATAAACGAAAACTACCCATTTTTTGGCAAAGATCAAGACTCTCACTTTGAAAAAGCAAATTTTTAGAAAAATTTGATTATTCGGAAATTTCTTCGATTAATCATAGGATAAATTAATATACCAACGAAATCTGTTTGCTTTTTTGATATTACATAACCTGATTCGAGGTGACGTTTTCGAAAAGTGCTTCACGGACATTTACTGTAAATCGATCGTAATTAAATATATTCACACGAAAAAATACAGAAAAATTACAGAATGTTCTACAGTTGATACTTTTTCAAAAACCCAATTTTTGTAGAAATATGTCATCACGATTTACCATTTAAAAAATCCCAAAAATGAGAAGTTTTCGATTGTCACATCTAGGCATAGCCCGTCAAGCCAAAGGGTTACAAAAATCCAGGCCAGTGAGGGGCACTCTGTCGTTTCCGATGCCGGACATGACGAACCTGCGAGGCTTCATAGTGGCCACGCAACCCAAAAGTGGTATCCATTTTATCGCAAAGGACTTAATTAGAAGGAAATCAAACGGGGAATGATCGAAAAGCAATTTGTACGGATAATTTACGTGTGGAGGACTCGGGAGGAACGTCAATGTTGATTTATCGAGTTTGTGCAATCCCCCGTTGTTGATTCACTATATTTGCGAATGAATTCTTCGGCTCGTTTCTCTCAGCGCGTTCGAGAGTGGCCGAACCCTGTCCGGTAGTTTTTCTCCAGGCATTTCTTTCCGCTGGTTTCTTTCATTTTTCCATTCGTTCGTTTTAGTCTTTTTCCGTGATTCATTTGCCTGGTCGCTTCCGTTTTTCTTCGCGTTTGTCCGCCTCTGTCTTCATCATCGTCATCCTCTTCCATACGACTCTCCGTTTCCCCGTTGATGTTTTTTTTCTCCGCCTTCGAGGCTCCATTCACCTGGTCGCTTCCGTCCAACTTGGCGTTCGTCCGCCTCTTTCCTCGTCTTCATCCGCGTGTTCGGGCGACTCGTCATCGCGAAGGGAGCTCGAGTGTGGTGAGTGTGCGGTGACCAAGCCTGGCGCAGAGCGAACCAAGTGGCGCGCGCGCGTACAGCGTGACTAATTAAATATTAGCATTCTGCTAGTTAGCAGATGCTTGTGCGAGCGCCAAGCTCTTCTCTCCTCCTCATTGTCATCCTTCAACTTGCTTCGTTCCCGTAACGAGCGAGGAGTTCATTTCGTTCTGGACCGCGCGCGCGAGCCACCGAAGTAGCTGGACGCGAAATACCTTCTGTTTGCCTTACGCCTTCTTCTCTTCGCGGGTCAACGCATCGTCTCTTATCCTCGAGCCTGCTGCTGGCCACGTGTGTCCCTCTTGCCGCGGGAAAATATAATATCTCTGCGCCTCCGAGCCACTACCGAGACTGTACACCTCCTTTATAGATGCACCAACGCACGTGCGCGTATGCAGACAATTTTCTTCCTACGGAATTACCGGGAACTCGGACAATGATAATTCTACGGGCGGTGCGCGGCCTTGTCCTGGCCATACAGCAAGCGCGGGGAACAATCGACGTTTCTTCAATAAAGAAGAGCCTGACACGGGATTCGCGCAAAAAGCGCAGGACACGCACGAGGGAACTTCTGTGCCTTCAAACCTAGCCTATCTTCTGCCTTCTGCTACGCCTAGAGCTTGGACTAGACGAGCTTGGTCTATAGGGCGTCTCAAAATGACCTGACATTTTAAAGGGTCTTCTCACTTTAGCCCCTAAAACAGGCTATTTTCATGAATTCTTTTTATAAGTTTATATTATAGATATTGATATAAAATTTGGTACACTTAAGGCGTTAGGCCACAATAACGGGTATAAAATCATGTGCGAGTTTAACAATTTTTTTTTTTTCGTATGAAAAAGTAATTCACTCATAAAATTAATTACACATCTATTTAGTATGAATATTGTATGAACCTGGTAGGAAATATGTATATTTTTTATTCGATGTACAACATGGCCGAGTACTCGAAGCTTCTCGAAACAGCTTTTTCCAACTGGCGTGACAAATAACTTCAACAATTTTCACTCGATTTACTTCAAATTTAAAATGTATGTTCCTAATTGCATTTCGCAGAGAAGTACATACGGAATTTCTGATTAATCAAAAACTTTTCATTTTATGAGCAGTTATAACGCAATTTTTCACTGAAAATTTATTTCTTAAGTTCAAATACCTAAAACTTTTGAATAAAACAATATTTTTTAAATTCCGTACGTACTTCTCTAGGTATTCTAATGTAGATTGACGAGAATTTTTCTTTTTTGTTCTAGGTAAAAAATTGTGGATGCTAAATGTTACGCCGCGGAGCGCCTAAAAAAAAGATAACAAAAGAAAATATTAGTGGTCGGTAATTTTGTACATAAAAAAAAAATGCTAACAGATTGATGTTCATAGTAAAGAGATTTGTAATTAATTTTGTAAGTGAATCACTTTTCCATAAGAAAAAAATGGTTAAATTCGCACATTATTTTATACCAGTTACTATGGCCTGAGGCCTTAATAAAAAAAAATCTATACATAATTCGTCGATTTATTGAAAATTTAGAAACTTTCGAAACTTTAAACCGAAATATTTTGGGGGCGTTCAGATTTTCGGAGTTTCGATCTTTCGGGGTAGTATTCTTTCGGAGTTTTGAGCGTTCTGAACATTCAATGTACGAAATTTCAATCCGGCCCCATCTTGAATTTCGGAACACTAAAATTTGGAATTCCAAACCGACGGATCATTCAAAGTGCGGAATTTCAAGCGGTCCCAAATAAAAATATTACCAAAGTTCAAATACCTACAACTTTTGGATAAAACAATATTTTTTTAATTCCGTACGTACTTCTCTAGGTATTCTAATGTAGATTGACGAGAATTTTTGTTTTTCGTTCTAGGTAAAAAAATTGTGTATGCTAAATGTCACGCCGCGGAACGCCTAAAAAAAGACGACAACAGAAAATATTAGTAGCCGGCCATTTCCTATATCGAAAAAAAAAAAAAACTCTAACAGCTTGATATTCGTAAAAATTTACTGTGGCCTAAGGCCTTAATAAACACACTTTCGAAATACATTTTTTTCAAATTCTTATGTATTTAAGTCACTATTTATAGACGGAAATGGTAGTTAAAAAAGTGTCCTAAAAAAATTGTAGGTCTGCGCTGTTCATGAAATATCGGAGGTGGATCATCCAAAACAAAAAAAATCAAACGCTTTGAGATTCAATATGTTAATGGCTATGCCCATATCATACGATTTTTTATATATGCAAAAATAACAAAATAGCGGATTTTTTTCGAAAAAAACAAAAAACCTGTTTTTTTCATCGTATTTGGCAAAAAATGTAATTATTAAAATTTGAAAAGAAAAATCCTTGATATGCGCTATGCCTATAATTGTAAAGAATATGTGGTTAAAATTTTATAAGGATCGATTAAGTAGTTTCGAAGATTTTATCAACAAGACGTCAAAAAACGTTGTTTCGAGAAAAACGCGTTTAAAGTTTGTTTCAGTTACATAAATGCATAACAAACATTTTGAAATGTATTCCGAAAGTGTATTTATTATTAAGTGTAAAAACTTTTATATCAATATCTATAACATAAACCTATCAAAAAATTAATTTATCTTCGTGGCCAATTCACATCGCCATCGAGCGAGATAACACGACCATGAAACTTCGCCCGCAATAACTATGCAGTAACAATGCAGCAAACGTCATTTTCTATGCATTGCTAGATCGTGTAATTCTCCATGACTAAACATCAATACTTACTGATGCCGATTGTCAAAGATTAGTACTCTATATTCGCCACAAACTAGCGCGGAATTAAAAATGTCAGGTCGTTTTCAGCCATCCTTTATTACCTCTGTTATTTCGATACCAACAAGTTGTAATATCGGTATACCGGTATTTAGATATTTTTCGATTTTTGTGTGAAACCTCAATGGAAAACGTTAAAAGCTTGAAAGCGAAGTTGTAAAAATAATAGTGTACAGTTGCGTGAAACCACAGTATTTATAAAAAATCACAGTTTTTTTATTAAGATTTTCATTTATTATACGTTTCTAAACCCGCTCTGCTATGTTCTTAAATATAACGAAACCAATATAAAATACATAAACACAAAAAAAAAGTTTCATACGAACTTTTATGCAAATCAAATAAGTAGTAGAGAAGCAAAATTAAAATTACGAAGTTTTATGCAAGTCAGCGTCGTAGTGGCTACCAGAATGGCATAACTTGTGGCGTCATGGTCACTTTAATTAACAAAATCGAGACTGTTGAAACAATGACCACAAAAAAACAGAAAACATCGAAACTTTCGTTTTTTTAGAGACGACCTCACGTTATTGCAGGTGTAAGCCGCGGATGAAAAAGGCCTTTCTGTTTCCACACTCGTGGATAAATAAATTGACACCCCGGAAATATTTAATATAAGTTATAATATTTCAAGACTGTTAAACGTACTAAAAAAAGGTAAAAGTAACTTAAATAAAAATAATAGCAGTTATAATATTTCAATTTTTTTTTCAACTCTCATATCGAAATATCGGTATCATTCGAGTTCAATATCGGTTTTTCACTATCGAATTTTTGGTCCGATATTGCAGTTTTTCGATATTATCAAAAACCGGTATCCGTGCTCTATACGAGCGTGACATTTCAGTACAGGGGTCCAATGTGATGACCGATTGGCCCCTTATTAGCATTGGCTCCGTATCAACAAGTATGGGAATCCAATCGATTGCTGTGACAATTTCTGCCCGAGCTGACGCAAACCCGTTCATATCAAACTTAGGCCCTCCCACACGTGGCGATGAAAAGGTCCAGCGTTAAATCCGGGTTTTCGATCGACCGGCAGATCCCGTTCGGCAAGATCGGGGCCTAGGAATAGAATCCGATTCTATCGATGCCGAAGCCTTCGCGTGGTGTGCAACAATTGCCTGAAAGTACACTCGCGCGTGTGGTCGCTTACACAACGCCGCAATTGGCGTATTATCGTAACGTTTTTCGCATATACGTGCGAGCATATATATAAATATATATATATATTGGGAAGTGTAGAACATTTTTAGCTACGCGCGGCCGTCGTGAGCACTTTACTTGGTGCGTACGTGGTTGCGACACCTTCGACAACGAGGCTGGAGTCTCTGGCCTTACAGTTGGTCGTTATATCAGTGGATGTATGGGCACATATTCTGCGTATGATCGTATACGAGTATATATAGCGCCTCCCCCGTTCGCATACACACACACACACACACACACACACACACACACACACACACACGCACATGTGTATGTATGTATGTACGTATGTATGTATGTAGATATATGTAAAAGCGAGCTGCAATCCGCGCGAGAGAAACTCTCGATGTTAACCCCACGCGCGGTAGGCCTACTAAATAAGGGCCGTAGTCAGGGATTTACACACTCGCAGGTGCATTGTCACTCCCTCTGTGGGACACTGCACGACGATCGAGAGAAAGAGGAGCAGAGAGAAAGAGGTAGAGAGAGACACTCGACGAACCGATACAGCGAGATGCGATGCACTTTCTGAATGCACTCTGAGAAAGAGCTCAGCAAAACTCAGAGAGAGAGAAAGAGAGAGAGAGAGAGAGAGAGAGAGAGAGGGGGGGAGAGAGAGTGCGTGGTCGCCATGTGTGTGTCCAACGAAACGCCTGCGCACGCTCTCAGGCTACCACGCACTCCTTTCTTCATGCGCTCATATATTTATCTTTATTTGTGTATGCACCCGTAGAAAAGTCTAGAGACTGCTCGGAAAGCTGAGAGAGCTCTCCTACGGTCGCGATTCTTTGTCGGTACCCCTGTCACTTTCGTACCTAATTATAAACCGAACAAAACCTCCGCATTAGCGATAATTGCCTGCCCGCGCTATGGAACTTGAGAGTATAATATATAGCGTTGGTAACAGTGAGGAACTTTTATTCATATATGTGTATATATATATATATATATATATATATATATATATATATATGTGAATGTATACGCGTTTATACAGATGCGCTCAAGGAGCAAACTCAATGTAGCATGCAGGGGGGCTTCGTCCTCGATCGAATACCCGTTCCTTTCTGCCCTCCCCGTACACTTGCTCGATAATAATAATTATGTATGACTATTCCACGCCGAGTTAAGCCGAGTAAGGAGTCTCCGGATACGGGACCCTGCAAGAAATATCGATTTTGCGATTTCCGATTTTGGCGGAGTGCTCGAAAACTTGAGGCAGAGAGGAAATAGGCTGATTAACCAAGAGATTAGGACTGAGAGCCGAGATTAGGCGAGCTGGATTTAGCAAGAAAGTTAACATTCTCGACATTACTTGTCCATTCATATGTGTGTGTGTGTGTGTGCGTGTGTGTGCGTGCGCGCGCGCGCGCGCGCGCGTGTGTGTGTGTGTGTGTGTGTGTGTGTGTGTGTGTGTGTGTGTGTGTGTGTGTGTGTGTGTGTGTGTGTGTGTTTGTAATAAATTATAATATAATAATAACAATAATAATCATATATTGAGGAAAATGAAGTGAAATTTGGTAGGGAATGTAATAAGGGGAAAGACCCCGTACAATGGAAGCTACGATAAAAAAAATATATTGAGGATTATTACTTATTAATCACTGTGTATGTATGCATGTATGTACGTGCATATATAAATGCACACCGGGTGTCCTGTACTTGATGGATGATCTTACAATTGTCGATCGGTCAGACCATGTCCTACTGTATGCTGGAATTTCCGTTTAGTAAAAGTTCCACAGTCTCCGAGATTTTGGGCTTATATATACGAGGGTGGGGTGAAAAGTTTCCGGCCTGACCAAGAAAAACGATGTTTTAAAATTTTTTTTGCTTTATTTTTCAACATAATCTCCATCAACACTGATACATTTCTCATAACGGTGTTCTAATTTAGTTATACCAGTTTTAAACGTAGATTCGTCAAGCTCCTCAAAATACTGATTTACAGCTTCGATAACTTCTTCGTTGCTCTTAAATCTTTTTCCGCCAAGCCATTTTTTGAGGTTAGGAAACAGGTAATAGTCGCTGGGGGCTAAGTCTGGAGAGTAGGGAGGATGCGGCATCAATTCAAACTTCAATTCGTGGATTTTGGATATGGCAACAATCGACGAATGCGCTGGTGCGTTATCGTGATGAAACAAAACTTTTTTCTTCGCCAAATGAGGTCGTTTAATTTGCACCTCTTGCTTCAAACGTTGCAATAACTCTGCGTAGTATTGACCAGTGATAGTTTTACCCTTTTCAAGGTAATCAATGTATATCATTCCTCTCGCATCCCAAAAAACAGTAGCCATAACCTTGTTTGCCGATAAAATTGTTTTTGCCTTCTTTGGGGTTGGTTCCCCTTTTCCAACCCACTGTTTCGACTGTTCTTTATTTTCAAGAGTGCAGTGGTGGACCCATGTCTCATCAACAGTTATGAATCGACGCAAAAATTACGCCTATGCAGCGCCAAATTGTCGGTAGAAATGGTTTTTCGAAGCAGTTTTTGGTCGAGCGTTAGCAAACGCGGCACCCACCTTGCACACAGCTTTTCCATATTCAAATGGTTGTGCAAAATATTTCGCACACGTTCAGCTGACCCTACAGGTCTCAGCTATCTCATGCACTTTCAACCTGCAGTCTTTCAACACTATTTTATGGATTTTTTCAATCATCTCTGAAGTTGTGACTTCAACGGGCCGTCCTGAGCGAGGCTCGTCAGAGGTGCTCACACGACCCATTTTAAATTCAGAAACCCACTGCTTAATAGTTGAATATGATGGGGAGGAGTCTCCTAGTACTGAATCCATCTCTTCTTTTATTTGTTTTGGTGTAAAACCTTTCAAATGGAAGTATTTGATGACAGCACGTTTTTCCAATTTTTCCATTTTTACGAAAACAACGGAAGCGTCTCGCGCAATGTGCTCTCAAACGCAAACTAACGTAGCGATTGGGCTGAAACTGTACATACAAGCTCGGTAGGAATGGTACTGTAGGACGCCGCTCCAAAACTAGACCTAGTGGCACCATCTCTTGGTCAGGCCGGAAACTTTTGACCCCACCCTCATATATATATATATATATATATATATATATATATATATATATATATATATATATATATTTATATATATATATTTATAGATATGTATGTATGTATGTATATATCATAACTGGATTAAATTATAATGAAATAATTACACCTTTTTTGTAATATACGAGTATATATATCATAATAATAGTAATTATCACACTATATTAATAATTATTCTTTTCCCTAATATATTATCATTGTAAGTATTATTATTAAATTGAACTATTATTGTAATGTAATTAATGATCACATAATAATTATTATATAATTACGTCAACTCTTCAATTTATAAAATAATAATAATATATTATAATATAATAATATACAATATATATCATTTTTTATAATATTATATGTTATGATGGTGATATAATATACTATTGTAATATACATTATTAAATTATAATTATCAATGATCCACAAAAAAAAATGAATGGCCGTCCTCAATACAGGTAGATGTGTTAATCGTCAACATTACATCGATATAACAGGTTCAAAGTATTCTCACCCGATATACATTTATATGTATTCATATTCAACCATTTTTATATTTCTCTAACGAACCCAAATAAAGTCATACGAACTGAAAAAAATGCTAATTTTTTTGACATCACAAAATTAGTCCTTTTACCCAGGATCTCAAGTTATTTGAGAGCCTGATCTGAGAATATGATTTTAAAAAAACAAGAACAACGTCTCAATTAATCGATTCGGGATTCCGAATTTTCGTCCGTTACGTTACCAGGACCCGACGGAATCAAGAGAAAGGAACGAGCGACGAGATTGGGGAAGGTCGATTCGTGCGAGTTTGCAGGTGTGCGTGTGCGCGGAGAATCGTCGAAGGAAGGACGAGGGCGGCGCGGTCGAAACCCGGACCCATCGATTAGGCCATTAGAGCTGCCAGCGTAGCGATTAGCACTTTGCGGACTCCGCGCGCGGGGCTTGAAGTAAAGGCTTCGGAGAGAAGATGAGGCGTGTTAATTATATTTTTGATGCTGCGCGCACCCCGCCGCTGCCGTTGTTACTTCTGCCGCTGTACGCGTCGGGTAGCCGAAGGCGAGTGCGCGGCAAGTTGGAGGCTTCTCATCTTTCGCGAAGACGACGAACTACCCGAGGGCGGCTGTGCTCTTCGACATCGCAAAGTGCTCGGCCCTGCGGTCCTCACTTTTGCAATACATCTTGCATGCAACGACCTCTCTCTCTCTCTCTCTCTCTCTCTCTCTCTCTCTCGTTTGGACGTGATTTTTTTCGCCTGTAACGTGTCGCGAGCTCCGAGAGGTCTCGCCCGTAACGGGAGGCCCGCGTGGGAAAAGCGAGATTTCTCATGCGGTTCACGGACTCTTTCTCTTATGCTGATGCGGTTGTGCGTTGGCTACCGCAACTTTAGCTCGATTCTCGGCCTCGGTGCTCGCGAAACGATAGCACGGGTTGATCGGTCCCTGCAGGGTGTCACTTTCTCACCACTATGGCAGGGAGAGAGAGAGAGAGAGAGAGAGAGAGAGAGAGAGAGAGAGAGAGAGAGAGGGAGCGGGTCGTTTTGTCGGCGTTGGTGGTAACGTTCGAGAAGCAGCCAGCGACGCATTCGTTACGCAGTGATTTATCGTGGGTATACTATCCGGGCTGTAACGCCGACGCCCCGCGCACCAAGTCCGCTCTCTCGCTCTCTTCGGGCATTCGTCTCACACGCTTGCTCCTGCAAAGATCCACAATCGCGAAATTGCACCTAGTTCTGTCGACTCCTCTTCGCTCTCTCTCTCTCTCTCTCTCTCTCTCTCTCTCTCTCTCTCTCTCTCTC